>CASBWL010000286.1:0-447280 GCA_949130495.1 Sambucus nigra
CGTCCAGTGTGGAGGGAGCTTTGGAAGAAGCTATCAAGTCTTTGGACGATTCTCGCCAGACATATGCTACTGACAAGGCTGTCTGGGAGAAGAAGCTTGCCTCCACCGAGCAGGAAAAAGCTCGAGCTGTTGAAGTCTCCAAAGAGTTGGAGAAAAAATGAATGCCCTGGAGAAGGCAAATAAAGAGCTCGAAGAGAAGCTCAAAACTGCTGGGGAGCTTGAGGATAAGCTCAGAATTACTGAAGAGGAGTTGTCTCAACTTCGGGAGGTAAATCGACAGAAGGAGGAGGCTGAGAAAAAACTGAAAGATGTTGATGACATGATGTCCGAGAAGCTTTCCTCAGAGAAGTTGAAGAGGAAGATGGCTGTGAAGAAGTCCTTCAGTGCTGGATGGGACAAGGGGTGGAATAAGGGGTTGGCTGCCATGGTGTCGCAAGTGGACTATGGTAGTCTCAAATACTTTAGGGATGGATGGGTTGCTTCTCTTCGGGAGATGAAGGTGGATGAAAATTCCGAGCTCTTTCAGCAACACATCCCTGGTCCCCCTCCAACTCCTGAAGACTTATAAGAGGACGAAGCTCCCTCCGAAGAGTCTTATATGGTGATGGGAGATCATCCCTCAGCCATTCAGCCTGCTGCCGAGGAACTTCAACAAATTGTTACTTCCTTCGAGCAATTGCCAGTGCTCCCCGAGCAACTATCCATTCCTTCCGAGCAACCTACTTCCTCGTCCCATCCTCCCGAGAAGGTTTTGGGAGATAAGGAAAAGGTGTAGAGTTGTTCGGATTTATCTTTACATTTTCTTTTTCTTTACATTTTCTTTTTCTTTTTATCAAATATAACCCAGAACTTGTAACTCTGAACTATGATCTAATAAAACTTGGACTTTTTCGCATACTGTTGTCTTTTCTTCATACTCTATCTTGATTCTTATTGATTGTTACTTTTTCTTTCTCTGCTAGTTTCTGGCCAGGATGGAATTACTATCTGCCCATGATACAAAGCTGCTGCGACAATGTAATGAATACTTTAAGGCTGGTCACACAGACCTGAGTGCAACACAAGTTGTCGACATCCTCGGCCAAGATGCTTCAGAACAGGCAGTTGAAGCATATCAATATCTTAAGTGTCTCCTTGATCGAGCAGTGGCCAATAATGTGGCCTATTATGATATGATCGAGGATCTCCAAGGTACCCTCGAGGACCTTCAGCTATAATACAAAGAATCCACTACTCTCTTGCATGAGGGGTACGAGAAGAAGTACCAGCAGATCATTACCGACAAGGGCTACGAGAAGCTTTTTGCTGGCTATGATGTAAGAGAGAGAACCTTGAGGGGTGAGGTCGATGAGTGCAGACAAATTGCCGAGTTGCTAGAGAAAAAGAACAACAACTTGCATAAAGAGCTATCATAGTTGAAGTCTGCAGCCTCTTCTTCAAAAGCCTTAATCCCAGTGACCGATGAGGGATTCTCATTCTTAGAGGTCGAGAACGCCAACTTGAGGGACGAGTTGGAAACCTTGAAGAGGTTTGGTCCTTCCACATCTTCTCGGGGACGAGCAAGAGCACCTCGGGGACGATCAAGAGCAGCTCGGATTCCTGTCGAGGAACAAAGGACTCAGTCTGCCCTAGAGAACCAGGCCTTCCAATTAATGGCGAAGAACTAGGCTTTGGCTAAAATGTCAAAGAAAATTAGGGACCTGGAAGAGCAGCTCTCCACTCAGAAGTCTACCTTGGAGAATAAAGATATCTTCATCAAAAATCTCCACGAGCAGCTGGATAGATTAACATATCAATTCCACAAACAGCCCAGGGAGTTCTGGATGGCTGGATACAACGAAGCTCTCTTTCATTTGGACGATCGTATCCAGAATGCCAATAATGAAGGCTACAAGCAAGGCTGGTTGAATGCCTTAGTTGTGCTGCATCTCGAACAGGGTCATTACCTGTGGGACTACCATGATCCCGGGCTGCTCGACTTACCTGTGCCACCATAAAAACTGGACATGAGTTGGATCCCTGCTCGGGCCATTCCTCGGAGCTTGATTTCCAAATATCTCGGTGACTACAATCTCCATTCAATTGTTGAAGTATCTCGTCCCGAGCACCTTCTAGATCGACCATCCGTGATGAATGTCAGGATGTTAAAGGATCTCAACTTCATAAATTCTCCTCTGGCTTTAAATGATCCGCCTGCTGGCGAGGAACCTGTGTCAAAAGCAGAGGGGAAAAGACCAGTAGAGTAGGAATTTTGATGTAATTGTTAGTATACATATCAATGTAAATTTCATTTCATTATCAATGTAATTTGTTTTGGATTTAATGAAAGACTTTCATTTCTATTCGCTATTGTCTTATAACACTTTATATTTGTGCATGCATATCTGATAAAAAGATAGCAATATTGTGTAGTTTGAACTTGTGATAGTCATTTGGCAAAAATAATATTTTGTTTCTCGATGAACTTAGTAAAAGTTACGAGTATAAAAATATTGCTCGATCACTTAATAATAAAGTTTTGTTTCTCGACCAACTTAATAATAAAGTTACGAGTATAAAAAATGTTGCTCGCTCACTTAATAATAAAGTTTTATTTCTCGACCAACTTAGTAATAAAGTTACGAGTATAAACATGTTTAAAAATATTTCCGACCAACCAAAGTCGTTAAACTCTCCATGTCGACGAACTACAGTTAGTGGGTTTTTATCCCCGACCAGCCATAGTTAGTAGATTTTTCTCTTAAATGTTTCCGACCAACCAAGGTCGGTAAATTTTCCTTGTCGACCAACTACAATTGGTGGGTTTCTATCCCCGACCAGCCATAGTTAGTCTTTTTGAAATAATTTTACCTCCTGACCAACTCAAGTTGGCATTTCGAGAATATATTTACTTCCTAACCGACATAAGTTGGCATTTTTAGGAATACTTTTATTTCACGAGAAACATATAGTTTTATTTCCCTTAGGAATACAAATTTTACTTCCCGGAGGAATACAAGTAGCTTTACTTTCGAGAGGAATACAGATAGCTTTACTTCCCGGAGGAATATTGGTAGCTTTACTTCCCGGAGGAATATTGGTAGCTTTACTTCCCGGAGGAATATAGGTAGCTTTACTTCCCGGAGGAATATTGGTAGCTTTACTTCCCGGAGGAATATAGGTTTCTCGACCAACCTTAGTTGGCATTTACAAGTAGCTTTACTTCCAGGAGGAATACAGGTAGCTTTACTTCCCGGAGGAATATTGGTAGCTTTACTTCCCGGAGGAATATTGGTAGCTTTACTTACCGGAGGAATATAGGTAGCTTTACTTCTCGGAGGAATATTGGTAGCTTTACTTCCCGGAGGAATATTGGTATCTTTACTTCCCGGAGGAATATAGGTTTCTTGACCAACCTTAGTTGGCATTTTTGAGAAAAAATTTGAGTAGCCTGAGCTTTGCCGAGTAGTGTGTAGCACTAGTATTCCCCGAAAAACTTTCAATAAAAAGAAAGAATTCAGCAGAATATCTTCATTTTATTCATCACTGATAATATTTGCGCAGGTGCTCTGCGTTCCATGCATTCTTAAACTCCTCCCCTTCTAGAGTTGCTATTCGGTAAGTTCCTGGTCGAAAAACTTCTGTAACTCGGTATGGTCCATGCCAGTTTGCCTCCAGCTTATTGTGCTTTTGAATTACTTTCTTCAGCACATAGTCTCCTTCTTTCAGGTCGCACTTCTTCACCCTCTTGTTGTAGAACAAAGCTGTTCGCTGCTGGTAAGCAACATTTCTAATGGTTGTTTCTTCTCTAACTTCCTCGAGCATGTTTAAATCCAATCTTCTCATTAAGTCGCTGACAGGGGAGTTGAAATTTAGTACCCTGTGAGTTGGGAGGCCTAACTCGGTAGGTATAACAGCTTCACTTCCAAACGCTAGCATATATGAAGATTCTCCAGTTGCTACTCGGGGAGTTATTCGGTAATCCCACAATACTGATTGTAACTCGTGGATCCAATTTGCTTTCGCATCGTCCAGTCTTTTCTTCAAAACATTCAGCAGTGTTCTGTTTGTCACTTCAGTTTGTCCATTGCTTTGAGGATGGCCTGGTGCCGAGTGGATCTTCAACACATTTGATTGATGACAATAGGCAGCGAACTCCTCGTTATCAAATTGTGTTCCATGGTCTGTGATAAAATCTTGAGGAAGACCATATCGACAAATGATGTTCTTCCAAATAAATTGGTACACCTTCTCGTACGTCATATCAATGAGATAATCCACTGCGACGATGAGGTATTTGAATCTTCCTCTAGTCGTTGGAAATGGTCCAACCAAATTTATTCCCCACATGGCAAATGGTCAAGGGGAAGTGATGGGTGTCAATAATGCTTATGGAGTTCTTCGGATGGAGGAAAAACGCTTGCACTTGTCACATTTCTTGGCATAGGCTACACAATCATCCCTCATCGTCGGCCAGTAATATCCCTGCGTCATCATCCTTTGCAAGAGTGTCCGACCTACTACATGTGCTCCACAGGACCCTTCATGGATCTCTTCAATCAAGTCTTTAACCTCGGAGGGATGTACACATCTCTGCAAACCTGCCATAATTCCTCATCTATATAAATACCGTTAGTTAATACGTACCGAGCAGCTTTAAATTTTAATTTTTTGGCTGCGAGCTTATCAATTGGTAATTCTCCCTCCTTAATATATGCCCTGATAGGATCCATCCAAGATGGTCCTAAATCAAGGGTGATAAAGTTCATCGCCAAATCTTCATCTATACTCCGACCAGCCAAAACTTCAATTGAGATTATTCTTCGTAGCTCGGTACGAGTAGCTGATGCTAATCGAGCTAAGGCATCTGCTCTTGCATTTTCCATTCTCGGTATTCTGACCAGCTGAATAGCAGCAAATTATGATACCAACTCCATCACCTTTTCATGGTATTTGATCATTAATTCTCCTTTGGCTGCATATATTCCCAACATTTGATTTACGATTAATTGAGAATCACTGAAAACAATTATTTATTGCGCCTCCATAATTTTCGCCAAATTAAGACCTGCAATCATGGCCTCATACTCAGCCTCATTGTTGGAAGCTTTGAATTGGAAACATAGGGCGTATTCCATGTCGACCTCGTCCGGAGTGCTCAAAATTATCCCTACCTCACTGCCAGTTGTGCAAGATGAGCCATCTACATATAGCCTCCATATAAGTAACTCGTCTTCAAATTTTTGATCAGTCAGAGTTCCTTGGTGAAATATTTGTTGCTTCCTTTTATCCTCCTCGGATATTTCTTGCTCTTCGTCGATTATCTCTCCTTGCTCTTTTACCAATCGGAATTGGTCTGAGCTCGAATTTGATGATCTTGTAACATCCACTTGCCCTTTTACCAATCGGAGTTGGTCTGAGCTTGTGTTTGTTGATCCTGTAACATCCACAGGTTGATCGGCGAGCAACTTTTTCTCCTCGAGGGTATCAGGATATGTGAACTCTGCTATAAAATCTGCTACAGCCTTCCCTTTTAGCGATGATCTAGGTTCATAGACTATATCATATTCACCGATCTCTATTGCCCAGTATATCAATCTCCCTGATTTTTCTGGTTTATGAAGGGCTTGCCTCAATGGCATATCAGTATATACGACTATGGTATGAGCCTGGAAGTATGGCCTCATTCTCCTACTCGCTTCAATCAACGCCAATGCTAACTTTTCCAGCCTTGGATATCAGATCTCTGCTCCTCGGAAGCCTTACTCGTATAATAAATTGGCTTCTGCACACCATTCTCCATTCTGATCAACGCCGAGCTAACTGCATTCTCTGACACTTCTAGATACAAGTACAATTTTTCTCCCATCACTGGCATGGACAACAGTGGAGGTGCTCCCAAGTATTTCTGTAAGTCTTGAAAATCCTTCTCACATTCATCATTCCACTCAAAAGTCTTTCTGAGTGTCTTGAAGAATGGGAGACATCTATCAGTTGCTCGTGACACAAATCTGTTGAGTGCTGCTACTCGTCCTGTGAGACTTTGTACTTCCTTCTTCGTCGTTGGATATCGCAGCCCTAATAGAGCTTTGATCTTTTCAGGATTTACCTCAATGCCTCGTTGATTGACGATGTATCCGAGAAACATGCCTTCTCGTACTCCAAATATGCACTTCGCCGGGTTCAGCTTCATTTGATATTTATCCAGTTGATCAAAAGTCTGACTTAAATCAACTAGATGGTCGGAAGCTTTCTTACTTTTTGTCAGCATATCGTCAACATAGACTTCCATATTGCAACTGATTTGTTCAGCAAAAACCTTGTTCATCAGCCGTTGATATGTCGCACCTGCATTTTTCAAACCAAAAGGCATAACATTATAACAATAAGTTCCCCTAGGGGTAATGAAATAAGTACTCTCCCTGTCTTCAGGTTTCATTTTAATCTGATTGTAGCCAAAATAAGCATCCATGAAGCTTAGCAGCTCGTGTCCCGAGGTAGCATCGACTAGTTGATCAATTCGGGGCAGTGGAAAGTGATCCTTTGGGCATGCTTTGTTGAGGTCGGTGAAGTCTACACACATCCTCCATTTGTTGTTCTTCTTTTTCACCATCACTACATTGGCTAACCAGTCTGGATATTTAACATCTTCAATGAAGCAAGCTTTCTGGAGCTTCTCGACTTCCTCCTGTATAGCTTGATTCTTCTCGGGACTGAATACTCTTCTTCTCTGCTTCACTGTCTTGATCTCCTTATTCACATTGAGATCGTGACATAAGAAATTTGGATCTATCCCTGGCATATCTTCATGACTCCATGCAAAAGTTTGCTTTCTGCTTCTAAGGAAAGTTATCAATTCCTGTTTTAGTGAGGCTTCCAATGACGAACCTACTTGAGTAGTACGTTCAGGGTGCTCGTCGTCCAGAATCATGTTTTCAGTAGCTTCCACCACTTGACCCTTCACAAGTTGCGACTCATCTCTAGGATCCAATGTTTCAATGTCGGCACATTCATCGACTTGATAGGTAGTAGTCTTTTTCCTTGATTCCTCCATTTCTTCTTGCTCGGTGGATGAATAATAGCATTCCCGAGCTACTTTCTGATCACCTTTAACAACTCCTACTCTGAAATTTGTTGGAAATTTCAGGCATTAATGCACCGTAGATGGAAAGCCTCGAACTTCTTCAATCCTACTCTTCCCATGATGATATTGTATGATGACTGAACATTTTTATCCAACACGAAGAAGCGTATTCTTTCTATTCGACAAGCAGGCCACGTACCAATGAATATATCCAACTTGATCGTCCCAAGTGGATATACTTTCTCGCCATCAAAACCGATGAGGGGTCTATGATAAGGCTCCAATTGAGATAGCTTTAGATTTAAACTATCGAAGTACGAGTAGAACATGATATCTGCCGAGCTACCATTGTCGACCAGTACTCTTGAAATTATGACCTCCTTCATTCTCATCTTGATCACCAATGGGTCATCATGAGGATACATAACACCTGCAAGGTCATTCTTTGAGAAACCAATGACCAATTTCTCTTTATTCACCTTTCTCGGGCGATCCTCTTCAGCTATATTTATTCGCTGAATGTACGAGCAAGCTTGAGCCTCACCAAGGTAAGCTTTTCTCTCTGCAGTAAGATCTCCTCCTCCTGCATCTCCACTTGTTATAACATTACAGTCAAATGACCCAAAGCGTATTGAAAATACCTCTCGTTCTGGCTGCCTTGGTCTCTTGGGAAGATCGGGGTCTTCTTCTGGATCAACTTCATGGTTTCTTTTCTTGTTCTCCTCTCCTCGACGAGGAGATCTAGACCTCTCTCTTGCTCGGTCGTTGTTTCTTCTTTCGTTTACCCGATCAACATACTTTGATAGCTTTCCTCGTCGGATGAGTGTTTCAATTTCATTTTGAAGAGCTATGCAATTCTTGGTCATATGGCCATGATCTTTATGGAACTCGCAATACTTCGCTTTATTCCTCTTGTCAGGGTCTGCCTTCATTTTCTCTGGCCAGTTTAGTTCCTCGTTGTTCTTGATTTCCTCTAGAACATGGTTGATATCCTTCTTCAAAGGAGTGTAATTATCATATTTCTTCATCACGTCCCATACCGACCTGTTTTTTGAATGCTTGTCATTACCATTGTTTTTGTGCTCTTTCTTCTTAGCTTTATCACCTTCCACCTTGGTTTCTTTAGCATCCATATTCTTCTTCGCATCCATAGCCTCCTCGGCGTTCATAATTTTGGACGCTTTTCCCATCAGGTCTGACATGGTTCGAGGTGGATCTTTGGCCAAAGTGTAGTACAACTTGTTCGGAAGTAGTCCACTCATCAAGGCAGTAATAGCTGTCTTCTCCTCATAATCAATGACTTCCAGTTTCTCATTATTAAAACGAGTTATGGAATATCTGGTACTCTCACCAGCTTTTTGTCTAACACTTAGCAAATGTGCTACTCGTTTAACTGGCTTTGCTCCAAAACAGAAATTCCCAATGAATAACTCGGCCAGTTGAAGAAAAGTTGAAATCTTACCCTGAGGAAGATTATTATACCATATTTGAGCAGATCCGGTAAGAGTTCCCGAGAATGCCCTGCATCTCATCTCATCTGGAACAGCATAGATGTCGGTTGCAGCCTGGTATTGTTCTATATGAAGGACAGGGTCAGTCTTTCCATCATATTTAGGGGTCACAACAGGTGCTTTGAACTTTGATGGTGTTGGAAAATCTACAATAGACTGGACAAAAGGTGTTCCTCGAATAAAGGTTCGTTGTAGGGGGTTCTTAGCTTTAACCATTTTCCCCAATCTATCCTCTAGCCTTTGAATAGAGCCTTTCCATGCATCATTTCCTTCCTTGGGCCTATTGGTTCGAGCAGCTGATCGCGTTGAAGTAGCTTCCTGGGATCTCTCTTGATGAGCAGCTGGTCGCGACTGGGCAGATCCTTCCCTTAAATCTGATGGTCGTCGAAAACTCCTCGATGGGGCTCTAGGAGGACTTTTGCTCCTCCTAGGACCTAATCGATCGAAAGGACATACTCTGCTTAATCTTTCTAGCGCACTGGCCCTTTCTAGGGAGAGAGTGATACGTTGTTCAGTATCTGTGGCTCGTACTGACGAAGTTCATCCAGGTTCATAAGAAAAATCTTCAGACTCCTTATTGCGATATGAATTGGTACGCCTAGTACGTGAAGAAGATGTACGGGTATTTCTTTGAATACTTCGTGGTCTTGAATGGGTTGGTGCACCGCCACGGAGGGTTTTTATGAGTTGACGCATAGTTTCTTGCATGACGGTCTAACCCTGAGCCAGATTTATCATTATTCCAGCCAGATCTGGAATATTTGGCGGAGCAGATGGATTTGGAGGGCTTCCAGCATTTCGATTGCTAGATTATAGAATATCAGCCATTTGTGATGGATTATTTTTTATGGAAAACGATATTACCAGTTGTTCCCACAGACAGCGACAATCTGTTGATGTAAAAAATTAGATCACTCTAATTATTCAATCACAGATAAATAAATGAGACAAATAATTTTAAAGTGGTTCAGCCTTATAGAAATGGCCTACGTCCACTGTTATGTTATTGCTGAGTGTTTGGGAATTCTCATTTACAAGTTCTATCAAAAAATTCCCTCCTTCTTCAATGAGGATTGTACAATATATTTATAGCCCTGAGGCTGTAATGTGAAAGGGTAATACATTAAATGATGTACATATGAAAGGGTGATATATTCAATGCTCCTTAAGTGTATGCGTCTGAATGATGAGCATTTAATGAACAGTCAAACTGTTGGTTATCCCGCTATTAATGCTTTGTTCGAGGTGCAGCTTGGACCGCCTGAGTTGCTAGGACCGCCTAAGCTTCTCGATGCTCAAGAGTTCCTCAGAGAGTTCTCGTTCCTCGGAGCGTATGAGTTCCTAGGGGAAACAGTGTTCCTCATTGTAGTATGGTTCCTCGGAGCGTGTGAGTTCCTCGGAAGTGTTTGTTGTTGCCACGTAGACTGCCACATGTCTTCACTTTATTGATCCATGTCAGCAAACTAAATTTGGTATCAACACTTGGGATTAATGGTCATCGCTATATGTAATTGGCAAATATGGCCATTATATATATATTCTAGGAGGAATATATGGTATATGTATATACTATGTGATTAAAGTATATATGTATAGTATGATGTAAATGATTTTTAAAATGCAAAGATAAATGTTTTCAAAATGGAAAGATAAATGATTTTCATAATTGATAAATTATGGTTACACACCTCCCTAAATCTCTATCATAAGGGAAGTTGCGTGCATATGGTGATGCCCCCTGGCTAATGAATGCAGGGTGGATATAGTCCTAGGCCATATGAGCGATTATATTTTTACTGCGCTGGTTAGGTGATTCTGGGTGTGGTCATGACTATCCCGCAGGCATATGGCCGCTTCCCGACGTTGGTAGGTTCCCAGGTTGTCTTGTTTGATAGGCCCTGGAAGATGATAGCCATTTAGGGGCGCGTCTAGTGGGGAAACCCGGAGGGGCGATCTTAGATTTGTTAAAGCAATTCATGATAATGGATTGGCTTTAATTACATTTCCCGGATATAGGAAGGGAAATGGGTTATATGTTTGTCTTCGGTAACACTCCCGGGTGGAAGAAGGGATGTGGAAGCATATGATATGGTAAAAGCATTTTTATGATAATAAAAATGGCTTTTAATTACATTTCCCGGATATGAGAAGGGAAATGGGATGATTTAAAAAGCAATAACATTTTTCTGATAATAAAATTGGCTTTTTAAAAGTATATGATATGATAAAGCAATTCATGCTAATGAATTGGCTTTTAAAATACATTTCCTGGATATGATAAGGGAAATGGAAGGTTTTGATATGAGTATAGATTACACCTCAGTCCGGGAGGTAGATCCGGATGTGTATTATATAGATGAAATTTAAAATTTGTAAACCTCAGTCCGGGAGGTAGATCCGAATGAGTATTATAAAGATGATAATAAGTAAACCTCAATCCGGGAGATATTATTCGGATGTATATTGTAGATGTATATATATGTATTTATACATTTGTGCGTGCTACGGGACTAATGGATCTCTACCATTAACCCTGCCAAGTAGTAGTGTATCGGGGGGGTTCCTTGTTTGGATTTCGCTTTGCGAGACACCTTACGCACGAACTTAGTGCAGTGTTGAGAATGGAGGGAAGTTTTGCCCTTAGCACTTGGACTATCTAGGGTAGATAGTAGTTGGGTGATTAGACTATTTAGGTAGGGTAGCTTGACTAGGGAATGTTGTTTGGGTGCGTTAGGTGTTCACTATTAGAGGAGAGGTGAGGGGTACCTCATGGGAGTACGATACCAAACTTAAATATGAGATAAAACTATTTTTCTAACAATAAAGCAGTTATGCACTTGCAAAATATTTTCAAACTCGGTCTCTGACCCATTTATCTACTTTTCCTTTCTTGCTATATATTATATATATAGGTGTTCAGACACAGGGACGCCTGGATGACACTTCCTTCGAGTCAGACGTCAGCTGCAGCAGCTGTGGATGCGTGCAGGTTTTTGATAGCCGCTTCCATCATTGTACTCTAGATAGGAGGTACTGTATAAACATTCTAGCCAATGGCTCAATTGCATTTAGTTACTCTTTCAGCACAGCATTCGATATGGTTGTATAATTTGAACCGAGTGTTCGGTTATTTTATTTCATTTCATTTTCCTTTCAGTTTCATTTACACTTAAACCGTGTGTATGTTTTGTTTATAATTGTTTAAAAAGAGTAGTTAAGTAAAAAATTTAACGCTCGCCTAATAGGATATTATTAATTAAATGGATTTTCGACAGTGATGCTAAGAATGATCCTGTAAGGACATTTTTGTCCATTATCAATTTGTATGTCGTACGCCGCTACACCGTTGAAGAAACTCAAAATCGCATCTATATCAACGGATCCGAATATCAAAGTGTCTTCAACATCATAGCCTCTACGAGAATGAACTTTGTAAAGTTTTGTTTTTAAGTTCCTTAAATTTCATACTTAGTATTGGGAAATTTTTATAAAATGTTTTTTTATAAAAATAAGAAGTAAGTTTTTTCAAGCAAAATGAGGCTTTTAAAAGTTTTTTATTTTTCTGGGAAAACCGGACCGGTCCGCCTCCCTACCAGACCGATCCGCCACCGGACCGGTCCGCCCTCTACCCGAACCGATCCGCCTTGCTTTTTCCAGTAGACCACGGACCGATTGCGAACCGAAGAAGCCAAATTTTAAAAGAACCGATCCGAGATCGGACCGATTAGCCTCCAAGCCGGACCGGTCCGCCTGGGATAAGTTCGAACAGTTCCGTGAGTTTTTTAACCACCATCTCATATTTCCTATATATATAACTATTCCGATGGTGTATTTCTTTAAGTCTTTGAGAAAACGTTTTTAAGAGTTCAAACACAACAAGACTTCAATTTTTGATGTGCCAAACATCTTATTGATTCACACAAAAAAATCCCAATTACTTTTGTGAATCTTTTGGAACCCTAGAACACAAAATTTGTTGTTGTTCACCTTTGTGGGGAGATCTTTGCAACCGAGGGTTGCGTGTCATTGCTAAGGGAGTCTTTACAAAGTGTTATGGTTGCGTGTTATTGAGGAGAGCTGCGGTTCTTCCTTCGTTGTTTGGGCTGCGAGTCCTTGGAGGGTGTTGCGTGTATTCTCTTGATGAGTTCAAGACTGCGTGTCTTTGTGGGTTGGCTGCGCGTTGATCCATTGAAGATTTCTCTATGTAATTGTAAGTTGCGACTTGTATATTCATAGTGAAATAAAGGTTTTACCCGAAAGGGTTTTTTTCCTGAAATCTATGTCTCAGCATATTTCTTGTGGCACGTGCTTTATTTATTTATGGGTTGACACTCGCACCTTAGATGCATGTTTTGGGTCTCTAATTAAATAAGGGGTTCTTGGAAACTTGCGAATCTAGTTTAATCAATTATCGCACAGTTCGCACTTTTCAAATTGGTATCAGAGCGGGTTACGCTAATTTATTACGTGATCCTGATTTTTTGAGGACTTACTTTCTGATACAATTTGTCTACTCACGTTTTCAAATTGGTATCAGAGCAGGTTGCGCTAATTTATCGCGTATTCCTTTTTTCGCAAAATTGTGTGATATTGATTTTTTTTGAAAAATCACTTGTGTAAAAATTTGCAATTTTTCAATGGAACGTCCATTTAATGAGCAGCCTATTTTTGAAAAATTTCACGACCGTGCTGAAAAATTAAAAAGTTTGAATTTGAAACTTTGCAAAAGAATTAAATTTTTGGAAAAAGAAAATTCTCTCTTTAAAAGTAAGATTGAATATTTGCAAGCGTTTCAAACTCAAAGTGATATTTTTCGTGAGCACTTTGGTAATTTGTGTACTAATTTTGTTTTTTTAAAAAAAATTCCAAAAAGAAGAGTGATGAGAGTGTCATAGTTTTAAAGAAGGAATTAGAGGACTTAAAAAATTCTAGGGTTCCCGTTTGTGCCGTCGAGGATACAAAATTAATCGATGATTTTACGGCACGTGAAAAGACTCTTAGGGATAAGTTTGTTTTAATTGAGGGTGAGCGTGATAAACTATTAAGTTTAATTAAAAATTTGAAAAAGAAATCCCTGTCTTTGGAAGAGTCTAATTCTTTGCTTGAGTCAAAAATTTTGAAGTTAAAAAATAATTTGACTGACTCAAGTAGGTTTGATAGTGATGGTAATGTCTCATCTTGTTCTCATGCTTCTAATGCTAAAGCCAAAACCATTATTTTATTTAGAGGGTCAACTAATTCCAAGGATGTTAGAAAAGATCAACCCAAAGGTGTCGTTCCACCCGTTTACACATGTTCATATTGTGGTAGGAAAGGTCACCTTAGGAGATTTTATTTTGATCTTGGAAAAAGTCCTAGGAAATTTATGTCTAGTTTTCCCGTGGTTCCCAAATCCCCCACACGATGTTTCACATCTATTTGGGTTAGAAAATCACTTTTAGAAGCACTAGATTTTAGACAAGTTGATTCCCATTTGCTTGCACATGATTCTTCTCTTGCCATATCATATAGATGATTGTGTTTGCATGTTTGTCATACGCTAGTTATGCTTTTTGATATATTTTTGCTAGCGTTGTGACATGTACTTTTTGTATATATTTTTTTGAAAATTTTTGAAAAATACAAAAAGATTTTTATTTTTTTTGGTTGCACCGTTTATGGATGGACACTTAGGATGACCGAGTCACAACATTATTCCATTATTTTCATGTGACTATTTGATAGTGTTTTGAGGCAATAGGTCAATTCATCCATGTGCTTTATAATGTTTGGAGTCATTAAGATGTAATTAAGTGTTACTTCCTACATGTTTGACTCATGTTTCCTTTATTGCACACATGCACGGATTTGTTTGATTTTTGTGCTTGTCTTATCACATGTTGGTTAGGTGTTTTCACTTCAGTCCTGTCTTTAAAACGAACCAAGCGCGATAAATTTTATAAGGAAATTGTGCATATAAGAACCGTTTTGTGAGTTTGTGTGCTTTGTTTGAAAACGGGGAAGGGCTGTGAAAGGTTCATTTTACCTTTGTAAATACTAAGCCACCGTTAAATTGGACCTAAAAATGGAGGAATTTTATTATCCGGGGTCCAAAGAGGTTAAAAGAGCCCGAAAAAATTTAAAGGCAATAAAAAGATATTCATGCCAAAAAGGGGCCATTTAGGTTTTTGCACCAATTCTCCAAAGTGTGAGAATTTAGATTACCTCTAACAGAAAATATATACGAGGGAGTTTGGTTGGAGAATTTAAAACGGGTTTGCACGTCCTTGAAATACTTGAAAATGCGCTACATAGTTTTGGACGTTATTTGTGTGGAAATCATTTAGACTTTGATTTGTTGATTTAAATAAGACGATGTCATTTAAATTCAACAATTTTTACACCTAAGGATACTTTTGATGTTCATTCGTTAGGGGTACCCATATGCATCGTGCACATATGATTGATTGAGTTGATTTACCTATCGAATGTGTTCACACCCATTCATTCCATTTCCATGACTTGGTTGTTTGAGTCTAAATCCATGGTGTGATTTTTGTATCATATTTGTTCAAATTGGTATCTTATTTTTGTACGAAAAATTCAAAAATAGTTTGTGAAGATTTGTTTGAGCATCTCCTTGCAAGAGCACGTTTACCATATTGTTTGATGCCCTGTTTTGTGTACCATGACACCCCGATTTTGCTTATTTGATTCATTCTTCTCATTTGTCTATTTGGGGACATCATAAAAAGGGGAGAAAGAATTATCATTTTATGGGGGAGTTTGAATTTTGTGGGAGTTTTTAGAGATATAGCTTATATTTTTATCATATATTGGTATCCATGTTTATCTCATTTCAAACTCGATATGTCACGTGGTATTTGCTTTGTCTCATGTGTGTAGGTATGAAGATCAATATGTTGCACACCCTGATGAGAAAAGCTTTGAGATTTAATGATTGTTGAAGATTGAAGAACAAACGATGAAGATTTAAATATTTGTATCTTTCCATCTTTAGGGTTCATGGGAGGGTAGATTTGTATAGGTCATTAGTTGATAATTTGGATATTTTTTATGTATGTACCGGCATAGACATAGGGGGAGATTTGTAAGGACATTTTTGTAAATTATCAATTTGTATGTCGTACGTCGCTACACCGTTGAAGAAACTCAAGATCGCATCTACATCAACGGATCCGAATATCAAAGTGTCTTCAACATCATAGCCTCTGCGAGAATGAACTTGGTAAAGTTTTGTTTTTAAGTTCCTTAAAGTTCATACTTAGTATTGGGAAATTTTTATAAAATGTTTTTTATAAAAATAAGAAGTAAGTTTTTTCAAGCAAAATGAGGCTTTTAAAAGTTTTTTATTTTTCTGGGAAAACCGGACCGGTCCGCCTCCCTACCGGACCGATCCGCCATCGGACCGGTCCGGCCTCTACCCGGACTGATCCGCCTTGCTTTGTCCAGTAGACCATGGACCGATTGCGAACCGAAGAAGCCAAATTTTAAAAGGACCGATCCGAGGTCGGACCGATCCGCCTCCAAGCTGGACCGGTCCGCCTGGGATAAGTTCAAACAGTTCTGTGAGTTTTTTAACCACCATCTCATATTTCCTATATATGTAACTATTCCGATGGTGTATTTCTTTAAGTCTTTGAGAAAACGTTTTTAAGAGTTCAAACACAACAAGGCTTCAATTTTTGATGTGCCAGACATCTTTTTGATTCACACACAAAAATCCCAATTACTTTTGTGAATATTTTGGAACCCTAGAACACAAACTTTGTTGTTGTTCACCTTTGTGGGGAGATCATTGCAACCGAGGGCCGCGTGTCATTGCTAAGGGAGTCTCTACAAAGTGTTATGGTTGCGTGTCATTGAGGAGAGTTGCGGTTCTTCCTTCGTTGTTTGGGCTACGAGTCCTTGGAGGGTGTTGCGTGTATTATCTTGCTGAGTTCAAGACTGCGTGTCTTTGTGGGTTGGCTGCGCGTTGATCCATTGCAGATTTCTCTATGTAATTGTAAGTTGCGACTTATATATTCATAGTGAAATAAAGGTTTTACCCGAAAGGGGTTTTTTCCTGAAATCTGTGTCTCAGCATATTTCTTGTGTCATGTGCTTTATTTATTTATTTATGGGTTGACACTCGCACCTTAGATGCATGTTTAGGGTCTCTAATTAAATAAGGGGTTCTTGGAAACTTGCGAATCTAGTTTAATCAATTATCGCACAGTTCGCACTTTTCAGATCCATATGTGACTCCTGTTTTAATTTGATATAGGAGTGATCGCCCGGTATCCCATTAGGCGGGTTGTTACAGATGGTATCAGAGCATCAGGTTCTAGTGTCCTTAGGAATCTGTGCGGACGTACTACGCTTTCAATATTGCTCTTGATTTGTTATAGAGCCCCATGATTAGGATTGTTAATTTCTCTTGTGAGACTTCGTTCTACTGCCATAGCACCATAGCGTAAGATTATAGTAATCCTTTGCATGCTCGTTCTAGGATCGTGTGCCGATCGAAGAAGGAGAACCAAGGAGAGCCTCGGGGAGGACAGCAGGAGGCGGAGCTTAGGTGGGGCAACTGGTAGAAGTCGGGGGATTAGGACCGCCGTAAAGATCACTCCCCTTATGGCAATTATTAAGGATTGTTGCAACGACTACTAAAGTATAGTAGTTATGAGCATCCAAGTACTGCTACGGTAGAAAGTAGTACTCAAGTTGAATTACCCTGTGGAGATAAGGGTTCGAAAAGGGTCTTTGATAAGGACCATATATTAAAGTTGGGGTTGTTCAAAGTGAGCATGGCACTACCTAGTGGACGCAGAAGGCTCGGGAGCTTTGGCTTAGAGCAGGGTATGGAAATACCCAGATGTGAAAATTTAAGGAAGATTTTCACTTGTAGGGAGAATGTGAGTGTGTTCAGGTGCCCCTGAGTGGACATCCACATGGGGAGATTTGTTGAAACTGGTAGTGTACTTTCCTTTTAACGAAGAGGTTAAGAGGATTAGTAAGGTGATTGTAAGGAGTGAGGTTATAGAGTCAGATGGTGTTGACAACTCTATTATGGTCAGGAAGACTTGTGATGGAAATGGGATTGTGGAGTGCGGAGCCACACGGTTAGTCTTTTCCCGGTAGGAATAAAGGACAAGGTTAGGGTTCCCAGATGGGGCCTAGAGTAAGAAATTCTAGTAAGAGGTGTTTCTAGATGAAGTTGTGGTGTTTGTTGGCCTTAGACTCGTGTGGGTAAATTGAGTTGTGTCGGTCTCGATAACCTAATAATGTAGGCTTATGTGTTTTTTGCGGTAGCGGAATTTTATTTTCTTTCGCTTGTCATAGAGGAGGGTGTTTATATTTTGTATATATTGTATAAGATTATAGTATTATTGGAGCGATAGCAGGCTAATGATGGCATGACTATCGTGTCCGCAGTTCCTGGAGGGAACAGGTTATTGTTGCGATATCTCGCCTGAATACAGGTTGAGTTCGCCTTTATTGTTATGGGTAGATGGAACTTCGATGAGTAGATGTTTCATTATCGTGATTTGTATATGTGGCAACCTTATAGATATAATTTAAGGCCCACAGGATTATTACTGAGCTGTAAGATTAAGCTCAGTGCTGATTTGCACAAGGACTTAGAATTAGTGCGAGCGCTGGGTGGTGTGACTCTTAGTTAGAGATAGGAGTTCAGATCACCTTTTGCTAATAAGGGATAGGATTATCCCGATTGCATGTTTGAAATAACGGAACTCCATGACCGACGAAGTCAAGTGTCAATGTGTGGAGGGGTTCCTTGTTTGGATTTCGTTTTGCGAGATGCTCCACACATGACTCCTAACGACGTCGGGCGTGGAGAGCTGTTATGGGATGCAAGGAAGTTGGTTTGGTGAAAAGTCTTATAGTGTGGATGAACCACTATAGACTATGAGCCCTATGATGGTGGTGTGCTTATGGAAATAATGTGCTATGAAAAAGCACTAAAGGGGTCCTCTCACCACAAGTAGTTGGGTGGAGTAGGACTTAGAGAAATTGATTTGAGGTTTATGGTTAGGCCTTAATGAAAAGGCAAATTTTGAGAAGATATGATTTGGGTATGATGTACGTAGTGCTCTTACAGAGATTGGGCACTTCGATTAGTTAGGTTTCCTTTCGTATGGGCGGAAGGATATAATAGTAGGAATGCATTCATAGGCTAGCGTGGTAGGATTTAGGATGTCCCGCTGGTGTGCCTTAGGTCGTTATATCTCGATGACCAACAACGCAAGGGAGTAGTGTAACGGGAGGGTTTCTTGTCTGGATTTCGCTCTGCGAGAGGTCCCACGCATGAAACCGAGCAAATGTCGAAAGTCGAGAGAGGCCTTGGACACTAGGGATATAGTTAGGATTATACTCATTTCGCGTAGATAGGGTAACGCTTAGACCGTAGAATTTTTAGGATGTAGGTTAGATATAGTTAGTGGCGCCGAGGTTAGGAGAATTGAAATTTCGCGGGTCGGGAGGACCCATAGATGAGTATTACACCGAGGAAAGGAGACCCTTATTGGGAGAGAGTGTTACGTGTCAAACGTTCACTACGGGTGTGCAGATGTGCACAAGTTAGAAAGGTATATGGGCACCTTGGTAAGATGGTTTTGTATACCGCCTAAGATGGGATGGGCGTAGTATATAAAGTTGAAGTTTATGCCGTGAAGCGCTATAGATGATGGGTACTATGTGACATATTAGAGTCACTTTATGATTGCGGTAGCCGCATAGTATATGGTTGGGAACCATTAGGTTAGTATCGTTTCCCTTGAGGTAGTAGGATTTGGTGGTGTAGGTTATGCCTGAATTTCGAGGAAGAAATTCCGTTGTAAGGGGGGGAGTATGTAACAACCCGCCCTTTTGGAGACGATTAAATTCCATAATTAAATATAAATTGGCAATTTGGGGAATTTCCCTAAATAGTAATTTTTGGGATTTTCGAGGGTTAAATGATTTTCGAAGGATATTGTGATTTTTTGGGACTATATAGGTGGAAATATTTTAATTATATGTCGCCATTGAGTAAAGCGACACGAGGTAAGATTTTTAAATCGAAAACCCGCATTTATTTATTTTGGGTTGGAATAGTGATTTGCGATCAAATACCTCGGATGGGAATTTCGACTGCACCATGCTTCTCGGAATGGCTGAGATAGTCGGAAAAGAGTGTCCGATTGTCGAAAATGAGTTTCGGGTAATTTTAGAGGTAAAAGTAACTCGGAATTGGGTAAACGAGTCGTTTTTGGGTTTTAAGGGGTATAACCCTTTTTCTTCTTATATAAAGAGGGGGATAGGGAGAAAAGAAGAAAGAAAGAAAGAAAAGAGAGAGAAGAAAGAGAGGAGGAGAGAAAAGAGAAGAGAAATGGAGATCTCGGGCCAAACTCCGTCGGATTCGACTCGAGGTCGTCAGATTTTATCCACGAGAAAAGTGTTTACTTGCTTTATTTACTTTTTACACTCATACCTTAGTTTGGTATAAACAAACCCTAAAGATTTTGGGTTGGATTTTCGTGGATAAAACAGGTTTTTGGGAGTTAAAACAAATAAACCCCTAAAAATTTTAGATTTGGAGAAACTTAGAAATTAATCGAAATAAATTGGTGGTTTAGGGATCTAGGATGTTTAGAAGCCTTAATATATGTGTATTTGTAGTTGGTTGAGGTTGTAGGATGTTGGGTGAGGCGACAAAAGCTTGGGAGAAGCTTTAATGTCCGAAATCTTCTCGAAGAAGATGATGAATAGTAACCAGTTACTTTAGGGGGCCATTTTGGCTAGGAAGAGAATTGATTTAGCTCTCGACCGAAACAAGAAAGTTGTAGATCCTTTCGATACGGTCGCGTGGATGCCAATCGCGCATTTTTCTAATTTTTTTCTCAATTTGATATGATTTTTACAAGATGGCAGCTTCGAGTTGAAATCATCAACTCGAAAATCAAATCGGGAATCGGAAAAATAAAGGCTATAATAAATCGTGTAGATGTTCGGGATAATTTTCAGTGTAGTTTAGAAATCCCGTTAATGAATTTGGGTTGTTGGATCAAGGAATTGAGGAATTTAGTTTTGGGAGACCTAGTGTGACCGATCGACCGCGCCTCTATGGCCGGTCGACCGCGTCAAGGAGAAAAGGCCTACTGCTTTGTTTCGTAGGCTTATTTGCAACCCGCGGTCGACCTGGGGTCCATGACCGGTCGACCGGTGCCTTGTTTTCATCCCAAGATTTTGGAGATTAGGATTACTTCTCCTCTTTGAGTTTAAAGTTTAAGGACCTTCTAAATTAGAGTATTATAGAAGGTTATGTCCTAAAGGACTTGGTGAATTGAGAATATATATATATATATATATATATATATATATATATATATATATATATATATGTAAATTCACTTAGAGTGAATTAGTATATTTGGGGATATCCGCTAAATCCGTAGATGGGATTAAGATATGTATTACTTATTAAAGTTAGAAAAAACTTTGGGTTTAGTATCACGTGTATATGAAAGCATGATTATGATTCTTTGAGAGAATCCTTGGGATTAATGGTCATCACTATATGTAATTGGCAAATATGACCATTATATATATATTCTAGGAGGAATATATGGTATATGTATATACTATGTGATTAAAGTATATATGTATAGTATGATGTAAATGATTTTGAAAATGTAAAGATAAATGTTTTCAAAATGGAAAGATAAATGATTTTCATAATTGATAAATTATGGTTACACACCTTCCTAAATCGCTATCATAAGGGAAGTTACGTGTGTATGGTGATGCCCTCTGGCTAATGAATGCAGGGTGGATATAGTCCTAGGCCATATGAGCGATTATATTTTTACTGCGCTGGTTAGGTGATTCTGGGTGTGGTCATGACTATCCCGCAGGCATATGGCCGCTTCCCGACGTTGGTAGGTTCCCAGGTTGTCTTGTTTGATAGGCCCTCGAAGATGATAGCCATTTAGGGGCGCGTCTAGTGGGGAAACCCGGATGGGCGGTCTTAGATTTGTTAAAGAAATTCATGATAATGGACTGGCTTTAATTACATTTCCCGGATATAGGAAGGGAAATGGGTTATATGTTTGGCTTCGGTAACACTCCCGGATGGGAGAAGGGATTTGAAAGCATATGATATGGTAAAAGCATTTTTATGATAATAAAAATGGCTTTTAATTACATTTCCCGGATATGAGAAGGGAAATGGGATGATTTAAAAAGGAATAACATTTTTCTGATAATAAAATTGGCTTTTTAAAAGTATATGATATGATAAAGCAATTCATGCTAATGAATTGGATTTTAAAATACATTTCCTGGATATGAGAAGGGAAATGGAAGATTTTGATATGAGTATAGATTACACCTCAGTCCGGGAGGTAGATCCGGATGTGTATTATATAGATGAAATTTAAAATTGGTAAACCTCAGTCCGGGAGGTAGATCCGGATGAGTATTATAAAGATGATAATAAGTAAACCTCGATCCGGTAGATATTATCCGGATGTATATTATAGATGTAAATATATGTATTTATATATTTGCGCATGCTACGGGCCTAATGGATCTCTACCATTAACCCTGCCAAGTAGTAGTGTATCGGGGCGGTTCCTTGTTTGGATTTCGCTTTGCGAGACACCCCACGCACGAACTTAGTGCAGTGTTGATAATGGAGGGAAGTTTAGCCCTTAGCACTTGGACTATCTAGGGTAGATAGTAGTTGGTTGATTAGACTAGTTAGGCAGGGTAGCTTGACTAGGGTATGTTGTTAGGGTGCGTTAGGTGTGCACTATTAGAAGAGAGGTGAGGGGTATCTCATGGGAGTACGATACCAAACTTAAATATGAGATAAAACTATTTTTCTAAAAATAAAGCATTTATGCACTTGCAAAATATTTTCAAACTCGGGCTCTGACTTGTTTATCTACTTTTCCTTTCCTGCTATATATTACATATATATAGGTGTCCAGACACAGGGACGCCTGGATGACACTTCCTTCGAGTCAGACGTCAGCTGCAGCAGCTGTGGATGCGTGCAGGTTTTTGATAGCCACTTCCATCATTGTACTCTAGATAGGAGGTACTGTATAAACATTCGAGCCAATGGCTCAATTGCATTTAGTTACTCTTTCAGCACAGCATTCGATATGGTTGTATAATTTGAACCGAGTGTTCGGTTATTTTATTTTATTTCATTTTCCTTTCAGTTTCATTTACGCTTAAACTGTGTGTATGTTTTGTTTATAATTGTTTAAAAAGAGTAGTTAAGTAAAAATTTTAACGCTCGCCTAATAGGATATTAGTAATTAAATGGATTTTCGACAGTGATGCTAAGAATGATCCATATGTGACTCCTGTTTTAATTTGATATAGGAGTGATCGCCCGGTATTCCATTAGGCGGGTTGTTACACAAAGCCCCAAAGCATCCCCGTAGCAACTACTACCATAGCATCTTCCATCACCCATTTTTCACCCCGGATTAAACTATTCAGGTGCACATAAAGGTTGTGATTCAGCCCTATAGCAGACCCATATCTACACCCTCATATTTGTGAATGATGGAAATAAAATTGAAAACAAAAAGGCATTTAGATTATCTCATAAAAGGTTTTTCGTTTCAGTGCTCTCATATTCAAATATAATATCTTATAATGAATTTAGGAATAGAATACACAAAAAAGTGAGAAGAAAAATACCTTCATATAAGCTTTCTCGGGCACCAATTTCACTAAAATCTCCGTCGTAACTACCATCACGGACATAGACCTCCCTCACATTCAATCTATTCTTGGTTTTGGCCAACCACCTAGAAAAACAACATGTACATAATGATCGAAAACAGTTAGTATATGGTAGCCTAATGAATATGTTCATCAATTTCTTCTCCCTGGCAATCCCCAAACACTCCATCTTCTTGCCTACATTGAAAATTTAAAATGACTACACCTTCTTGGCTACATTTCACAATTAGTACTAAGACTAAAATGACTACATTTTCTTGGCTACATTTCACATTTAAAATGACTAAAATGACTAAAATGATTTTGATTACTGTTGATACCAATCACAAACACTAGCTTTCTAAAATGACTAAAATGACTACATCAACATATGCACAACAACTGACCACAAAGATCAAATAATCAAAAACCCAAGGGTCGATTTGATTACTTTTGATACCAATCACAAACACCAACTTTCTTATAAACCTCTCATACATATAATTTTGATACCAATCAAAAACACCAACTTTCTTATAAACCTATCATACATATAAATATGAATTAAGCTACATGTGTATATGGAATTAAGGATGCAATGCAAGCAATACTAATAATCAAGGAACAATCCAGTAAAATTAAGAGGTCTAGTTTTCCTACATGAGCAATCAATTTTGAAAATTGTTCATAGAGACATCAAAGCTACCAATGTACTGTTTGATGGGAATCTTATCCCAAAGATATCAAACTTTGGATTGACCAAGCTTGATGAAGAGGATCACACACACATTAGAACTAGAATTGCAGGAACCATAGGATATAGCACCTGAATATGGATTATGGGGTACTTAACATATAAACCTGAATATGAATATGGATTATGGGGCTACTTAGAGACATGTACAAGTCCCAAAATGAGGACTCGAGTTTCTGAGTCCGTTGTTCATTCATCTGATGCAGTACTCAAGGTCACTTATTCCATATTTGCCCACCAGGTCCTCACCCAAACTTATAGCAGCATCAAGCTCATGTGGCATCTCAAATCCTCCAAAAATATCTGGTCCAGATATATGAAGAGGAGTACAAGAACATATTTTTTGTTAATGGTGTTATAGGCTCCTAAACCATTAAGAGAATCATATCAATTACAAATTTGGCCTTTGAATTTATTATTGAAGATCAATCCCAAGTTATTTGGACCCCCATTTTTTTAATGGTGTTACAGGCTCCTAAACAACTACTCATCATGCATATAACTGTTATCTAAAGTTTATATAACTTTTATATAAAATGTTATATAAAAAATCATATAAAGTTTATATAACTTCAATTTAATTTTTTCTCAGCAACCAAAGAAACATAAAACAGAATTTTGTATAAAACCTCCGCATAACAAACCTTAATTCACACTAATAACAAAGCCAAAATTCAGCCAATCAAAACAAGATCTTCACTAAATTAATGATTACAAATCAAATGTTTAGTCTGATTATACTAATCTCAACACTCGATATCAATGAACCCATATAATTGATGAATTTTGTGCAGAATTAAAGTAGCACAACTCAAATTAATAAAATATCAGAATTGGTACAGTGATCACGATCCGAAAACAAACATAGATATGTATGTATTATATACATTTATTATATAATGTTTATGTCTATTGTTGTAATGATATCAGAAGATGGCTTATAATGTTTATGGTTTACAGCTAAAGTGTTTGATTATGTTTATGCCTTCTGATGTAATGATATCAGAAATGGTTTGCAACTGAAGTGTTTGCAATTCAGATTCATGAGGATTAAATGACTGTGAAACCAAATCCACGAGCATTAACTATGTATGAAATACTAATTATTAACTGAGTATAAATTCAGATTGTTGAATATTAAATGAGGATTAACTCAATATGATTATGCAAATTGAGCCTTTAAAATGCAAAGTCAGTAATATAGTGAGTATGCAAACTGATGCCAAGTAAGTAATATGCTGAATATATAAACCGATGATGAGTATCAGACTGATGCTTAGTAGAAACTGAATACGAGTAATACAGATTGAACATGAGTAATTGCACTTGATGTTTAGTATGATTAGTATGCTTAGTATTCACTGAATTTTGTCATTAATAATATGCTCAATTCTTTGCTCAGTATTAATTGATCATTATTATTTATGTCCATATTTGAAATGAGTTTAAGAGATGGCCCAAAGTATAGTCAATGTTCCATTTCGCCCACCTAAACTAGCTTCTCCGATTGATATTGAAGCACCTAAACTAACTACTCTGATTAATATAAACATTAATTACGCTTACAAGAAATAGGATTCAGATGGGGAAAGGATACAACCATGAGAGCCTCATAAATGAAATTAGGACTGTTGGGGGTGAGTATACAAATATGCAAACATGCCCATTGATAGCTCACATTCGTCCTCTGCCATTCCAAGTGCCTTGCAAACCTCAATTCTGCAGTTTGATAGTGATGGTTATGGTGATGGTTGCTATCACCTACGATATGGAGGTGACTTCCTCAATCCCACCAGCCAAAATTTTCAAGGCCTTTGTCCTTAATGCTGACAACCTCATCCCCAAAATCGCTCCACAAGCTATTAAGAGTGTTGAAATTCTCGAAGTAGATGGTGGAGTTGGAACCATCAAGTTAATCTGTTTTGGTGAAGGTACATATTTACACCGTTGCATTGTATTTCCTTTGAGGTCTCCTAATATTAAAACTATACTTATATTTCATAATCATATAACTAATACACTCCAAAAATGTGAAGTAATATTTTCTCATGATATGCAGGCAGTCAATTGAAGAGTGCAAATCACCGGGTTGATGGGATTGACACGGAGAATTTCAGTTAAAGTTACGGTATCATCAAAGGTGACGCTTTAATGGATGTAATGGAATCAATCTCTTACCATATGAAATTTGAACCATGTGATGGAGGATCTGTATGCAAGAACAAAAGCATCTATAACACCAAAGGATACTTCCAAATCACAGAAGAGCAAATTAAGGGTGGGAAAGAGAAGGCCATGGGAATGTTCAAGGCTGTTGAGGCCTACCTCTTGGCAAATCCCGATGCCTATTAGTTGATGCTACTTCAGGGAACATACTTGGTACATGATTGAAAATGAGCATAAGCTTTGGCTTGGTGACTTTTATTTAATGAGTGGACTTCGAGTCCCATATCTTTATTACTTTACCCCTGCTACCTGCCAATCCACCTTACCCCTGCTACCTTACCCCTTCTACCTACCAATCCACAAACCTTCCAACCCCTGCTACCTCCCAATCCATCTTACCCCTGCTTTATCAGTTTATGACTCGAACCCCAATGACTATCTCGTCGTCCCATCAAAACTCTTAATTTGGGACATTCAAAATAGAGATTTGGAATTGTAATTCGGGGCAGAGAGGGTACTAATCATGGTTTAAAGTAACATTACGAGGGTATGTTTTTGTTGTTTAAATATCATAATATTTTTCGGAAATGCACTAGAAACACTGTTAATTTTGAAAATGCTAAAAAAGGATACATTGAAAACTATAAATTTTTTTTTGTAAAATAATTTGCGGTCACACCATGCACAATACACGGACATCTCATGTTCACCATGCACAATACAATGACATCTCATGTTCACAACGATATCCCAAGTTGTCTCCACCGGCGACATGATACAACCACCCAAATAATCCATCTATTAGTTGATGACCCTCGCCAGAGCAACTTCCATGCTGCAAACTCCAACGAACTCCTTAGCAGGTTCTCTCTAGTCACTCGCCAGACGGCCACCACCGCGACACGCCGCTAGAGCCTACCCCCCGATCCAACAAGGCACACTAGGGCACCCACACATCAAATCCCATCGTATTCCACTACAATAATGTAAAATGCTTCTCTATTCTCTCATTACAGAAATTAGACTGTGCTCGGGTGTTATGTAATAGAAGAAACAAAAACCAATAGCATTCCATTCTTGCTTCTTACAACATAATGGTAAATGAAAAACAAAAAAATTCAAAAATTAAAACGTGTGAAGGAACACATTATATATGTCAAACAAGAAATTTTATTAAAAGGCCAAATAGTAAATTGTGCAAGAAATAAATGAAGCCCAAAATAATAAAACTGAAAAAATAACAATACTACGTCAATCCCATTATCACTCTATCTCACTTCAAAGTTAATTTATCGAGTTCCCATTTACACATTCAATCTATATCACTATCACCATCCTCTCTAAGTATGAGATTTTCCACATTGTCATAGTATTCAATAAGTGTTTCATCTTCATCATCAACGTCGTCATGGAAAAAGTTGTTTTCTTCAGATATTACTCCTCTGTCTACATGTAAAACTCTAACATCAATAGTGTCCGCATCTAAATCGTTTGTGTGCAACTAGTCGACATTATCTTGGAAAACTTCAACAACCTATGATGAAGCATAAACATTTTTCTGGTACACAAAATTGTCCGCCTCTACAACACCTATGTCCACTTCTTCCACCCCTAGATCTTACAAATGTATGTGTTGGAATTCCTGAACGACTTGACAATTTTTTCCCAACTTTGTGTCATTGATACAAAACACTTATTTTGCTTGAATTTCTAGCACACAAGGATCATTCTTATACCACCTACCATTAACATTTATGCTTGTAAAGTGATCATCGATTTGTATTCATGATTTCTTCTTTTTGTCGGATTCAAACCAGTCACACTAAAAAGGAGGACTCAATTTCACTTGATATACTCTAACTCAATAACATTTGCCAAAACACCATAAAAGTTAATTTCTTCATCATTATGATCCCCTTTAACAACTAGACCGCTATATTGACTTCTCATGCGATTGTCACGATCCCTAGTGTGAATTCTAACTCCGTTAACTATGCAACTTTTATACTTCTTCTCTCGTATGTCAGGACCATATGCTAATGCATATTTTTTCTCAGTAGCTTCTGGAGAATTTTGGTTGTACAACTTTTTCATCTATTAAAGAGAAAATTGGAATGACATAAGTTAAAACAATTTAAATTATTCAAAAAATAATTAAATTTATATATCAGTGTCAAGTTTATGTAATTATGCTTAAACTTATGAGTGGTTCAAACTAGCAAGGGAAATCCCTTCGGTTTATCTCTTCTAAATCCGAAGGGCTTCTTACTTTAACTCTTCCATATGCTCACTTAATACAAGTAACAATTATGAGAATAATCTCACTACTAGTTGCAAGATTACTACTTAGCAACATAATTAAAAAAAAGTAACTTACTCTATATATGGCGCCAATTTCTCACAATTATTCAACGTGTACCACTACATCATTCCATCTTAGTCATTGTGAGAAAGTCATATGTACATTCCCGGAAAGGGCGTACCTTTTCAGAGAACACATCCAATCCCTCCTCTTTCACCTCTCCATCATAATTTCTTTCCACATGATTGAATTTAGAATATCTTTATTCATAACCACTATTCAATATCCATAAAAATACTTATATTGAGGACATAGGTCTTAGTCCTAATTCCCCCTACATAGTCCTTATTCTCCCAATAATAACAAATCAGGGTCATTTATACACGACAATACCAAATCATGGTCATATCTACACGAAAATACCAAATCACGGTCATATATACACCACAATAGTGCTAAAAAGACATATAATGGTATAGTTGTTGTTGATCCATATATACACGACAATGTATAGCTGCTGCTATACATTGAACAACAATCACAGACGCATAATGGTTATATATACTACTGCTATACTTCAAACACACGCATAACAGTTTTTTCAACAGTCCAACAGCCTTAACTATGATCACATATACTTAACAGTCCAGAAGTATTGAAATTCTAATTAATGAGCGATCAATATAGTCATAAATATTATAGAGGTATCCTATCCATATACTTACTCGAGTTAATGTAGAGGAATCCTATCCATATACTTATAATCAATAATTATGATCACATAACAGAGGAATCCAAATAACTATGATCACACAACAGAGTAATGCTATCCATATACTTATAATCAATGCAAAAATACGAAAACAAATGATATATGAACGCATTGGGAAGAGTAAATGAAAATTTTGTTGATTGTTAGTGTATGAAAGAAAAGTGATGTTAATTGTTAAAATTAATAGCATGTAATATAATGAGAGCCCTAAAAAGAAAATAATAGCAAAATTAAAGCACTTGTGGAGATAAAAATTGAGTATAGCACTTGGGTGATCTTTTGGAAATTATTTAGTGATGGAAATAATAGTTTGAAAAGAGTATATGGATGGAGATAAGTTATACCTCGACTTCTGATCAGTTCTCCGATAGAACAATTATCGTGAAGTCAGAGCCGACACTAATCACTACCTGCCATCAAGCCACAAAACATTACTTTCACCACTGCTCAAATTAGACACCATAGATTAGGAAAAAGAATAAAAAAAAATACCGAATCAATCGACAATCATCAATTCAAACTAAACCACCACCTAAACAATCAACTATCATCAAATTAAGGCAACAACCCACACCACTAAAACATCAGTCTACTACATTTCACCTGATAAACCCCTAAATAATTAGGGAGACAAACAAATCTTAAAAATTAGGAGAAAAAACACGATTTTTTCACGAAGTGGGCATCTCATAACATAACACTAATAAACATACATATTACCTCTTCATATCGTGTTATGATTTTGTCTTTAAAATTGAAAAAATAGGGTTTGTGCGTAGTTGGAGAGAAAGAGAGACAAATTTCTTACCATCGATAAGCTAAAGTGGCGATCGGATTTGGAGAGAAAAATCCGGATCTGTACGAAGTGGTGATCGAATTTGGAGAGAAAAGTGGAAAAGGGTTTCATGGTGTATTTGGGTTTGAAGGGACGAACGGGTTTGGAGGGATGAACGGAGATTTTGAGATTGGGTAATAATTACAGGGGTCTTAATAATTAGAATATTTCACTACAAAATAATTTGTTGCCTAATGTTTTAAGACTTTACACCACGAAAATATTTCGTTGCCTAATGTTTTAAGATTTTACACCACGAAAAATATTTCGTTGCAAAACATAAAAGTATTTGCTATGAAAAATTTCGTTGCCAATATTTCATATTTCGTTCCTAAATATTTTTTTTGCAAGAATATTGGCGCCAACGTATTGACACTTATTGTCAACGAAAATCTTAATTTCGTAGCTAAATGTAATATTTTTCTCCACGAAATTATATTCGTGGAAAATAACGAGTTTTTTCTACGAATTTTCTTTTGTAGCTAAGAAATTCGCAGCAAAATGTAAGAATTGTTATAGTGAAACTGTCAGCCCCGCACATTATATCGCCACAAATTTTAATACTCGTTTTTATCATAGGCATTAATTCTGATTTTCTCAACTTCACAATTTATAAATTACCTCACCCTTTTGAATCGATGTGAGATCCTCAAAATACCCCTTAGTCCCATACCTAAGGGTCACAAAGTACACATACGTCCTATCCTACATATAAGATGAATCACCAATATAAAACACGTCCTAGTCTTATGCTTAGGCTAACGAAATGACGATATAACGTAAAAATATGCCCTACCCTAAAATATAAAATCCTCACGAATTTACACTAACTAGTCCCATACCGAGCAAGTATAAATTGTAACTAAGGCCTACCCACTAGTCCCATACCTAGTAAGCACCCTAAAATAGGGTTGAGCAAAATACTACCCAAAACCCCTCATCCCCGCGATGACAAAAGTGACTAAAACAATTCACACAAAGCACAATTCAATATGCACAATGTAGCAATTCAATAAAAAAAAAAGGTCATAATTTAGCTTAAATCAATTAATGACACCGACGTTGATTTCAACCTTATTAATTCCACTCAATAATGTTAAATTAATGAACATACAATAATCTTCAAATAGACATAACCGTTTTCTTTTATAAATCATCTACTTTTTATAAGTTTGAGCGCATCCCAATAATCATATAAATAATCACATAAAAATTCTACATGAGAACCTACACCCAAAACCATAAAAATTCAAAAATCTAACCTACGCACCCAAGGGTTTCAAAGATTAAATGATATTTAAATTTTTTATAAAAATAGTCGCAAAATTTAATTGTCCACTTTCTTGTAATAACCCGTATTTTTATGGATTTTAATTATGAGATTAATTAAATGAAATTGCTTTTAATTATGAGATTAATTAAATTAATTTGGGATAATTAATTGGAAAATAATTCGGATTTAAATAACTAGCGAGACGAGAGTTAGTATTTGATTATGATGATAATGTTGAATATTACTGAGTGATTATGGAAATATGTGATTATTGAATTTATTAAAATTATCGTGAGTTGAAAATACTGCAATTTCGGTATTTAAGTTAGGACGTGTGTGTCAGTCGTGTCAGGACTCAATTTAATGGGTTTAAAATTAATTAATTTTTATGTCATCCGTATGGTCATTTTTAGTGTGCCAATGTGTCCGGAAGGGTCTAGATAGTCAGAAAAGTCTACCCGGGGGTTTAGTTTGGGTTCCGGGGTAGTTTTAGGCCAAATCGGCAACCCAGGAGGGTATATTAGTCATTTCTATTTTTGGTGAATAGTAACCAACGAAAATTAGGTTTTGTATATCAGCAAACCCTTAGGTTTATTAGGGCCATTAAATTTTAACCACAGGAGGGAACAACCTAATAAGAAGGGAAGGGTTTCAAGAGAGTTACAAGGCCAAATAACCACCATACACCACCCCCATCGCCGAATTTGTGACCGGAAAGAGAGGGAGGACCAACCAATATCGTCATCAAAGGATCAAAAACTTCTAATCATAGGCAAGTGATTTATCTTGCAAAGATTCAATGCATATATTTTACATGATAGTTTAGATTTGATGATTTATCATAAATAAGTGAAATAATTATAAAACTGGAGAATTAAACATTGAATATGGGCAGGTTTCATGTAGATAAACTTCTAGGCATATAAAAGTTACGAAATCATGATCCGTGCATAGGGAATTGTGAATTTATGTTGAGTTATATGAAGTTCTTGAAGAAAATAGAAGAAATAGTGTTTTTATGAAAAATGGGTAATTTAATCCAAGAAACTGATGATTTAATGATTCTAATACGTTAAAGATTATGCTAATAGGTTAATATGATGATTGAAATACTTGTTTGGGAGTTTGGGACATTGTAATGGAGGATTTGGGGTGTAAAGTTTGAAGAACCCGTAACTGTTAAAGGAATTCTGGGCAATACCTGATCGATCGATCGATCGATCGATCGACTGGATCGATCGATCGACTCCTCCTGATTTTAATAGATTATTTCTCTTTAAGGTTTGACAAATCCCAAGATTGTAACAACTCTTAAGGGGTTTAATAGAATATTGGGGGACTTGATTAAGGTCAGTAGGGTTGTAGTTATTGACCGGATTATGTTGTACATGATGGGATTGAACGGAATACTTACGAGTGTCTACCGAGTGAGGAACGATTAAAAGTTTTATAAAATTTGGGATTTAAATTGGATGAATGTTAATTTAAGGTTAGGACCAGTAGAAGAGGGACTTGGAATTACTGAGATAACCATAGAGACTAGTGCGTAACTTAGTAACCTTATAAGGTAGGTTTAAGTATTCGGACTTATACGACGAGAGTTATTGCGCTAAATATGTTATGTGGAATATTCGAGATGACACTGTGATACGTATGAGACTTAAGATATAGGTCTGGTGTATACCTATATTAATATGATGATTACCTAAGTTGTGTGATTACTTAGTATCTGGATTATTGTGTGTATGACATACCAACCATACTTGCTATCACGAGAGGTTAATTCTCGAAAAAGGATCGTCTTATCTTTGTGTGCCCTCGGGGGATTTTAGATTGGTACCTTAAGAAAATAGGACTCTGAATGACTTATCTGTGAGTCTATAAGTCAGTTGACCATGGGAGCGTAGGTATGTGCGTGAACCATAGGTATGTGAACTATGTTCGCCTCCAATATGTATGATTTGTATTGAGACGGTTCATGAGTGACTCAGAACGCGTGATCCTCACGTACATAATGTACTTGGATTTGATAAGAGAGTATGCGTGCACCGCAGCTTAGCCTAGGGGTGACGTATATGTATATATGTATATAGAGTGATTTATATATGTACTTGTGACTGGTTCACTGTTGCTTAGTTGATGCGAATAACTAAGATATTTAAATATGAGTTAAAAGTATGAGAATTTAAATAGCACTTGAGATAAGAAATTTTTATGGCTATGACAGTGGGATATAACTATGACATGTGTGGGTAATACAAGTGGGTACCCTATATTTGAATGTGAAGACAGGACGTGGTACAGACTAGTTAGTTAGAGGTATAACTAGGATAGGTTAAGGGTGTACGTTAGGCGTGCACATTAGTTGAGGGGTGAGAAACTCATGTGAGAGTACGCAACAAATTTGTTTAATATATGTGTTATTTAATATTGTAATTTAAACACTTGCTATATTTTTAAACTTTTTTCACCTCGGGCTCTGACCCATTTTCCTCCAAATCTATTTTGTTTATAAAAACCGTTTAGGTGCCCAACCACATGGACGCCAAGCATAGAAGTTTCATTCTGAAGACGTGTTGTAGCTGATGTTGAAGCTATGGGATCTCGGTATTAGACGCCTCCACATTTATCTTTGATCCCTTCAGATTCATTCTTATCAGTTAGAGAATGTTGCCCAATCTTATTTTGGTATTGTAGATACAGACTTTCATTATTTCAGATGTTCGATATTTATTCAGACTCTTGTATTGGGATTTTATTTATTCGGATATTATTATTATTGGAGTGTTTACTCCAGACTCAGTCTATTTCATTTCGTTGGTTATTCATATGAGATTAGTTATGCGATTAATGGATGATGATTTAATTACTTGGTTAATTGTTAAATTGATTAACAAAACTTGGCATCTCTCAATTTTAAATATTAGGTGGCTAGTAAGTAACTAAATGTTTTCGACAGTGATGATAAGATTGAACCAACTTGATATTCTGTACTAATTTAATAAAGAAGTAGCTACCCGATATTTAATTAGTCGGGGTGTCACATTTCTCTAATTAAGCTACTAATTGATTTTAATCAAAAATATATTATTAAGGGTTTAGGCGACACTTAAAACGCATAATACTAAACGAGGGGAATTGAGTATTCATGAATGAGATTAAGATGAAGAAATTATGACTACACAGTTGGATTCCTCTCGAAAAATTAGCAACGAGACGTTCTTGAACAATCTTGAGAAAACTCGGTTTAAAGCTTCAAAGCATGGATTGAAAATAGCTCTCCAATGGAGATAAGGTTTTGAGGGAGGAATAAGATGTAAAAGAGGAGATTGCTTCTTTTAGGGTTTAGAAAAAAGTGTTTTTAAAAGTCCTGAACCTGAATTTGAGTCCTAATCAAATACAAACACTCGAAAAATTATTACAGATGATCGGACCGTCAGAATGGCTTGAAAAAGTTTAGTATGTTGTAGCGAACGGCAAGACAGAGATGCTGTGAAAAATTTAGCCCGACCGGACAGTCGGATTTCTAAAAATATTATTTTTATCCTCCTTAGCTCGGATCCACCTCTGATTTTTATAAAAAAAGTTATAATTTCCAAATTTTATTCCCGATTTAAATTCCACTTAAAACCTAATTTTTATATATAAAAACCAACATATTTAAAAACTAAGAATAATTAAATCCAATTTTTTTATTTTTTTCTCGAATGTCCCAATTAATTAATTAATAAAAACACAGTGTGTCACATACTTCCCCACTAGTAAAGGAATTTCCTCCTCGAAATTCAACAAAGCATAAACCTCAACATAAATCGCGCAAATTATATATATATATATATATATATATATAACAATGAAAATAATGGTGTCGGTGTCATTAATAGATTTAAACTAAATTAAGGACCTTTTTTTATTAAATTGCTACGTTGAGCATATTGAATTTCTACGTTGGCGTCGGTTCCAAAGTTGTTATGGATATATATATATATATATATATATATATATCCATAACAACTTTGGAACCGAATGGCCCAATCAAAATCATAAACTGTGTCTCAATGTAAATACGACATAAAGGAAGCTAAACTAAACTAGTAAGCAGTAATATAAAATAAACTTCAGCTGCACCTCTAAACAATAATCTCCAAATAATCCTATACAACTTCTCCAGACTTATCCTGAAAATGTTAATCAACGCACGAGGTCAGAGCTCCAAGTATGAATACACACTGATCCCCTCAAATAGGGTCTGTGAACCCAGACAGTAGCATTATATGCAATAAATATTGCAAGAAAGATAAAACACTAACTACCCCAAAGTTTTTTGTATTATAAAAATCACACCAATATCATTTTAAATATCACAGAGTCCTAAATTGTTAATTTAATTAAATTAACCCAAGTTATCATTTTCTCAATTTATTTCACTTAAGAATAACGATCCTCTCGCCTCGGGTGATTTCTCCACCAAAAATACACATCCCCTCGCCAAAACGACAACTGGTTTGTTTAAACTGTCGACCCCAGCTACATGACGAGGTTCCACACACGACATGACATAAAACGTCGGCTGACCGGTTTAAACTATCGGCCCTCACTGATTATGTCGTCAATATATTTTAATAGCCATTTTATTATATTAGGTATTAAATTCTCAATTTCTCAATTATAAAAATTACCCAACCCTTTTTATTAATGTGAGATCCTCAAAATATCCCTTAGTCCCATACCTAAGGGTATCCAAGTACACACATGTCCTATCCTACATATAGGATGAATCACCAATATAAAACACGTCATACTCTCATGCCTAGGCTAAAGAAATGATGCTATAACGTAAAACTCTGCCCCACCGCAAAATAAAAAAATCCCCACGAATTTACAATAATTAGTCCCATACCTAGCAATTATAAATTTTAACTAAGGCCTATCCACTAGTCTCATACATAGCAAGCACCCTAAAATATGGTTGAGTAAATACTACCCAAAACCCCTCATCCCCGTGATGGCAAAAATGACTAAAATAATTCACACAAAGCACAATTCAATATGCACAACATAACAATTTAATAAAAAAGGTCCCAATTTAATTTAAATCAATTAATAACACCGACGTTGACTTCAACATGATTAATTCCATTCAGTAATATTAAATTAATTAACATACAATAATCTTCAATAAGATATAACCATTTTTTTTATAAAGCATCTACTTTTTATAAGTGTGAGCACGTCCCAATAACCATATAAATAATCTCATAAAAATTTTACATGATAACCTAAACCCAAAGACATAAAAATCCAATAATCTAACCTACGCACCCAAGGGTTTCAAAGATTAAATCATATTTAAAATTTTGGTAAAAACAGTCCCAAAATTTAAGTGTTCACTTTCTCTAATTAAGTTACTAATTGATTTTAATAAAAAACACATGATTTAGGGTTTAAGCGACACTTAAAACGCATAATACTAAAGGAGGGGAATAGAGTATTCATTCCTGAGATTAAGATGAAGAAATTATGACTACACGGTTGGATTCCTCCAGAGAAATTTGCGAAGTGACATTCTTGAATAATATTAAGAAAACCCGGTTTAAAGCTTCAAAACTTGGATTGAAAATATCTCTCCAATGGAGTTAAGATTTTGAGGGAGGAAGAAGATGTAAAATAGGAGATTGTTGCTCTTAGAGTTTAGAAGAAAATGTTTTTAAAAGTCCTAAACCCGTCACTTTGTTTATATAACAAAAAGAATTTGAGTCCTAATCAAATACAAATAGTCAAAAAATTATTACGGACAATCGAACCGTCAGAATGACTTGAAATTTTAGTATGTTGTACAAAATTTTAGTATGTTGTACAAAATTCAGCTCGATCGGAGTCTCAAATTTCTAAAAATATTATTTTTATCCTCCTTAGCTCGGATCCTCCCCCGATTTTTTTACAAAAAGTTACAATTTCCAAATTTTAATCCCGATTTAAATTCCACTTAAAACCTTATTTTTAAATATCAAAACCGACAAATTTAATTACTAAGAATAATTAATTCCAAAATTTTATTTTTTCTCGAATCACCTAATTAATTAATTTAATTTACTAATAAAAACACGGGGTGTTATAATTTATAGCAAAAGCAAGTGACTTTTGGAAAAAAACTGTCAAATAATTAATTTCATTTTAACTGTTGACTATTGCCAAGAAACTGACAACTAACTAATTAATTAGTTTTGTAATTAATTAATTAAAGCGAGAAAATTAATTGAATTCGACCCAAAAAGAAAGGGATTTACCCAAGCCCGAGTCGAGTCGAGCGGACGGACGCCGTGCGCGTGTGGGCTTTTGGCCCAAGCCCAAAACTTGCAAAGTGTAGGACATCTTCCCTTCAAAGAGTTGGGATACTCCAAAGGCATTCAAGCCTTCATATTTGGGAGTTATTAACTCTTCAATTTTTCACTACTCTTCCAATGTGGGACAAGAGTTCAAACATACCCAATTCATTAACTTTCATTGCTTTATGAGTCACTTTGGAGACATATTTATCATTCATAACTTAATAAACTTGGACATGTGAATATACCACGTTAATCTCCTTGCAAAGGACAGCGCGTTCGTATATGGTCCCATAATTATCGAGGTGTGGGTCCCATCTAAATTTGAGCTCAAAATTGCTCAAAATTCTGTCCAAAAATTTCTGGACAACATTATGTCCAATTTTTTCAATAGAATATCAAGAAAATACATCAAAATAATTATAACACAACCCCAAGCCAAACCTTTCATTAATAGACGAGAATATAAAAATCTTTTGTACGATTATTTCTTCTTTTTACAAAGATTTAGAGGATAGGAAGTTCCCTTGTGGTAACTAAAAATCCCAAAATCCACCCAAAAAATATGGATAAATTAGCTAATCGTGCATGCAAGCTAAGATCTTTGGTTAAAAATTTGAGAATACTACACATTCATAATGGTTCAAAACATTCCCCAGTTCATGCCTCATTTAGTTTTCATGATTTTAGTTCAATGTTTTTCAATAGGACTTGAATTGATTTATTCCTTGCAGAGAGTTATGGACAAATCATATACGGGAGAAAGTTTCTAAGTGAGAATGCATTTTTTCTTGTTTCTTTGATTGTTGGTTATGTATTTAATTTCACTAGCTCCAATGATGGGCATCTAATGTTATCGGTGCATAGACTTTTATATACTTTTAGAACTATAAGATTAGACAATACTTTCTCATGTTTTTGTACCTAATGGTATCATGTCTCTTTTTTCTTGGCACTTTTTGGGACTTTTTTTGGATGAGATATGTCTTTATTTTCTCTTTTTTGGTGTTGGGGAGCGGGGAATATTTTGGGTGCGTGTGGTATTATTTTTAAAAAAATTTGATAAAGTTTCCTTTATATAGTGGTTGTGGATTATTGATGTTATGTTAATGATTAAATAGGTTGGATTACATGTAAAAACAAAAGGAAAGTTTGCCCGAAAGTTTCTAAAAATAATAAAGTTAGGAGAACTTCAATTTTTGAAATAAAAAGAGTTAGCATATATGTTCTTACTTTAATATGATTATATATGTATATAGTTTATATTTGGATTTTGTTAACATGGTTCATATTTTTATACAATTTAGATGATGTAAAAAAAAGAGCCCATTGAGAAATTAAGTGTTTGGAGATGGACACGTAAGAAAATGATCTATCATACAATGTCAATGATGGAGCGACTAGTAGGAAAGTATAAATATGTTGATAATTGTATACGATAGCTTCCTAATTGCAAACATTCCTTGCTTTATTACCTTATATATGTTTTTTTCTCAATTTGTAGGTAACAATTAAAAGACAATTGGGCGTGCTACTACTGGATCAACAAAATATGGTAGAAATATGAGGGATATTATATCTGAGGACGTGATAGGACTTAACGAACATGGGAAAGTCATGTGTATGGAAGTATGTATTAAATCAACTTCTTTACGTTCGATCACATCATCTCATTATTATCATGATGATATTGCTTGACTGTAGAAGGAGGCCAATGAGCGAGAGGCGAGCATCTCGCTACCACTACCAATAACAATAATAGTTAATACTTCTGATACCCATGCTTGACTATGTATTGATGTAACTAAATTAGAAGTAGAAATGATGATTTGGAAGTATATGGTGGTGTTTACTTTTGTGAACTGGGATTACATACTATATTTTCTAGAGGTTAAATTTTGGTTTAGTATGACTTTGCATTTTTTTTTAATTTACTGTTATTATATTAGAGATTGATTAGATTTTTGAATGACTATAAATTTTATTATTGAATTTAGGCTGACTAAAGTATAGTGTATAAAAAAATATATATATTTATCTTTTAGGATAGTTATAACTGTCTATTAAGATATTAATTTAGTGTCACATTTTATGCGCCAAAATCTATTTGGGACAACTATCTTTGTCCATAATACTACGTTTTAAAGGACAACAAAAATTTGTTCTTATAGCCATTAATAGTATTTCGATTTAAAAGGACGGAGCTAAAAGGATGGTCTTCTGTTTTCCTAAAAACTCAAAAAGTACAACAATTGTTGTTCTTTGTCTTTTATGATGCCCACCTCCTAGGACAACTCTTTATGTCTTTATGATTGTCCTAAATCTTATTGGGGACAACAAATGAGCTTTGGGATAACAAATTAGTTGTCCTTAATTTTTATTTTTTTAAGTAGTGTGGTACTCTCCATCCGCGTCGGGTTTTGGGACTTTTGGGACTATTGCGTGGGCTGAACGGGTGCCGCTAATGGTGCGAGTGGCACTGGTGCTACAAGCTCAGATGGTGCAACTTGTGCGAAGGAAAAGGTCTTCCTATTAGGTGCCATATAAAATATTACACAAAACACTTATCAGTTTTAAGAATCTTATGACAAGAGTACAAGGAGAATAACGTATCAAAGAATGCTATGGAACAACTAAAATGGACCTATGGAACCTATGTTGCTTAGGATCATGCTCTGATACCAACCATGATAAACCATAATTTTTAAAAATTCGATTGATCTAGTCTATTTATTAAATAAAACAATTTGTCAATTCAATTTAAATATTATCCTTACATGAATGAAAACAAATGATATTGATAATGCAACTGGAGTACGATAAGATATATCCCATAAGATAAGTGAATGGTAAAGACAACACCACCAATTCTAATAATAAGTAAACCATAATCCAAATTACAGAACTATCCCAAATGCTAAAGTTGTGAAAAAGAACCTCCACCAATACATGCCATCATAAGACAAATCTGAATAACCATCCAACTAAAAAGAGTACATGTTACAGACTAAAATAACAATTCTCGTATATCTCAAAAGTAAATTATGAACTAAATAAGAGATGAGAACCTATATCCTGAAAGTGGTGGTGAGATTGGAATAGATAGTGGTGCAATAGAACTAAGAATGCTAAACCGTATGGTCACGAGTACTGGAAAGCGGGGTTCAACGCTTATGGTCAGGCCACCCCAAACCAACACAGATACGCCATCCAAAGATAGTTATACAAGTAAATAATAAATCCACAGTTTATAAGTTATATAGCTCATATCGTATAATGTCTCATACTTCACCAATTTTAATTTTCATCTTTAAATAAAACATTATTTAAAATTGGGAACGTACCTAGCACCCCACGCCCCTTGGAGGTGACTAGCGTCCTGTCACGCAGTATGTGATGAGTGCATTATTTTATATTATTTATGATAAAATTTAGGACTTGTTAGCCCCTTTGCATCATAAATAATGATCTTTTAGAGTTGTTTCCGCTGTTCAGAAGAAAAATGCAAGTTTGAAAATAATTCGAGTTAATAATGCAACTTTAGCAACCCCAAAGGGTAAAATCATAATTTTAAAAACTTTATGGCCTAAAAATTATTTTTAAATATTTATATGGGTAATATGAATCTCCCTGAAATTTGGTTGAATTCCGACTTCAAAAGAATGACATATGAATTTCGAGGGTTAAAATATAAATAAAGGTAATTATCTGAGTTTCTACAGTTTTATGATACTAAATTTGAATTAATTATTTTTATTTTACATTTTAACATGCGTTTCGAGAGTTTTGACAACATAGGAGTTGATATGCAAAAAATGGTTTAGATATGTCGCGACACGACATGGTCGACACAATAGTATTAAAAACTATTTATAAATGTGTTCGAGTGTCCGTTGAGCTCGTGCGATAGCTTTTCGAAAATCACTTCAAAAGACTCATAACTTTCTAGTTCGAACGAATTTGAAAATATGAAATTTTGAAGGTGTAGAATTAGTTTGAAAAATCTGATATAAAAAGTGACGAAAATGCAAAAGAGAAAAGAAAAAACATATGCTTTTCCCCCCTTTTCTCATTTATTCAGCTATCCGAGGTCCTCCTTGTCCACCTTTTGCCTCCTTCTTTTGTCCTTTTAATTTCTTTATTCTTTTGTTTTATTCCCTTTTTAAAATCTCATCCATTTTTCTTATTTTATTCTTAACCCCCCCTTTTCCTCATTGTTTCATCTCAAGAAGCTTTTGAAGCCCTTATACTTTTGACTCATTTGAGTCTAGACTGTATAAGAGCTCATCTAGTTTGGAAATTGTGACAAAATTGTGTCCATCCTAGAAACCAAAGAGCCTCAGAGATTGTTTTGCTTCTTCTCATATTCATCTTGTAATGATCCTGAGACTATTGCCATCACTCACACACTTAGAACTTTATTCTTGCATATCATATTGCACCTTTATGTGTATTAATGTGGTGAGTGTGTTTAAATCCCTTAATTTTATTTTTATTAATTTTTTGGGAATTTTAAACATATTTTAATTAAGGTTTTATTAAATTAAAACTTGATTTAAAAAGTCTTGGGGTTAATATCTAAATATGTATTGTTGTGATTTTTGGCCTTAAGTTACTCTGGGTAGAAACCGAAAGCGCCAGAGACTCCAGGGTTGGCTTTGTAATTAGTTTGGGACGCGCGATTGCATTCATCCTATGGCCAACACTTGCTGCTCTCTGATTGGCCAGAGTTGTGTTTCTTTACAGAGACATAGCTTCGCATGTTTACAGCCCTTGGATCAACCCTTATCAATGGCCTGCATGTCGCCTGAGTGAATCCCCATGTAAACCTTTAAGCCAATCACAGCCTGTTTAATCCACCGCCTATTGTGAGCCTTTGGATTGAAGTCAAAGAAGCTTGACTCAATCTCAGACGTTGTTTTTGAACGATAGTCTGGAACCTTCTCCTCTTGCTATTTAAAGGCCTCTCATCTCAGCCTTCGAAAGCTTTTGCCACTTTGAAATTTCTCAGAGAAAGAATAAGAGAGAGAGAGAAAGAGAGAGAAGAAAGAGAAGAGAGAGAGAGAAACCAGAGAGCCAAGTTAGAAACCCTAACTTCGTCTAAATCTTCTCCAACCTAAACCACTTACCTCTCCAAAAACACCATAACCAAATAAACACCATCCTTAGTGTTTCTTGAGTTTATGAGAGTTCGAGTTGAGTGATTTTTGGGTTGTTGTAACCTTGTGTTCATAAAATCTTATTTCCAACTTAGACACTTACTCAGATCTTGTTTCTGTTTCAATAGAAATCATAGATCTGAAGTTTTTCATGTCACAACACACTTAGTTGCATTTTATTTCTCATCTTGAGAAGTTCGTTGTTGATTGTTTTCTGTTAAAACATTTTCTTACTTCAGAATCAACAATAGATGTTTTTCTGTTTCTGTTTTTACAAAACTTAACCTGACCTAGTTGGATTCGCACTTGGAGGGTTTTCAATCTCCTAAATATTTTCAAAAGAGATTGAGAAAGGTCTTGACCGATTTCTTAAGCAAGATCTCCGTGGAATCTGGGTTATTTTGAAAGGTCAAAAGGTTTTTGGTTTTGTAAGAAAGAAAAATAACAAACTCACTGCATATAGACTTTATATGTAGTTTGTTAGGATTGTTTGTAACTAATAAGAGTGCGTGTGTGCATGCATGTGTTATAGAACACTTTTCACAAACATCTTCACACTACATACACTGAAAGTGTTGGCTATAAGATTTGGTGAACATAAGTCGACGTATACTGCTGAAACAAAGGAAGAGTTGACAAACTGAGAAGACTACATCAACAATCAAGATCTGCAGAAAAGTTTAAGGACGCCAGAGGGTACAATCCTGAACTTGTATAGACTTGTTATTGTGTGCATGTTAGTTAAATAGATTGTAACTCACATATTTGTTTTAGTGATATTTTTTTTGTTTTACTCCATAGAGGGAGTCGTGGATGTTTCCTCAAGTTTGAGGTTTTACCACGTTAAAAAATCCTGAGTATTAATATTTCTACATCTTCTCATCCCATTATGTTGTGTGCTGAGTTTAAAAATATTTTAAACTGTTTACTAAAACTTGTTATCAAATCTTGTCCTAATCTCGTACATAATTTTTGTTAACACATCTTGTGTTCAAAATCAGTTTGATTTAAGTAAAGAGTTTCTTCAACAAACTTTCGGAGTTGCTTAAATAGTTTATTTTCAATAAACGGCTTTAGCAACGCTATTTCAATTGGTATCAGAGCTTTTGGTGAACTTTTTCAAAAAGATCCTGAGTTTCTGAAACTGTTTTCTCAAAATCAATCATGGACGAGAAAAATGAAAGATATGGTAACTTGACCAGACCTCCAGTCTTTGATGGAACCAATTTCTCTTACTGGAAAGTAAGGATGATTGCTTTCATTCAAGGAACTTTGGGAGATGATGTCTGGGACATTATTGAAAATGGATACTTTTATCCTACTAAACCAGCCACTGAAGGAAGTAATGAGAGGGTTAAGAAAATATTAAGTGAGTTTACTCAAGAAGAGAAACAAGTTTCTCGCAATAATAATAAAGGAAAGAATGCTATATTTATGTCTATAAATGAACATGAGTTCAAGAGAATCTCATCTTGTACCACTTCTAAGGAAGCATGGGATACCTTGATTACTGCCCATGAAGGAGACTCTAGGGTTAAGGCTGCTAAAACTCAGATGTTAATTCAACAGTATAATTCTTTAATCATGTCTGAATCTGAGTCTTTTGATGACTTCTATATGAACCTGACTGATATTGTCACTAAACTGCATGCCAATGGTATAACTTATGATAGACAAGAAATTGTGTCTAAAATTCTGAGATCATTACCACAGAAATTTGACAATAAAAGATATGCTATTGAGGAAATGTGTGATATAAATCTCACTCCTGAATTACTCAGTAGTAAATTAAGAACTGTGGAAATGGAATTAGAGTTTAAGAAACAATTGACCCACACTCATAGGAAACATACCAATTCCAATCTTAGCTTTACTTCTAAGATGATTAAGCCTGAGTTAAACACTCCGAGTAATGATTCTGATGAGGACTGTGACTTAGAAAGTCTAGATAATCAGATTTCCCTAATGTCAAAACAATTTAAGAAAATTGTTAAATTTAGAAACAGTATTGCAAATAGACAGGGCAAGTCTAATTATTCAACTCCTTCAAATCACAAGTCCCATGAGAAACCTCATGACAAACAGAATAAGGACAACACAAGACCTCACAGAGACCTCAAGAAGACTGAATGCTATAGATGTGGTAAACTAGGACACATTGCTCAAGACTGTAGAGTTAATTTAAATACCCAAAACAAACAATCTAGAGCCAACATCTGCAAAACATGGGATGACTCAAGTGATTCTGAAAATGAGGAACCTGAGACATCTGATGATTTTGATCCTTGTTTATCCTTCTTTGCCAAAATCATATATAATGATGATATGCCTGTGCTTGATAGTGAGGATGAGTCTAGTAATGCTAGCTCTGTTGCTTTGAATCATACTTTAACTGGTTTAGATGCTTTACTTACTGAGAACATTAATACTTCTTCCTCGGGGTGTGTGAGTCAAAGGGGAATCGATATTGCTGATGTCAATGGGTGCGTGAGTTTAAGAAATGAAACCTTAAGGGTCACTTCACACACTTCACTTAGTGACTCAGACAATGAAGATCTCCCAGATATACACACTCTATATTCTAAAACTCTAAAGAAAAGCACTAGACTAGAAAAGATTGTGAAAGATCTTACCAAAAAGCTAGAGGATCTAAGCCTGATGGTAAAACTGAATGCTGAAGAGTATACTACTCAATGCATGTCTCATGAAAGTGATGTCAAAGTGTTTGATGAAAAACTGAAAAATTTGACTGAAGCTAATGAAATTCTGGAGAAAAAATACAAAGGGACATTATTAGAATTGGAACAAACCAAATAAAAGACAGCAACTGTGTTCAAAAAATTTACAAAATTTGAAAACAATTCTAAATGTTTTGAGGAATTCGTTGCTGAATCTAAAACCAATTCTGATGATCGAACTGGTATAGGGTTTTGCCCCAATTTGAAGACACAAACAAAACATATTGAACCTATCAAATTTGTGTCAGGAGGCAAAAGACCTATTGAAACATGCCCAAACTTTCATTCACTAAAAACTGAGTTTGATCATCAAAACACTAACACTGGAGATGCAAGTTGCTCTAAACATGAAAGTTTACCAAAGGGAAAATATGTCTGCCCCCTATTAGGAAAAGTGAACCTGCTTTCAAACCTGTGCTACCTAGGAATAAAATTCAGCCTCAAAATTTCTCAAAACCTTTGTTTAGAGACTTTCCTAAGGTAAACCCCATTCTGAGCAATCTTTATTGCTCCTATTGTGATATATACGGACATTCTTTCGATGATTGCTATGCTAGGAGACTGATTAAGCCTATCTACAATACTTCCATGTATCAAAACTTTAACTATTCTAGGAGGAGTCGTAACAATTATGTCCTTCCCAGGCCACCAGACAAAAACTCCAACTATAGGAATAGAAAGACTAAACCTAAAAGGACATTTACCAGAAGGAATCCCAGAAACTTTTCTAAATCAAATGCTCAGGTGTTTAAATCTACTCAAAATCATGTGCAAAATGTTTTTCAATAAAAATCTAATGCTCGCAAATTTTATCAAATGAGAGCAAGCAAGCACAAACAGAAAACCAGAGCAATTTGGGTTAGAAAAGATGATCTAGTACCCCAGATGAAGTGTAATATTATTATTTCTGCCTTAAAAGCTGAACTTACATCTTCTGGTTGGTATTTGGATTCTGGATGTTCCAAGCATATGACAGGTGATGATACAAAACTTTTAAATAAAACCCACTTTGATGGTGGAAAAGTTGTTTTTGGTGATGGAGTATCATCCCAGATCATAGGCAAAGGAACTCTTAAAGAAAAAGGACTTCCTGTTCTTGAAAATGTTCTCTTAGTTAAAGGTCTTAAGGCTAATTTACTCAGCATTTCTCAATTTTGTGACTTAAACCATACTGTTACCTTTTCAAAGAACAATTGCAAGATTTTAAATGAAAAGGGAGAATGCTTAATTACAGGATTCAGGACTCCTGACAATTGTTATACTGTCATGTCTAGTTCTGAAATCTGTAATGTTGCCAGAATGGATGACAATGAGATATGGCATAACAGAATGGGTCACATTAATTACGAAAATTTGAGTAAATTGTCTTCTCAACAAATAGTTAGAGGAATACCAAAAATTAAACCTATTCATAACATTGTCTGTGGTCCCTGTCAAGAAGGAAAAATTGTTAAAGCACCTCATAAAAGGGTTAAAGATATCCTTACCTCTAATCCCTTAGAACTCATCCATATGGACCTAATGGGTCCTTCTCAAACTGTTAGTCTCTGTGGACACAGTTATATTCTAGTTATGGTTGATGACTTCACCAGATTCACTTGGGTAGCTTTCTTAAAACAGAAATCCGATACTTTCCAAACTTTTTTAAAGATTCTTTTACGGATTGAGAATGAGAAAGACACTCAAGTGAATAGAATCCGAAGCGATAGATGTGGTGAATTCAAAGATACTGGTATTATAGAATACTGTGACTATAATGGTTACAAACATGAGTTCAGTGCTCCTAAGACCCCTCAACAAAATGGTATAGCTGAGAGAAAGAATCGTACTCTTCAAGAGATGGCTCGTGTCATGCTCCATGCCAAGAACTTACCTAAGTATTTTTGGGTAGAGTCTATTCGTACAGCATGCCATCTTATTAATAGGGTCTATCTTAGAAATAATTCCAAACAAACTCCTTATGAACTTTGGTACAATAAAAAGCCTAATCTTAAGTACCATAGAACCTTTGGTAGTACCTGTTATGTGTGCAAAGATAGGGAACACTTATCTAAATTTGAGAGTAGGGGAGATAAAGCCATATTCTTAGGATATTCACCTAACAGTAGAGCTTATCGGGTGTATAATCTTCGCACTAAAACCTTAATGGAATCCATTAATGTAATTGTTAGTGACACTACTGTAGAAAGCAAGACTAGTGAATTAACTATAGAAGAAGAATCGTCAAATATTTTAGAAAATGACTCTTCTGAAATAGATAATTCATTACCTATTGAGTCACCTGAAGTACCTAACTGGGTTTCTAAAGATCATCCCATAAACAACATAGTTGGTAACCCTAGTGAGCCAGTACGTACAAGATCCCAACTTAGAAATTATGCTCTTTATGCATGCTTTGTTTCTCTTGTGGAACCAAAGAATGTAAATGAGGCATTGAATGACTCTCACTGGATTTCTGCAATGCAGGATGAGCTTTTACAATTTGTCATTCATGATGTATGGTATCTAGTTCCATGTCCTGATCACAAAAAGGTTATTGGTACTCGTTGGATTTTCAAAAATAAAACTGATGAAAATGGGATAGTAATTAGAAATAAAGCTAGACGAGTTGCTCAAGGTTATTCCCAAATAGAAGGAATTGATTTTAACGAGACGTTTGCTCCTGTTACTCGTTTAGAATCAGTTCGTCTGCTTCTTGCTATAGCTTGTCACATGCATTTTACATTATATCAAATGGATGTTAAATATGCGTTCCTTAATGGAGTACTTGCCGAGGAAACCTATGTAGAACAACCTAAAGGGTTCATTGACCCTAATTATCCTAATCATGTATTTCGGTTGAAAAAGGCTTTATATGGTCTTAAGCAAGCTCCTAGAGCTTGGTATGAGCGCCTGTCCAGTTTTCTGCTGGATAAAGGTTTCAAAAGAGGTGGAAATGACCAAACCTTATTTGTCAAACAGTTTGGCAAACACATTACTATCGCTCAAATCTATGTAGACGATATCATATTTGGATCCACTTCTACCTCAGAAGTAAAATCTTTTGCTGAAATTATGAGTAAGGAATTTCAGATGTCCCTTATGGGGGAGTTACAGTTCTTCCTAGGTCTCCAAGTCAAACAACAACCAGATGGATTGTTTCTTTCGCAGACTAAGTACGCATTAGAGATAGTTAAGAAATTTGGCCTCGAGAGTGCTAAAAGTGCTATAACGCCTATGAGTACTACAGAAAAATTGTCAAAAGATGAAAATGGAAAATCTGTAGATCCTACTTTATATCGTAGTATGATTGGCACATTACTCTATCTGACTGCCTCGCGTCCTGATATCATGTATGCTGTGTGTGTTTGTGCGCGCTATCAAAACAACCCCAAAGAGAGCCATTTAAACTCTGTTAAACGGATAATTAAATATGTTAAAGGCACTCCAAATTTAGGAATTTGGTACACGAATGACACACCGAGCACTATTATTGGGTACACTGATGCTGATTGGGCTGGTTGTACTAATGATAGTAAAAGCACTTCAGGCGCATGTTGTTATATTGGTAATAACTTGGTAGGATGGAGTAGTAAAAACAGAACTGCACATCTCTCTCGACTGCTGAATCTGAATACATAGCCGCTGGTAGCTGTTGTGCCCAATTATTGTGGCTTAAACAAATGCTAAGTGATTATGGTATTCTAGAACCCACACTTCATCTCTATTGTGATAATCAAAGCGCGATTAATATTTCTAAAAACCCGGTTCAACACTCGCGAACTAAGCACATTAAAATAAGACATCACTTTATTCGTGAATTAGTTGAAACCAAGGAATTAGAAATCAATTATCTTCCTACTGATCTACAACTTGCAGATTTGTTTACCAAACCTCTTGATTATAATAGATTCATTTCTTTACGTAAATCTATTGGTATGGTTTGTGTCGAGTAAATACCTGTTATGTTTTCCAAGTTCCTTCCCTTTGTCCATTTGAGACAAAATGGGGGAGAAATTTGAGTCTATTTCTGCATATACTAAACATCTTGATCTTAGTAATTCTTTGCAGGTATTCTTCTTGTACAGTCATTCTTTATTGTAATAATAGGATGTTAAACTGTATATAGTTGAGTTATGTAATTTTTTCTTTCTGGGATTTGGGTAGATAGACCTTTTATAGGAATAGGTTTTTCTTATTTGTTGTCGCCCTACGAGTTCTAGATGACTCAAAGGAGATTTTGTCTCATATTTCCAAAGGGGGAGATTGAAGCCCTTATACTTTTGACTCATTTGAGTCTAGACTGTATAAGAGCTCATCTAGTTTGGAAATTATGACAAAATTGTGTCCATCCTAGAAACCAAAGAGCCTCAGAGATTGTTTTGCTTCTTCTCATATTCGTCTTGTAATGATCCTGAGACTATTGCCATCACTCACACACTTAGAACTTTATTCTTGCATATCATATTGCACCTTTATGTGTATTAATGTGGTGAGTGTGTTTAAATCCCTTAATTTGATTTTTATTAATTTTTTGGGAATTTTAAACATATTTTAATTAAGGTTTTATTAAATTAAAACTTGATTTAAAAAGTCTTGGGGTTAATATCTAAATATGTATTGTTGTGATTTTTCGCCTTAAGTTACTCTGGGTAAAAACCGAAAGCGCCAGAGACTCCAGGGTTGGCTTTGTAATTAGTTTGGGACGCGCGATTGCATTCATCCTATGGCCAACACTTGCTGCTCTCTGATTGGCCAGAGTTGTGTTTCTTTACAGAGACATAGCTTCGCATGTTTACAGCCCTTGGATCAACCCTTATCAATGGCCTGCATGTCGCCTGAGTGAATCCCCGTGTAAACCTTTAAGCCAATCACAGCCTGTTTAATCCACCGCCTATTGTGAGCCTTTGGATTGAAGTCAAAGAAGCTTGACTCAATCTCAGACGTTGTTTTTGAATGATAGTCTGGAACCTTCTCCTCTTGCTATTTAAAGGCCTCTCATCTCAGCCTTCGAAAGCTTTTGCCACTTTGAAATTTCTCAGAGAAAGAATAAGAGAGAGAGAGAGAGAGAGAGAGAAGAGAGAGAAGAGAGAGAGAGAAACCAGAGAGCCAAGTTAGAAACCCTAACTTCGTCTAAATCTTCTCCAACCTAAACCACTTACCTCTCCAAAAACACCATAACCAAATAAACACCATCCTTAGTGTTTCTTGAGTTTATGAGAGTTCGAGTTGAGTGATTTTTGGGTTGCTGTAACCTTGTGTTCATAAAATCTTATTTCCAACTTAGACACTTACTCAGATCTTGTTTCTGTTTCAATAGAAATCATAGATCTGAAGTTTTTCATGTCACAACACACTTAGTTGCATTTTATTTCTCATCTTGAGAAGTTCGTTGTTGATTGTTTTCTGTTAAAACATTTTCTTACTTCAGAATCAACAATAGATGTCTTTCTGTTTCTATTTTTACAAAACTTAACCTGACCTAGTTGGATTCGTACTTGGAGGGTTTTCAATCTCCTAAATATTTTCAAAAGAGATTGAGAAAGGTCTTGACCGATTTCTTAAGCAAGATCTCCGTGGAATCTGGGTTATTTTGAAAGGTCAAAAGGTTTTTGGTTTTGTAAGAAAGAAAAATAACAAACTCACTACATATAGACTTTATATGTAATTTGTTAGGATTGTTTGTAACTAATAAGAGTGCGTGTGTGCAAGCATGTGTTATAGAACACTTTTCACAAACATCTTCACACTACATACACTGAAAGTGTTGGCTATAAGATTTGGTGAACATAAGTCGACGTATACTGCTGAAACAAAGGAAGAGTTGACAAACTGAGAAGACTACATCAACAATCAAGATCTGCAGAAAAGTTTAAGGACGCCAGAGGGTACAATCCTGAACTTGTATAGACTTGTTATTGTGTGCATGTTAGTTAAATAGATTGTAACTCACATATTTGTTTTAGTGATATTTTTTTTGTTTTACTCCGTAGAGGGAGTCGTGGATGTTTCCTCAAGGTTGAGGTTTTACCACGTTAAAAATCCTGAGTATTAATATTTCTACATCTTCTCATCCCATTCTGTTGTGTGCTGAGTTTAAAAATATTTTAAACTGTTTACTAAAACTTGTTATCAAATCTTGTCCTAATCTCGTACATAATTTTTGTTAACACATCTTGTGTTCAAAATCAGTTTGATTTAAGTAAAGAGTTTCTTCAACAAACTTTCGGAGTTTCTTAAATAGTTTATTTTCAATAAACGGCTTTAGCAACGCTATTTCAGCTTTCTGTTTTCTTTTCTTTTGTTTTTTTTTCTTCTTTTTTTCCCCAATCAATCCCCCCTTTTCTTGTTTGTTTCGTCCTATATCCATTTTTTCCAATATTTTATCTTTCCCACCGTTTTTTTTTATTTCTTTTGTCTTTTTATTCTTTTTTTGTTTTGTTTTGTCCCATATCTTTTTCTCCCATGCTCATTTCTTCATCCGAGATATCCTAAATTCGTCTGAGTGTTCGTTGAGGTCGTGTGATAGCTTTCTGAAAAGGTCTACTCACAATTTTCTAGTTTAGACAAATTTGAAATATGAAGTTTTGAAGGTGCAAAATTAGTTTGAAAAATCTGATATAAAAAGTGGCAAAAATACAAAGGAGAAAAGAAAAAAGCATATGCTCCCCCCCCCCCCCCCCCCCCCCACACACACACAATTGTCCAGTTATCTGAGATCCTTTGCCTCCTTCTTTTGTACTTTTAATTTCTTTATTCTCTTCTTTTATCTTTTGTTTTCTTCCCTTTTTAAAATTACATCGCTTTTTCTTTTTTTTATTCTTTAACCCCCCCCCCCCCTTTTCCTCTTTGTTTCATCCGAAGAAGTTTTTTCTTATCTCTTATTTTGTTTTTTTCGTTTTTTTCTTTTTTCCCCCAATCAATGCCCCCCTTTTCTTGTTTGTGTCACCCGAGATCCATTTCTTCCCATATTTTATTCTTCCCATCTTTTAGTTTCTTTCTTTTGTCTTTTTATTATTATTTTTTTTGCTTTGTCCCATGCCTTTTTCTCCCATGCTCATTTTTCATCCGAGATATCCTAAAACTCCATTCCTTTTAGCACGTTTTATCTCCCTTGTTTTTCTCGATATTGTTTCCAACTTTTTGCACCCCTTTGTCTTCTTGTGTATCTTATTCCTTTTATCAAGTTTTTCATTTCTTTTGGATACATTATACACACATATATGATATAAAATAGTATAGAGGATAGACACATTGGGAAGAGACATACAAAAGGTAGAATTTGACAGATTTAATGAGGAAGAGAAAAATTTATAGTGTATTTTTAGGGGCATCAACAATAGTAAATCTTCATATTTTTATTTTTGATGCTCCTAAAATAATTTGTGTGCAAATCTAGGACGAGCTTTATTGTATTGGCATTCAAATATTTGGACTCCAATTTTTTAAGTTGATTATTATGTATGAGAATTAGTATTTCATCTTGCAACTTTTGTGTTTTAATTATGATGCTAATTCAATTTAATTGCTAGGCGGAGGTAAAATCTACCATGATTATTTAGTGTATGTGTTTAATTGGTTAAATTCTCTTAAATTCTCTACTTGTTCATTTTAAAAATTCAGTTTTCATGTAAAATAGTCACAAGAGTGATGCTTTAAACCTTCAAAATTAATAGCTTTATTCACATCCTTTGATTTTATGCACTTACGTTTGATGGATTATGCTTATGTTAAATTGTTTGATATTCCATGCTTATGTTTGACATATAATGCTTAAGAGTAATATTTTTAAGGGAATAGGGATTTTTTGCATTTAAACACAGATATACAAATATTTATTTCAACTTTAACGTTTTCGTTATCCAAAATTTACGCGATGAGAGTCGGTACAATTTTGAGTTATAAAAGGGAATTGCGAGTTAGACTAATTATTCATACGCTAATAAAAATGGTAAATGGATTCTAAATCCTAGTGACTCGACCACAAATATTTCTCTAATATGCGTACTATATAGGCTCAAGTGCAAGCGTGTCGCTCAAGTAATAATCCCGGTAAGTCGGGGTCGAATCCTCAAGGAAATAGGACGATCGTTCGTGACGACGTTGCTAGATGGTGAATCCTAACATGACTTTAAAAAGAAACGAAAAGATGCTTTGAGTGGGAGTTTAACTACAAACTAAATGCAGATTTAAATTAACTTCAAACTACACTAAATGCTAGTGAAATGCAACAAATCTATTTAACCTAAGAGCAAGTGACAATTGTATGAAGGAGGTAACTACGAATGTGAACAATAGGTCGGGTTACAATCCCCCAACACCCTAGTAAATTCACCTCGTGGGATACTAGATTTCATAATTAGAATTTTAAATGAACCCGGTCTTTATTAATCCTAAGCATCACATATATGAAGGAACGAACACTACACCAAATCTGCCTAATTGTCACGGTCATTGACCTTGACAACAACCCCCCCTCCCCCCAAACTGCCCCCCACCCCCACTCACCACACACACACAACAGCCCCCCACCCTGCTCCACCCCCTCCCACACATATACACACACACACACACACACAATAGCCCCCTGCCCCACCCCTACCCCCACCCCCCACACATGCACACACACACACATACACACACACGCACATATATATACACACACACACATATATATGTGCACACAAACATATATATAAATGGAAGAGAGAGAGAGAGAGAGAGAGAGAAAAGGAGGGAAATGGCGGGGGGGGGGGGGGGGGAAGAAGGGCGAAGGGTTTTCTGCTGAGTAATTTGTCACGGTCGTATCAAAGTCCTTGACCGTGACAATTATTTTAAGAATTGTCACGGTCAATGACCGTGACACAAAACGCGTGTTTGTTGTCACGGTCAATGACCGTGACAAGGGCGGCCGGCTGAAAGGTGACAATTTGACCATTTTGGTGTAGTGTAATCCCACATCATATGAAATCAAAGGCAAGAATAAAGTGGTGTCGCATTGACTAACACGCGCGTCGCACTCTTAAGCATCCCGGTTACCTAGGACAAACGAGATGAAAAGTCCTACGACGATTGTGATAGTTATGCAACACGATTCCTTAATTCAAAAATTTATTTCCTATTGTGGTGATTTACATCGAGTGGGGTTCATGTACCCCAACACTTAGAGATTTAGTTAGACATGATTAAACAAAAATAAAAACTAATTTGATTGCTGCTGGAAATCATGTCTGCTTTGGAATATTTGAAAATAAAACTCTTGAATTAGAAATTGCAACTAGAATTAGACACTTAATTAAACTAATCGATGAAATAACTCAAAGCAATAAAATAAAATTACTTGCATTCGATGAATCCAGAATCAAATTTTGAATCTTGCAACTAGAACAATTAATCTTCCCTCTAAAACCTAATTAAAAAATTAATTCTTTGAATCCCCTAATGTCTGACAATAACTAAAATTAAAATACATCACGAAAAATCAGGAGTTGCAGCCAAGTCAAACTCTAAAATTGGAGCTGAAAATCAGAATTTATCTCTATCGGACCGGTCCGACGAGTAATATCGGATCGGTTCTCTGATAGCCGAATCGGTTCGCTTCTTCCTTAAACGGATCGGTCCGGTGCTCAAAAGTAACCAGTTTGCATTCCTCCTTCCGGACCGGTTAATTTTTGTCAATAACCGGATCGGTCCGATGTCTAAAAGTGGACAAATTGGTCTTTCTCTTCCAGACTAGTTCATTTTCTCCTATATCCGGTCCGGTCCGGTTCCAGAATTGCTCCATCTTGAATATCTCATTTTCAAGGTCTCATATCTTCTGGCTCGATGGTCGGATTGGGGTGATGTTTCTTCCTACGCGCTCGTAGAAGCACAATCTTCATTTTTCATGTTGATCCCTCTTTCAAATTCTCGATGTAACTTGATCGTTCTGCCCTTTGACTTTCCTTCCTTGACTGATTCCTATGTTTTGGATTCTTCTTCTCTTTATTTAGCATTAAATATCTCTAAATAGCATGAAAAATACATAAAACTCGAGGCACTATGTAGAAAGGTCAGTAACATATAAACGAGATAAATCAGTATAAATTACATTATTCGAGGTGCTAAAAGCTACTAAATTAGGGGATAAATTCGGAAAAATTTATGGCTAATCACCTACTAATATCTCCATACGTATTAATAATTTGTGTTCACACATTTATTATTATTTTATTTTATTTTATCTCTACGTAATATTTCTATACTCGTATTGTCTAGTTGGACTGTCAATAATTTTTATGAATTGAACAAATTTCTGTGGGTTCGACCCCTACTTACACTCGGTATATTCCAATAGCTCGTGCACTTGCAGTAATTTTATCATTTAAAATTTTAAAACAAGTTTCTGGGGCCATTGTCGGGGATTTCGATCGATTTTAAAAGTATTAAGTTTCGCAGTAGTTAAAAAAATTCGAAATTAAAAAAATTCTAATAGAATTTTTTGTATTATTTCCAGAATATAAAAAAGAATGAATATTTTAAAATTAGATTTAAAACTATTGTTGATAAATAGTAGTTTTGGACTTTAGTTATCTAAAAAAATTACCTAAAAATTTGAAAAATATGAAAATAATAATTTTATTTCTGTAAATTTTCAAATTTCATAGCTTCTGTAATTTGGAACAAAAAAATTATTATTTTTTACAAAAAAATTCAAAAATTAAAAAAAATAATAGTAATTCCAGTAGCATATAATATTATTTTTTTCAGAATATGAAAAAAATAATTGTCGGTGTTTTTATTTTTTATTTTTTCTCTTCCTCATGTCAAACTACACCGTTAATGCATGTGTTGTTATATTTGTGTTTAATATTTTTGTATCGCACTTTACGCTTGTTGCAGTTGTTTTTGTGTTATTTTTCAGGAATATATTTAATTAAAAAAAGATGAAAAAGAGATGGAAAAATCCTGAAAAAGTAAGCAACCATGTAAGAGCGCTAAAGATACTTCTGCAATCTTACCACGCGCACAAGGTACTCTCGAAGACGACTGAAACGTACACGACGTTTTTCTCTAATCGATGTCTAATAAAACTTTGGCTCTGCGTAACAAGTGACCATAAAAATTTCACTTAGGAGGTACGTTTTGTGTGCTCCTTATATGGACTTATTTTTTCACATTTCAATAAGTACGTTACATAAATTCAATTTCAGGATAAAAATCTAATTGCAAAATAAGGTGAAGATTTCATCACCCTTCCTTGGACCGAAAATTACTAAACTATCCGAGCATTTGCATAACCCAAGCCATCATTTTTAATTTAAAATTAATTAGAAATTGGTCATAGGGTTGAACGTAGCTCGTAGAAAAACTCTTGACAATGCTAGAATTAAAGCCACTATAACACGGACTTGTCAAATCGTTTTTCTTTTTACCTTGTCTAGGATTGATAGTTTTTGATGAGTCGTCATACCGACCACCTACCTGGAGGTAAAATTAGAATTTGAGGCGATGACCATAATTGATCGTCTTTTAAATTCTCCCTTGCCAAAGAGTATGAGTTGTCTAATTAAGGAGATTAATTCGGAGCCCATTATCAGCGAATAATTTCGAAAAACTAAAATTTTAAATTGAAATTTTTCTCACCTAAATTGGATAATTCAAATAGCTTCGTCTTAGTTTAGAAATTATGTAGTTTTGAGTCATCGTATTTTCGTTTGCTTTTAAAAAAATAGTAAATGGGTGATCCGCATATTGTTATCCCGTCATCTATATCAGATTTCTATATTAATCGTTCAAACACGTGGCTTGAAAATACTGAAAATTCGAATGACTACATGTTTCTATTTGAGTCGGATGGGTCAATAGTAATTTTTAAAAAGATTAGAGAAGGTAGGGACAAGAGTTCGATTCCTATAATTACTATTTACCCACCAAAGTGTATCAATTGGGAAGAGGTGAAAAAACGATGTAATGATGATATTTTTGAAAATAGTTAAGAAATAATTTAGGATAATCAGTTTTGTGAGGAGAAAATTGACACTTGTAATAGTTGTGATGATTTGAATGTTGATATTGGTCCAGTTTTCTTATAATTTAATTGAGAAAATGCTACTTCACCGTATATGTGGAAAAATTTAATTGAGGATTAGTTACCCGATTTTATTAATACTTCTAGTGATTACGACAGTCCTACCATTTTTTATGAATAAAATATATCCCCACGTGATACCTCTTCGTCTCGTGCTTTTTTCAAAGTCTCATATCTAGGAGTGGAGTGTGCATCCCCATTTTTACGTGACTATTTTAAGAAAATAGATAATAAGTTTATGGTACCTCATTGCAATTTATTATCCTTGTGTGAAACATCGGCATTTGATTCATGTGATTTAGAATTCCTACTTTTTAATGTCGATGATTACCACTATGACCTTGAATTTAAGGTTGAGATTATTGTCAGGGACGGAGCAAGGAACTTTCGATAGCGGGGGCTAACTTAACGGCGATTTTCGGGGGTTTGGGGACCGGAGCCCCCTAGTCGAATTTTTTTGAGGTTATTTTTTAGTATTTACAAAAAAATAACGTAATTTGTTTAATCTAATAAAACCTACGCAACAAGTTAACTGTTAACACATAAAATTTCAACCATAAAATTTCAACCCTAAAATTCAACCATATAATTTGAGCCCTAAAATTCAACCATAAAATTTCAACAACTTTATCATAAAATTTCAGCAATCCAATCATAGAATAAATTTCAGCAATTAGAATAATATTTATACACATAAAATTAAATACCTAATGAATGGTGCATATTGAGGTTAGATAGAAGAAGAAGCCCTGTACTTGTAACGTCTCTGCTGCTTGGAAGGTATTTATGGAATTTGATCTTGAAAGATGAAAGGTATTTAATGGAAATAACAATACGAATTTGGGAGAAGAAATCTCTAAAGTAAGAAGCAGCAAAAGAAAAGGAGCGGTTGTCCAACGTAAGAAGAAGTCTAGGGCTTTAAGTGTTTAAGAAATTATCAGTCTTTACGTTTTTACCCTAAGTTTTATAAAAATTAGTTTTTACCCCCCTTTTTTTTTAAAGGTGGGGGCTCAAGCCCCCACCTGCCTCCGCCCTTGATTATTGTTGTGTGATCATACAATCGAGTTTATGATATTTTTGAACTTCGTGCTAAAAACATTATTGATTGGAATGACCCACAACTATTTCGATTATTTATTTATGGTGATAATTGTTACGCCTTTGTATATAATTATTTTTTTTCTTAGAATTTTTTTCCGGCTATTTTACTTTTATTTTATTTGTTTTATTGTTAACTTCGGTAGTAGGTGACAAAAGTGAAAATCCATAGGTAATATCTTCTTTTTACTTCTTTACTTTATTTTCTTTGTCAATATTTTTATTTCAGCATAGATTGAGGACAATGCAAAATTTAGATTGGGGGTAAGGATGGTATTTTAAAAAATGAAAAAAAAACAAAAAAAAAAAACAAAAAAAAAAAATCTGAAAAAAAAAACTCAATATATTTTAGTTTTGAAATGATTTCTTAATATATAATTAATTTACAAATCTACCAACTTATGAAAATTTTACTCATTAGCCATATATTATGATTGAAAATGGATATAGAGGCGAAAGTTAATAAGCTTATCGAATATATGTGGAGATTTTACCCCGGTGAAATTTTTGTGCCATTTGTCATTTTTGAGAAATTTAAATCAATCCGAGTTAGAATAACTCATACTTTCCTCTAGTGATTATTTCGACAATGATCTCAAATTATTTATTTTGTTCGATGACTAGAAATCTATAGTCAAAATGTGAATTTTAAGCACTAGGTATCTTATTTTAACCAAATGCTCTTCGAGAGCATAGTTTCATAAAAAAAAGTTAACTTGAGACACAAATTAGCTAAGCGGATCTTGAGAAATGAGATTATGCCATCGTTTTGAAGTCCAAAATTTAAGCTTAAATCGAACTTTTTACATTATTTCGTTGCAAGCCCATTTGTGTCAAAAAGAAAAACGAGCCTTTTATTGAAAACTCAAAAATCCATATCCATTTTCTAAGAATATTAGGGTAAGATTACGCTAAGAAAATTGCCAAAAGAAAAAAGAAAGAATTCCAAAATGAAACGAAAGAGAGAAAGATGAGTATATTAGTCGAAACAAAAAAAAAAGAAGATAGAGGCCAGAAAAAGTGCCTAAAAATTCAAAATACCGATAACCTCTATATTTTCAGAATTTTGAAACTTCAAAATTCGTTCTTTCTAGCAAAAATCCGAGCCTACAATACAATTGGAAAAAGTCCTAATTGATCTCAAGTGAAGTTAGTTATAGTGTGGAGAGAAGATGACTATGATATAAGGTATGATTTAAAGTTTTCAAAGAGTAAACGATTTTTCGTTCAGGAGATCATAATTATCCATTATAGAATGGCCATTTTTCATCATGTATATGTGCAATCTGCTCATTAATTTTACTCCTTTATTTACATATACCGAGAGAAATCACCCAATTTCGAGTGTTCGATTGTGAGTCCATTCCGTGAGAATTTGAATCAAAACGAACTTTTGGATAAGAAACTTAACGATCAAATCTTTTGAATTGAATGATTATATTGGCTATGCGCACAGGAAAAATAAATTGAGATCGAAAAGTGAGTTTGGACTATATTTATGAAATTTGCATTTAAAACTTGGTTATATTGTCTCCGTGTCCATTGTTAATTGAGTCAAATTTTTGTAGTTCTGAGTATATTCACTACAAACTCTCACGAGACAAACTCCTCCATTAGAGCAACCTAGCGGTTTAACGGTTTATTACATATACTAAGTGCAATCGTATTTCCTACGAAAGTGAGTTAGATTTTAAAATTTTAGTTTTGCTCTAGTACTACCAAGGTTTAAGTTTGGGAGTATTTGATGAGTCCATTATTATATGTTATTGGATCAAATACCAAAAAGTCCCTCAAACATTTTTAATACACATTTAGCCAAAGCCTTTTATTTTATACCAAAAAGTCCCTCAAATACCCATTTAACTAATATTCTCTTGTTTTTAAAGCATCGCGACAGCGGCATGGTGAAGGACTTTTTGGAGCAAAATAAAAATGTTTGGATTAAAGGTGTATTAAAAAATGTTCGAGGGACTATTTGGTATATGCCCCTAGATTATTTATACCCAAATCTAGGACTTGTTAGCCCCTTTGTATCATAAATAATGAGCTTTTAGAATCGCTTCCAGCGTTTGGAAGAAAAATGCAAGTTTGAAAATAGTTCGAGTTAATAATACAACTTTAGCAACTCCAAGGGGTAAAACTATAATTTTATAAACATTAAAGTTCTAAAAATAATTAATGTTTATATGGGCAATATGAAGTTCTCCCTGAAATTTGATTGAATTCCGAGTTAAAAAGAATGATATACGAATTTCGGGGGCTAAAACATAAATAATGTAATTATGTAATTCTCTATACTTTTATGACTCTAAATTTGAATTAATTATTTTTATTTTACATTTTTACAGGCGCTTCGAGAGTTCGGACAACATATGAGTTGATATGCAAAAAATGATTTGGATACGTTGCGACACAATACGGTCGACACAATAGTAGTAAAAATTGTTTATAAATTCGCCTGAGTGTACGTCGAGGTCGTGCGATAGCTTTTCAGAAAACACTTTAAAACACTCACAACTTTCTAGTTTGAATAAATTTGAAAATATGAAATTTTGAAGGCTCAAAATCAGTTTAAAAAATCTGATATAAAAAGTGACGAAAATACAAAAAAAAAAAAAGAAAAAAAATATGCTTTTCCCCCCTTTCTCATTTGTTCGGTTATCCGAAATCCTCCTTGTCCACCTGCCTCCTTCTTTTGTCCTTTTAATTTCTTTATTCTTTTCGTTATTCTTCCCTTTTTAAAAATCACATCCTTTTTTTCTTATTTTATTCTTTAACAACCTTTTCCCTCTTTGTTTCTTTCGAAGAAGCTTTCTGTATTCTTTTATTTTGTCTTTTTACTTTTGTTTTCAATCAATCCCCACTCTTCTTATTCGTGCCACCCGAATTCCATTTCTTCCCATATTTTATTCTTCCCACCTTTTTTTTTTTAATCTTTTTATTCTTTTTTTTTTTTGTTTTGTCCCATGTCTTTTTCTCCCATGCTCATTTCTTAATCCGAGATATCCTAAATTCATTAGAGTGTCCATTAAGATCATGCCATAATTTTTCGAAAAAGTCTGTAAGAGACTCACAACTTTCTATTTTGCATGAACTTAAAAATATAAAATTTTAAAAGTGTAAAATCAGTTTGAAAAATCTAATATAAAAAGCGATGAAAATACAAAAGAGAAAAGAAAAAAGCATATGCCTTTTCCCCCTTTTCACATTTATTCAGTTATCCGAAATGCTCCTTGTCCACCTTTTGCCTCCTTTTTTTACCCTTTTAATTTTTTTCCTCATCGTTTTGTTTTCTTCCATTTTTAGAATCCCATCCCTTATTTTTATTTTATTCTTTACCCCCTTTTTCCTCTTTGTTTCATCCGAAAAAGCTTTCTGTTTTCCTTTCTTTTTTTTTTTCAATCAATCCCTTCTATTCTTGTTATGTCACCCGAGATCCATTTATTTTATTCTTCCCACCTTTTTTTTTTCGTTCATTTGTGTTTTTATTCTTTTTTGTTTTTGTTTTGTTCCATATCTTTTTCTCCCATGCTCATTTCTTCATCCGAGATATCCTAAAACCACATTCCTTTTGATAGGTTTCATCTCCATTATTGCTCGAGATTGTTTTCCAGTTTTTGAATCCCTTTGTCTTCTTATGTCTCTTATTCTTTTTGCTAGATTTTCATTTCTCTTAGATACACTATATACAGGGGCGGACCCACCCCATCCCGAAGGGGTGCGGCTGCACCCATAACATTTTCCAAAATTTCTGATGGGTATAGTGTAAAAAAAAATATTATGGATCTATGTGTAAGTTGTTAAAATATAAGGTTAGCAGAAGATAAAATTGTTGGGGCAGACATATAAATAGACTAAAGAGATTTTAAATCTAACCTAAATCTATTCTCTCCTTCTCTCTTTCTTTCACTCAGCTCAGCAGCCGACTTGTCTCTTCTCTCTCTCAGAGACAACCCTCTCCTCTCCCTCTCCCTCCCCTCCTCTCCCTTGCTGCCTGCCCTATATGTTCTCTTGGACAGGCCGCTCACTGCTATGCATCACCCATTGCCGGCCAGCCACTTCCCCTGCCTAGCTCCTCCTCCCTCCTCCTCTCTCAACAGCAACCGCAATAGAGCACCGGTAATTTTTTTTCAGTTTGTTTTTTGATTTTATAAAACTTTGATTTGTTGTTGTTGATAAAATTTTATAGATATTGATATTGTATGAAATATGGTTGTTGCTGAAATTTTATTTGTTAATTTGTATAAAATTTTTATTTAATTTGTATGAAACTTTAATGTTATTTATTACGTCGGGCTAAAAAATTTGTGAATATTAATCATAATTTTTTTAGGGTTAAAAGTTGCAAAACAAGTAAAAAAAACCTAAAAAAATCTCCTCGGGGGCTCCCGCCCCGAACCCCCGTCATTTATAAAAAAAAATCGCACCCATCGATCAAATATCCTGGGTCCACCACTGACTATATACATGTGTAAGATATAAAAAGAGATAGGATAGACATTTTGGGAAAAGACATAAAAAAGATAGAATTTGTGTGCAAATTTAGGGTGAACTTGATTCTATTGGCATTCAAATATTGGGACTTCAATTTCGTAAGTTGATTATTATTAATTAGAATTAATATTTTATCTTGCAACTTTTGTGTTTTAATTATAATGCTAATTTAATTTAATTGTTAGGATGAGGTGAAATTTACTATGATTATTTAGTGTATATTTTAATTGGTTCAATTCGCTTAAATTCCCTACTTGTTCCAAAAACGTTTTAAGAATTTGGTATTAATTTAAAATAGTCAAGAGAGTGATGTTTTAAACCTTCAAAATTAATAGTTGCATTCACATACTTTGATTTTATGCACTTATGTTTGATGAATTATGGTTAAGTTAAATTTTTTGATAGTCCATGCTTATGTTTGATATTTAATGATTAGTAGTGATGTTTTTAAGGGAATATGGATTTTTGACATCTAAACAGAAATATAAATATTTATTTAAACTTTCATGTTTTCTTCATCCGAAATTTACACGAAAAGAGTCGGTACAATATTGAGTTATAAAAGGAAATTGCGAGTTAGACTAATTAATCATAAGCTAGTAAAAATGGTAAACGAATCCGAAATTCTGGTAATAGCTCCATACTTGTTACATAATTTGTGTTCACTCATTTATTATTATTTTATTTTGTTTTATCCCTACATAATATTTATACACTCCTATTGTCTAGTTGGATTGTCAATAATTTTTATGAATTGATCAAATATCTATGCGTTCGATCCCTACTTACACTCGATATATTCCAATAGCTCGTGCACTTGTTGTAATTTTATCATTAATAATTTGAAAATGATGTGCAATAAATAAATGAGAGTAAACGAAATACTCATTATAAATAAATTCCAACCTTCTCCATATACACCCCAAACAATATCACATAAAACTCCAACATCCTCTGTATACACACCAAAATATCGCGATAAATCATTGTAATCGTGTCTGGCTCCCAGTCACTTTTGGGGTCAGCAAGTCCGACAATAGGAAATCTAACCTCCACCGTATACACCCTAAGCATCTCCATCATAAATACAACATTTAAACATGGCCTTCCACGTAGGGTCATGCACAATAACACACTACTCTCTCTCTCTCTCTCTCTCTCTCTCTCTCTCTCTCTCTCACACACACACACACACACACACACATACACACATATATATATAGGAGAAGGCTCACCTACATCATGCTCTATACATCATCCATACATCACACCTATTTGTAGGGCCTAAAAAACTTTTTTTTACAATTTTTTTAATTTTCTCTTGATATTAACCTTCCAATAAACCCATTCTCAAAAAATTAGGTCAAAATACATTTTGTAGCTATTTTTAAAAAATCCACAAAAAACTGCTTAAAATACCTTATTTATAAGGGTCAACGCCAACATTTTTTTGTGAATTTTTTAAAAATAGCTACAAAATGTATTTGGACCTAATTTTTGAAATATGGGTTGATTAGAAGGTTAATTTTAAGGGAAAAATAACAAATTTGAAAAAAAGTTTCTTAGGACCTAAAATTATGTGTAATGTATGATGCGATGTATACATCATGATGTAAGTGAGCCTTCTTCTCTCTCTCTCTCCCTCTCTCTCTCTCTCTCTCTCTCTCTCTCTATATATATATATATATATATATATATATATATATATATATATATATATATAAATGGGACAATGGTGTTTTACTATTCACCATCTTATCTCCTCTTATCAAAGTAATGAAAGGGTCTACATTTGCCATGTCTAAAATTCAAGAGTTGAAATTAATGGTAAGGATCAATGCCACCTCCTTAATCCTTCCACTAATAATTCAAATTTCAAATTTCAAATTTTAGCTTTTACTTTTTATTTTTCGCTCACAATTCATTATAAAAAAAATAAAAAAAATAAAAAAAAATATCTCTCTCTCACCTCACTCCCTCTCACTATTGCAACACAAGCCCTCTCCTCAAACCCACGAACAGGTAGCCTCTCTCTCTCTCCCCTCACATTTGTTTTTGTTGGTTTCATTTTACTTTTTGCAGGTTATTGATGGAAGTAAAAATAATACTTTTTCCTTGGTTTCAATTTTTTTTATTTGGATTCATCTTTTATTTTATTTTTCTTTGGATTCATCATCTAATTTTTTAATTTCATTTGCAAATGCGAATTAAAAATGAAATCATTTGCCGTATACTATAAATTAAAAAAAAAAAATTTAAATAATTTCTTTTATCATGGGGCAAATTTTATCGCCGTGCCATCGGCACGGCACACACTAGTGTGTGTGTGTATATATATATATATATAGAAAGAGAGAGAGAGAGAGAGAGAGAGAGAGAGAGAGAGAGAGAGAGCGGTTCTTATGCATACCCTAGTTTTTCATACCGTTGGCGCGGATCATTTTTGATAAAATAGTAAAAAAATATTTTTGAGCTAATTTTTTTATGGTTTTTAAACATTTCAGTAGGACCATAAAAAAAATTCAGCTCAAAATGAATTTTTTTGCTATTTTAAAAAAATCGGTCAAACTTTGTTAGTTAAAAACAAGTTTAGTTTGACCGATTTTTTTAAAATAGCAAAACAATTCATTTTGAGTTGAATTTTTGTTATGGTCCTACTCAAATGTTTAAAAATCATAAAAAAAAAATCAGCCCAAAATTATTTTTTTTACTATTTTAAAAAAATGATCTGCACGGAGGGTATGCATGAGATCCTTTCTGTATATATATATATATATATATATATATATATATATATATATATATATATATTCCCTCTCGTCTAATTATAACTAATTAGCTTCTAGCATCGCTAATTTATTTAATATCTTTTACTTCTCAATTTTTTATTTTGTTGAATTCTTCATTATATGTTATATTCTTTCGAAAGGAAATGGGGTGAGGTGAGGCGTGGATTCCATGTACTAAAGTCTAAAGTGAAAATTTCTTATTTCAAATGAGAATTATAATATTTCAAACCACCTCTTAATTTACTATTTATCTCAAAGAATCATATTATAGGAACATCACGAATTTAATCATAAAGCTCATTTTCACTATGAGAGTCAAATTTCTAAATCATAAGAAAGTGAATAAAATTTTAACATTTCACAAGGATTTACTGGAATCATTTCCAACAACATACATGTGGGGGGAGATTATTCATACTTAGGCCACAACTAAAGAACTAATAAAACTTTCTAGTATCATATAAATGGACAAATTATATGAATTCAGCAAATCAACATAATTTATTGAATTACAAATTAAAGGTTGTCTAAAAGTAATCCTAAATTAAATCAAGTTCCATGAATTAAACTAATAATTATATTTCGGGATTTACAAACTTAAGATTGACATATGAATCAAAATCTACATATGAATTAATCCAAATGCTAAATATCACGATTCATCAAATTCGAATTACAATTACAAAGTTTTATAGTTGAATAATTGGATAATATTATATCATTTAATTATAAAATTTCTCAGAAGAAATTATAAACCCCTAGTTATCTCTGATATTTTAATTAATAAAATTAGGTTGAGGTATAAATTAATAATTAAATTCATAAAAGAGGTGGAGTAGAATGTTGACTTCCCTCAAAGGAGAATTCCTTAATATAACATAAGAATTGTAGAAGAAATCCTCTTTAAAATCTGTTGAAATGACTCCCCAATTTTTCCTTGAATTTGAGTAATTGTTTCTCTAAAAAGTGTCCTGGAAAATATGAATTTATTTTTTTTTAGGATTGAAATCAAGTCATTTGGGTCAAAATTTGATTAGATTTGATAGTTTAATTGTGTGTTTGAGGGATAAGGCTGTAGGGTTTTTGGAGGGTTTTAATGGTTATTGTAGAAGAGAGAGAACAAAGGTTGCGTACGAGAAAAAAAAAATAAGGAGGAAAAAGGAACAGCGCTGGACCCTTTTAAATTGGGGAATCCACATTCCTTTTTCCCTTGCCTCCATAACAGTTACAAACCCCTCTATAGTGGTTGGCACCTCGTTATAGCAAGTAGGTTTGGCCTCTATAGCGACCTTGCTTTGACCACCCCCAGTTTTCCCTTAAACCCTAATTCGTTTAATTATTATTTTATTTTTTTAACTTCCTCTTTTGACCCTAACCTAAGCCATTTTTCAAGAAAGGTTCTAAATACATTTTTACCCTCATTCTTCCTCACAATTACACTTATATATATATATATATATATAACTCTTCATTTACTATTAAAAAAATTTAAATCCTAACTTTAAATTAAGCGCACATACATTATTAATCAAATAAATTATAAATCCATCCAATAAAATTCTATAATTACCATAATTTCCATAATTTAAATTTAATTACATTTCGTTCTCCATTAATTATATAAATTTTATTTTCATTACTTAAAATCATGTAAATTTTAATTTCCACTTAAATAATCAATTAATTTTTTTCCAAATTTATTATTTAATTTAGGCCAAAATTATGGGATATTACAATATGGAGGATTTTGTGAGGAGATATAATAGATTTTATTTTGTGGAGTCTTATGTTATAATCGTGGATGAATTTTCATGGATTTTGATTGCCATGATGTAAAGACACTTTGTTTTATTTTGTTGTTATATATATTTGCATGTGTTTGTGAGTGTTTATATCTCTATTAAATCATATTTATATGTGGATAATTTTGGGAGTTAATTATTGAATTAATTAGGTACCCACATTATTTTGGACAACGTGGATTTATTTATGGGACCGACCTAGATCACAATTGTTATCCCAGAAATATAGCCGGGTGTGTGTGTGTGTGGGGGGGGGGGGGGGGGTGAATTGGGTACTGTAAATCAAATAGCTATTTGAAAATTTCAAACTTCTCTCTTAAAAGATTAATTGCATTAGGATGATTCATTTAGTAATAAATTAATTAATCGAACAATAAGTAATAAGGCTAGACATTTAATAGAAATAATAAGGAGAGAGTTAAGAGAGATTTTGCATACCAATATTTTAACATTGTTCGACCTAGATTATATCCACGCTTAAGACGATACTTGAGAAACTCACTATCTCCGATTCATTAAGGTATAACCAACTACCTCATTAGGATTTATCACAAATCACCAGGATTTATCGCACCTTACATGATTTATCACACCTCGTAGGATTTATCGCACCTCACAGGATTTATTGCATCTCGGCACTACCGGCCGTGAAGATACATTGAAGTTCAACCGTAGTAACAATAGAAAGTTTTGTAACCTAAGTGCGAAACAAAGCTTCCTTAAATAAGAAACAATGGTGAAATTAATTTTTACTTTCTCTCTCTAGAAAGTAAACTTTCAAACAATCACAAGTACAATGTTTGAGGGGTAAGATTTTGGATCTTTAGCATAAATAGGTAAGGGATTGGGAACTTAGATATTAAGGGGTTTGAATAATAACTTTTTCTTAAGTGGGGTTTCATGAAGATTTTGCTTTAATGGAGATTTTGGGTCTAAAACTACCAAATGGGTTTCTTAATTTCTTTCTAGAGAATTTCGATGAATGGAATGACACAATCTTGATGATGGAACTTTAACTCTTTGAAAAATATTTTAATGTCTTGTGATTTAGAAGTGAATCAAAGGGCATTTCAAAAAATAACCGTTGGAGGGTAGTTAAGTAATGTGAGTAAAATTTAGTATTTTGAAATTCAAAATAAAGTTGTTAAAAATCTTTGTTCAAACAACCCTTGGGGTCATTTTCACATATATAGAGTAAACTCTATATGAAGGGAATCTTTTGAAAACTTGTATTTTTTATTTTTGGCCCAAGTGAAAAAGTCATAACGAAATTGCCTAAAAGGCCTTATGTTTGAGTCGACTCTACCTGGAATTGGAGTCGACTCCATTCTCTTATAAAGTTGACTCTATAAGAGGGACATTAGAATTTTTTTTATCTAGGAAAAGTTTCGGGTTTGTACTAGACTTTGTGAGATAGTTTACTCGTTTATAATCACTTTTAAACCTTTGAATATTGTGATGAAATTTTCTTAATTCTTCCGATTTCTTGTCTTTGAGTAATGCTTATTCAAATGATACTTGAGCTTAATTTAAATGGATTGATGTCTTTGTTATTAGGTTGACTTACTTCTTTGAAACATTGCTTTGCTTGTTCTTTTCATGGATTGGTAAGGTTGCTTGATCTTCACATCTCTTTCGTTGATTTGATTATGAACTCATGTTATGGATGACTTTGGATCATATGACTTGCTTTCATTGGCATTGAATTGATTGAACATCTATGGATTGATATGATTTGAGTTTGTTTTGCATGATTTCCTTCTTTAGTGACTTATAGGAACATGGTTTGGTTTTTCAAGTCTTGTATCTCCATTTTTAATTCCTGTGATCTTATGCCTTGGTTTCATGGATGATATGAATTCTGTGTTACATCTCATAATGTATCGAGTGCTTTTTTTTTTTTTTTTTTTTTATCTCAAGTACATTAGCAAGCAGATAGTGAAATATGATCACATATCAATTGTGCTGTTATTATACAAAATCCTTTTCTTTGATCACATATCAATTTCTGTTTCACAACGGGTTTTTTTCTGAAAAATTAAAATTTTATTTATTCTTTTCTAAAGTTGAATTTAATCAGGTAATCTCGTTAAGGTATAAAATAAATTTTGGTCTCCAGATTTTATTGTAATTAAATATGTTTTTATTTTGGACAATTAGAATAATGTGACCGGATAATTTAATATGGAAAAAGTATTTTGTCATATAGACGCTTACGTGTTATATATCCTTTGTTGTTTTAAGCCTAATTGTAATAAGTCAATGTGTATTATTTTGTATCTCTTTTATTGTATCTTCTTTGGTTAGGTTAATAAAGGTCGTACCTCGGTGCGATGGCAAGTGCCCTCGCTCAAGATATGGTTAATCTCGAGTTCGAGACATGGAAGTAGGCTTTCCATATATGGGGGTAAGGACAATCGACATCCACCCCTCCCTGACCTTGCAGTTAAGCGGGAGCCTTGTGCACTGGGTACAACCTTTTTTTTTTGTTAGGTTAGTACTTTAGGCAAGGGGGTAATTTAATTTTTTGAAATATCTTTACTTCATCAAAATAAGGCATTTCACCAATTATTGCAATGACTTGATATTTTAGTAAGAGTTTTTTAATTTGTGCTTGCTCTTGTATATCATTTGTCATGTTATGTCAAAGCTCTATCACAGTTTTTGTTGTTGTTACTGTAACAACTTCATATGGCGCCCCGGAGATCAAATTAAGTTACGCTCAAACGCCGCATGACCTCATTGGAGGATGATCTAAACAAAACTGAAATTTTACACGCACGTTAAAAGAAATAAGCAAAATATTTTTCAATCATTCTCATTTCTTCTATCTTCAGTTAATAGTGTAGTGTCCTCCCTAATGAGAGAGTCACTTTATATATAGGGTAATGGAGAGGTTTCTATAATATGATGATGCCACGACATAGTGGTTCTCAACAATGACATCACCTTTCTTAAAAATATGTACAAGGAAAAGTACAATAATAGCCCTCGTCACTCATGCTCATGCATCACTCACCCCTTGAGAAGATTCACATATCTTTGGTAGTGGTGATAAAAATCGAAGTCAATGGGCTAGAGTGTGGCCTCAAAGAGTCAAGTGTCTTTGGACTCAAGTTGATCGTTCCAGCGGATGAGGAAACAGGTTCAAAGCCTAGTGGGTGTATCAACAGTGTCTGAAGCAAGAACGCCTTCCATGCGATGCGATCAGTAAATTGAACTCAAGGGAGTAGGATGTAATGGAATGAGTGGGGCAAATTATCTTTTAAATTATTCATTAATTTTTAATTGTTTAGCTACCTTCGAGAGCAATCACTCTCGTAAGAAAATTTATAGATACATTAGATGGACATGATATTGACATTCTATAATGCATGTGTCGGGAAAGAGGTTTGAATGACCCAACTTGAAGGATTCACTTCAAATTGAAAACGTCACTTGGTTTGTAGACTAAAGAACTAAAATAGGCTTCTTGTCAATGGTGTTTACATTTTCACACAATGATATCATCGTTTAGTTTTATGGGGAACATTTATTTTGTTGGTCTTCTTGTCTTATATGATAGGAGAGGATGATATCAGCGGAGGAAGGTCTGAAGATAGTGTTGAGTGTGGGTGAGCGGCTGGCGCCTGTAACTGTGGGCCTTCACGATGCTCTTGGGAAGGTTTTGGCTGAGGATATTAGAGCCCCTGAACCTCTTCCTCCTTACCCGGCTTCTATCAAGGATGGGTATGCAGTTGTTGCTTCAGATGGGCCTGGTGAATATCCTATAATTACTGAATCAAGAGCTGGAAATGATGGAGTTGGCGTGACTGTGACTCCCGGAACCGTTGCTTACGTAACGACTGGAGGACCAATACCTGACGGTGCTGATGCAGTTGTGGAAGTTGAGAACAGTGAACTTATTGAAAATGGTTCAGTTGAGCCAAAGCGAGTTAGAATATTGGTACAGACTAGCCAGGGAGTGGAAATTCGTCCAGTAGGATATGACATTAAGGAAGCTGCTGTAGTATTGGAATGTGGACAACGATTAAGTGCTGCAGAAATTGGACTACTTGCCACTGTGGGTGTAATGATGGTGAAGGTATACCCTACCCCGACCATTGCTGTCCTTTCCACAGGAGATGAACTTGTAGAGCCAACAGTTGGGTGTTTATTTCGTGGCCAGATTAGGGACTCCAACCGTTCCATGATCCTTGCTGCTGCAACACAGCAGCAGTGCAAAGTTATTGACCTTGGTATAGCTCGTGATGATGAGGAAGAGATTAAGAGGGTTTTGGATAATGCTTTCTCAACAGGAATTGATATTCTTTTAACATCTGGAGGTGTTTCTATGGGAGACAGGGATTTTGTCAAGCCTTTCCTTGAAAAGAGAGGGAAAGTGTATTTTAATAAGGTTAACATGAAACCAGGAAAGCCTCTTACATTTGCCGAGATCATTACAGAGTCTGCAGGGAATATGACACCTAATAAGACCCTTGCATTTGGGTTACCTGGAAACCCAGTTAGCTGTTTAGTCTGTTTCCATCTCTTTGTGGTCCCTACCATTCGCCATCTTTTTGGATGGGAAAATCCTCACCTTCCAAGAGTGCAGGCTCGCCTTAAGCAGTCCGTAAAGACAGATCCTCTCCGTCCAGAATTTCAACGAGCCATCATTAATTGGGAGGTCAATGATGGATCAGGAACCCCAGGGTTTGTTGCCGAGAGTACTGGTCATCAGACTAGTAGTAGACTGTTAAATATGAAGTCGGCCAATGCTTTGCTGGAACTGCCAGCATCAGGCAGCGTAGTATCTGCTGGGACCTCTATAACCGCAGTTGTGATTTATGATATTAGCGATTTTGCTGTTTGTAGGAGTTTGTTGCCATCAGAGTCACGCTGTGTTACACAAGCAAGCCTATCACAAGAATCAATTACAAATGCATCTCTTGATTCTGGATTTAGAGTGGCTGTCCTCACAGTGAGTGATACTGTAGCATCAGGGGCTGGGCCTGATCGGAGTGGTCCAATGGCGGTTTCTATTGTAAATTCATCTTCTGAAAGGTTAGGAGGAGCAAGGGTAGTTGGAATAGCCGTGGTCCCAGACGAGGTGCCAAAAATTAAGGAATTGTTGCAGAGATGGAGTGATGTTGACAATATGGATCTGATTCTTACCCTGGGTGGTACTGGTTTCACCCCCAGAGATGTTACCCCTGAAGCAACAAAAGATTTGATACAGAGACAAACTCCCGGTCTTCTACATGTCATGATGCAAGAGAGCCTGAAGGTGACACCATTTGCAATGCTCTCTCGCTCGGCAGCTGGGATAAGAGGATCAACATTGATCATCAACATGCCCGGAAATCCAAACGCGGTTGCTCAGTGTATGGAGGTTTTGTTGCCTACCCTTAAGCATGCATTGAAGCAGATAAAAGGGGACAAAAGAGAAAAGCATCCGCGTCATGTCCCTCATGCACAGGCAGCTCCCACAGACACGCGGGATGGTGGCCAAGAACCTGGTTGTTCTTGCTCCCATTAAATCTGCTCGCCTCGCAAGTAAATGATATTTCAAGTTGAGCCAAACGGGGCCTAAAGAAGAAAAAACACAAACATTGGGAGACACTCATTTTGTTGTCCATGAGTTACAGAAATGACGTGAAAGTGAAAACATAGGAACTTCTTGATAATGGCTGCAGGACATCTGCCACTTCGGATGTGTGTTTGTTTTAATAATTTTTATTTAGTAAAAAAAAATTACTCAAAAGGAAGGAATATATTAATGTAGTTTAAAAAAATTCACCCAAATGGAGGGTGCCCAACAATCATGATATTAGTATAAAAATAAATGAGAGAGAAAGACAAAATTTACGCGGTTCGACCATTGATGGCGTATATTCAAGAGGCTTCAATACTGTTCCACTATGAACTTGAGAGAATTTACATGAGTGTTTCAAAGCCTATGAGCTCCCTTTTCACAATGGGGGATCTCCCCTTTATATAAATTTAAGGGTTACAATTGGATAAGTCATATCCTTGTAGAGTTTGAGTTACAATAAAATAATGCATCTTGGTGTAGTAAGCCTTCTACTTTATCAAGGACTCTAGTCGTCCTTATCTTGAATCGGGTATGGGTCGTCATCCTGACCATCCCACTTTCAACATGTCACACTATTATTGGTGGTATATTTTCTACCCCACAATAGCCCCTAGATTGCAGTTTAGCTAAGTTGATTCCGAGATGAGCTGGTACGTGATCCCTAATCTCTTTAAATATGTGTAGTCATTAATGTGAATTGGTCTGGTGTACTTTGAATTGTCGTTTAAATTTAAAGACTTCTTTGGTTGATCCGGTTGCCTTTTTAAGGTCTCACGGGAATGCTTTACTTGAGTTGAGAGACGTTCAATCGATATATGAATCGGACTCGAGCATGTCGAGCTGCCTATTTACCCTTGTGAGATCAGATCGATCGTATTTCTTTTTTCCGTATTACTGTATGGTCCAATTGAAGAGTCCGATCCCATGACATTAATCACTCATGCGCCGAGGCTTGCTCGGGCGCGCACCCAATCTAGGGCATCTCCATGTATTAGGATTTTTGCGTGGTCCAACCACATGCCTATTAAGAACTCATGTGCCGAGGCTTTTTCGAATGCTTGTTATTAGTCAGGACTTTTTAAACCCACTCGCCATGGGAAACCAATCTTATGGTTTTTCAACTTGATGTTTAATTTGCTCGCTTTCTTGACTAGCATTGCAGTGAATTTGTCCACATGTTAACATTGCCATGGAGGCCCCAATCGGGGATGTAAAAAGAAGACTGAATAATGATAACGTCCGACCATCCATCGGGACTTTGTTGGGAGTCATGTTAACCATTTATCGGGTGCTGAAATGAGAAGATCCAAAGATCACCATGCCCAACCATCCATCGGGGCCAAGATGAGAAGACCAAATAATGATGAGGGTTGACCAATCATCGAGACTTTATTGAATACAAATATAATGTCGATTATCTGGAATAACCGAGGTAAGAAGGTCAAATAATGAGCATGCCTGACTGTCTATCACGGCTTTATTGCAGTGAAAATATCGCATCAATTATCTGTCGAGCTGGATACAAATAAGAATTATCTCTCCCAACCACCTGTTGGGTATTAATAATGAGGTTATATAACTGAAACATGTCCGACCATCTGACCTGAATTGCAATAATAAATATAACACTAACTAATGAATGGCCAATCAATCATTACACTACAAGAAAATTTAGTTTTAGCAATGAAATTTTTAGCAAGGAAGTAACTTTCCTTGGTAAAAATGTATTATTAACAAGGAAAATGGAAAAAAGTTGCTAAAAGTATAATCTTGTTATAAACATTTTGCAAGGAAATATTTCCTTCCAAAATATGACTTTTAGCAAGGAAATTTTAGAATCCTTGCTTAAAACACGACGATAAAATTTTTCTCCTTTTTTTAGTATTCAAAATATTTACTGCAACGTTTAATTAATTCCTCCCAAATAATAACACATATATTTAATAATAATAATAAAATAAGACAAAAGCCAAAACTTTGGGGTATAGAAATAGCCGGAACATCTAAATTTTTAGCGGGAGGTTTTTTTTCGCCCAATTATTTTTCTTCCAACCCTAGATTAGTTGTTTTTCTCTCATCCGAATCCTCACTATCTATCCCTCTCATCTCCTCTTCTTATTACATATGTAGTTTTTTTTGTCATACAATCATCTCCAATTGAATTTAGAGGAGCTGCATATTGCGAGAATCCAAGAAGAAATTAATGTTTGAATTATGAAATTATATTCTTTAGTGTTTTGTTTTGTGTTAGGGTTTGGACATTAAACTCTCACTTCCTTTGAAATTCGCAGGAACATTACCATGTCAGTCTAAGCTAGTAAGTTTAATTATTTTTTCCCTGATTCAGTTGAGTAGACCTCGTACTCTGAACATTACCATTTCCTATACATTTTAATATAATTGCTTCATTTTGTTTGGGATATTAAAAAATTTGTTGGAAAAGTTCCCTTATTTGGTTATAAGAGTATGCATATATTAAATATAGATGATTCATTTTGTCTGTATTATGAGTGATTTATCTTTAAATATTTCATTGTTGTGATTCATGAAAGATTAGTTATGAGTATGTCAAATAACATGTGTATTTTAAGTTACTGTTTGTTATTTGGGTTATTTCTGGCATACACTTTGTTATATTCATGCTCTTGCTTAAGGCAACATAATGCACTAGGGGGATTAAAATAATTAATCACATTTATTAACATATGGTTATGCTGTATAATGTATTAATGGTGTTACTTAAGGCAACATGTCAAATTGCCAAACAATTACGTATATTCATGATTAAGATTACACATCCCCAAAGGTAGATGTCAGCCTTGATGTATGTATTATTAATTGGTCCATTAAGGTTTGATTCTTACTAGTGTTTGAATGTGACAAGATATGATTCGGAAGCCTCCGACCCAGGAGTTGGTTGCCAAGGATTTGTATGGAATTGAGTGGCATTCCAGACACATCTTTCGGGGTAATTGTTAAATTCATACCTTATTAGTTTTATTAGATAATTTTTTTGCCATTTTTTATAATGCTTATTAAGAGAAATGGGAGTATGATTATAGTAGATATTATTTTTATTGCATCATGAGGACTGCAAAAATTGATCATCAAATTAGTAAAGAATACCGAGGCTACGAAAAATTAGGATTTGATGCCCAAAAAATATATTTTGCATTTACTATTGTCAATTGAAAAAAAGGTACTTTGAGATAATTTGTCTCCTATATATAGCATGCCTGATTTCATGACATTGCTTTATGGCTCTAGAAATGTGACATGTCCATTTGACTTATTGGGAGATACATTGCCAACTCATTCATTAAAAAAAAGTGCTTCGGTAAACTTTTGCATCTAAATGTCAATTGTTTCATGTATTGGCTTCAGTGACTTTCTTCATTATAGTTTAACTAGCATGTACGCCCACGCGATGCGCGAGCAAATGCATAACCCCAATAATATTAGATTTAAATCCAACTAAATGTTAAATTATAGGAAGGATGTTACCACTCCTAGATATCCATGATACATTTGGAAATCACCATAATATCTTACCATAACTCAATTGAAAATATGTTGTCGAAAGATAACACAACCATGCGATGTCATTCCGGTATGGAAACCAGTATTCCATATAGTGTTTAGATCTTGAAACAAACATATTAAAAGCTTCCCTCTTGATCCATGAGAACCAGGTGATAAGTTACCTCATGGTTTTTGTCAAATCCAACCCCACTCACCATTTAGTTTATGTAAACTGACAAAAAACTGAACATACACCTAAAAAAAAAAAAACCAAATTCACCAACCCACAAACCTTACCTTGTGTATTCTTTCCACATCACCCCAACTGCCACCTTATGTACCACACACCACAATTATCCCTCTTTTATAATCTCCCTTAAATTTTCTCTAACACAGCAAACTCCATCACCCTCTCTGCCAATGGATCCTATTTGTAAAAAATCACATTAAAATCTTAAAAACTTAACTTTGAACGTTTACACAGAAAGCCGAATATAAATAAAATGCAAAGTTGCACACATTGCTCAAGCATAACATGAACACACAAACTCATATAGATGAAATAAGTGAACAGACTTCATACACTTACACGCAGAGGGAGAAACAAATTCGGTGCAATTAATAATTGTGAACATAATGTCGTATGTTTCTATAACCCGTTACTTTATACGTATTCTTGATATTGCTACTGCACTTTGCACACTCAGGTATACAAACTATAAAAGCCAAAAGGGTTATGAATTATCTGAAAATCCTCATGCTTTGCTTCTGTTCTACTGGGACACTTTAAGTCGCGAGGTAAACCCCAAATTTTGACCCGAATACCATCGAATAATTTGTAAGCAAAAGTTCTATAAGTACAGTGTGTATGCTCTTGTTATTTATGGAAACATACATTTATGATTGAATCAATTATAAAAACCTGTAGATTGACTTAAAACGTTTGGATCTCTATTAAATGTCAGAGGACTGCATATAAATAGACCTACATAAATTTTATCCTTGATTTGTGTGATGGTCTCTGTTTTCAAGATCTATTATTTGATACTTTATTATCGATGAATAATATGTAATTTGGTTGATTAGTCACTTTGTTAATGAGAAAACTACGAAAAATCTTAAATGAGGGACTATCACCCAATCTGACTTCATCATGAAATCAAAATTTGATCGATGAATTGAGTCGATTTCTCTACATGTTTTTTTTTATTTTGGCCAAAAAGACTAGTGTAATTAAGAAATTTAGTACATCCCCTTACTTCTTACACTTCTATGATTTTACTGACATAACATCGATCATGGACCAAGACTTCAAATTTGAACTTAAAACTTCTTCTATTTTTTATCACTAAAACTGATTTGCAGCTGCTAATTTTCGCTGGATGACAATGTGCATTTGGAAATAAAGTCTAATCTTGATGAGTTTAGGTAAAAACTGGAGAAGGAAAGGTGAGAAAGATCTCAGTATAAGATGCAATTGGAACAAAATTAATCATTCTATTTGAGTTATGTCGTCATAAGATTTTTCTTCAATGGCATGTTTAGTATCTTTAATTGTACTTAGCGTATTTGAATGTCAAGCAAATCTTTTCTAGGGCACTTTTAAATTTCTCAAAAGAGGTCTTCGTAGAACAAAGGAACTTGATATGAATTGTCAATGATGAGATTTGGCTTATACCACCTCTGGGTGGCGGGGATATCTCCTTGTGGGTTAGTAGTGTTGTTTTGTATGAGTTGTGATTGGACGAGTCTTTCTTTTATGGTGTTTAATTAATAAAGCTCGCATTCCACCAAAAATTAAGATACTTTACTAGCTATGTCCTTTTCCTAAAACATGTTAAAGTTGTGGATATCGTGTTTCAGAAAATAATTTTGATTTTTAGCAGAAAAGGTAAGAATGTAAGAATAGTGAGGCATGTACTTGATTATTATTTTTCACACTTCAAAGTCATTTTTATTGATTCCTAAACTTAGAAAGTACATTGTCTTTATTTTGCAAATTATGTCAACTAGCTAATCATTCGATGCTATCTCGTAGAGAGCAACGAAAAGAAACTCGGTTAGAGAAGAATAAGAAAAAGTTTGATTCATGGATCCAACATAATCAATCTCAGAAAAATAAAAAGTATTCACGCAAATCAATATAGAGAAGATGAAGATATCGCAAAAGAACACTCGTATTCCAAAAAGGAAGGAAATTACATTGACCGACGCTGAAAATGAAAGCGAGAATAGCTTAGAACAGCCTGCCATGCTGGAGAACTCTAAGCTTAAACTGGAAGCGGTGGACCATAATATTTCTAATATGTTAAGGGTGTTGAAAAGAAATAAGGTTTCAACTGGAAAATCGAAAACCAAGATTGAAACGTATCTTGATATGGACACACAGAAAGACATTGTTCCTGCTGAGGGTGATTTTGTGTTGGAAAGAAAACTTGTAAAGAAACTCAAGGTGAAGAAAGGGAAATTCCGGAGTAACGAGGATGACATCAATATGTTATTTAAGGGGATCTCATATGTACTCGACTCCTTAGAAGATGAAGAAACTCGAGTTTTTGAAGAATCTCAAGCGAAGAGCCTCGAGAAGACCTCTGTATGCAAGAAATGTAAAAATAAGTCATTGAAACAAGAACTAGATGTCGAGATGATGATATCTGAGCCTGTGATTGGAGTATTCGAGACCGTGAAATCTTATGATGCTGAGGTTTCATTGGAAAAGGTTCCAAGCAAGGTTGCTGAACCAGAAGGAAAAACAAAATATATCTCTCCTAATCTTAGATTTCTATTGAGAAATGAATCAGAAGAGTACTCTCAAATTCATAGACGTGTACGAGGTCTTCTAAATAGGTTGTCTGAATCTAATGTTGAGTCAATAACAGGAGAAATTTCCTCAATCTTCTATCATGTTGCTCGTAGTATTGGTTATCAAATTATCAGCGAAGAGTTTTTGTCGTCGTGTTATGCAGTTATCATCGTGGCAAGGAGCAGTATGCTGTTGTTTTTGCATCTTTTGTCGTTGGCAGGGCTTGTTTAGTTAGGATGGACTCAAGTGTAAAACTTTTTTCTTCACTTGCTAAATCTTTTGAGGATGAGTATTCTAAAGAAAACAATCTTTCCTTGCGAAATCTTACTCTTATACTCTCCAATTTATACTCATTTGGAGTTTGCTAAAGTGACTTGGTATATGATTTCATGATAACTCTGAGCAAGCGGTTGGAGGAGGATGATATTTCTATTATCTTGACAATTCTACACTGTTGCGGGATGAAATTAAGGAGTGATGATCCTGCTATAATGAAAAACTTCATTCTTAGTCTCTAGCATAATGTGAACGAATTGAAAGCTTTATCTGAAAATGTCCACAAAAAAAATGAAAAGAAAAAGAATGGAGTTCGTGCTAGAAACCATATGCGATATCAAGAACATTAAAAAAAGGTCTAAAGAGGACACTCCGCAACATACACGTGTAAATAAATGGCTGCAGAACTTAACAACAGACAACATTTTACTCCGAGGACTAAAATGGATCAAGCTTCTTAATCTTAACAAGAAAGGCCAATGGTGGTATTACTTTTATTTGAACCTACCTTAGAATTTACATATTTCTAGACTTCGGCTTGAAAACATAGCCTTAACGGCTGAAAATACAAAAAAGCCCCCGAACGGCCCCGTGGGTGGCACCAATACCTCCCAAGGGACTAATGTAACTCGCAGGAACTAGTCGCGTAGCCCCGGGACTCCCGGTTTGAGATAGGACGATAATTGGTATATTTCTAGACCTAGGCTTAAAAACATGGCGTTAGAGGGTGAAAACCCAAAACAGCCCCCGAATCGCCCCGTGGGTGGCGCCAACACCTCCCACGGGACCAATGTAACTCGTAGGAACTGACCGCTCAGCCGCGAGACTCCCGGTTTGAGAATACGATGATAATTTGCATATTTCTAGATTTAAGCAAAACATGGCATTAGAGGGTGAAAACTCGAAACAACCCTCGAACGGCCTCGTGGGTGGCACTAACACCTCCAACAGGAACCAATGTAACTCGTACTAACTGACCCCGCAGCCGCGGGTATCCCGATTTGAGAATACAACGTTAATTTGAATATTTCTAGACTTAGGCTTAAAAACATGGCCTTAGAGGGTGAAAACTCGAAACAGCCCCCGAACGGCCCCGGGGGTGGAACCAACACCCCCCACGGGACCAATGTAACTCGTAGGAACTGACCACGTAGTCGCGGGACGTTCGGTTTGAGAATACGACAGTAATTTGCATAATTCAAGACTTAGGCTTAAAAACATGACGTTAGTGGGTGAAAACCCGAAACAGCCCCCGAACGGCCCCGTGGGTGGCACCAACACCTCCCAAGGGACTAATGTAACTCGTAGGAACTGGTCGCGCAGCCCCGGGACTCCCAGTTTGGGAAGACGATGATAATTTGCTTATTTCTAGACTTAAGCTTAAAAATATGGCATTAGAGGGTGAAAACCCAAAACAACCCCTGAACGGCCCCGTGGGTGGCACCAACACCTCCCACGGGACCAATGTAACTCGTAGGAACTGACCGCGCAGCCGCGAGACTCCCGGATTGAGAATACAACGATAATTTGCATATTTATATACTTAGACTTAAAAACATGACGTTAGAGGGTGAAAATCCAAAACAGCCCCCGAACAACCCCGTGGGTGGCGCCAACACCTCCCACGGGAATAATGTAACTTGTAGGAACTGACCACGTAACCGTGAGACTCCCGGTTTGAGAATATGATGATAATTTGCAAATTTCTAGATTAAATCAAAACATGGCGTAAGAGGCTGAAAACTCGAAACAACCCCCGAACGGCCCCATGGGTGGCACCAATACCTCCTACGGGACCAATGAAACTCGTAGGAACTGACCCCGCAGCCGCGGGCCTCTCGATTTGAGAAAACGATGATAATTTACATATTTCTAGACTTAGGCATAAAAACATGGCGTTAGAGGGTGAAAACTCAAAACAGCCACTAAACGGCCCCGTGGTTGGCACCAACACCTCCCACGGGACCAATGTGACTCGTAGGAACTGGTCGCACAGCCGCGGGACTCCCGGTTTGAGAATATGATGGTAATTTGCATAATTCTAGACTTAGGCTTAAAAACAAGGCGTTAGTGGGTGAAAACTCGAAACAGCCCCCGAAGGGCCCCATGGGTGGCACGAACACCTCCCACGGGACTGATGTAACTCGTAGGAACTGGACCCGCAGCCCTGGGACACCCGGATTGAGAATACGACGATAATTTGCATATTTCTAAACTTAGGCATAAAAACATATCTTTAGAGGGTGAAAACCCAAAATAGCCCCCGAACCGCCCCGTTGGTGGCACCAACACCTCCCATGGGACCAATGTAACTCGTCGGAACTGACCGCGGAGCCGCGGGACTCCCGATTTGAGAATACGACGGTAATTTGCATAATTCTAGACTTAGGCTTAAAAACATGGCGTTAGTGGGTGAAAACCCGAAATAGCCCCCGAACGGCCCCGTGGGTGGCACCAACACCTCTCATGGGACCAATGTAACTCGTAGGAACTAACCCCGCAGTCGCGGGTCTCTCGATTTGAGAATACGATGATAATTTACATAATTTTAGACTTAGGCTTAAAAATATGGCGTTAGAGGGTGAAAACTCGAAACAGCCCCCGAACTACCCCGTGCGTGGTACCAACACCTCCCACGGGACCAATGTGACTCGTAGGAACTGGTTGAACAGCCGCGGGACTCCCGGTTTGAGAATACGACGTTAATTTGCATAATTCTAGACTTATGCTTAAAAACATGGCGTTAGTGGGTGAATACCCGAAATAGCCCCCGAACGACCCTGTGGGTGGCACCAACACCTCCCACGGAACCAATGTGACTCGTAAGAACTGACCGCGAAGCCGCGGGACTCCCGGTTTGAGAATAAAACGATAATTTGCATAATTCTAGACTTAGGCTTAAAAATATGGCATTAGTAGGTGAAAAACTGAAACAGCCCCCGAACGGCCCCGTGGGTGGCACCAACACCTCCTAAGATACCAATGTAACTCGTAGGAACTGGCCGCGTAGCCCCGGGACTCCCGGCCTAAGAATACGACGATAATTTGCATATTTTTAGAATTAGGCTTAAAAACATATCGTGAGAGGGTGAAAGCCCAAAACAGCTCCCGAACCGCCCCGTGGGGGACACCAACACCTCCCACGGGACCAATGTAACTCGTAGGAACTGACCGCGCAGCCGCGGGACTCTCGGTTTGAGAATACGACGGTAATTTGCATAATTCTAGACTTAGGTTTAAAAACATGGCATTAGTGGGTGAAAACTCAAAACAGCCCCCGAACGGCCCCGTGGGTGGCCTCAACACCTCCCACGGGAACAATGTGACTCGTAGGAACTGACCCCGCAGCCGCGGGCCTCTCGGTTTGAGAATACGATGATAATTTGTATATTTTTAGACTTAGGCTTAAAAACAAGGCGTTAGAGAGTGAAAACTCGAAACAGCTCCCGAATGGCCCCGTGGGTGGCACTAATACCTCCCACGGGACCAATGTGACTCGTAGGAACTGGTCGCGCAGCCGTGGGACTCCCGATTTGAGAATACGATGATAATTTGCATATTTCTAGACTTAGAGTTAAAACATGGCGCTACAGGGTGAAAACTCGAAACAACCCCCGAACAGCCCCGTGGGTGGCACCAACACCTCCCACGGGGCCAAGGTGACTCGTAGGAACTGGCTGCACAGCCGCGAGACTTCCGATTTGAGAATACGACAGGAATTTGCATAATTTTAGACTTTGGCTTAAAAACATGTCGTTAGTGGGTGAAATATCGAAATAGCCCTCGAACGGCCCCGTGGGTAGCACCAACACCTTCCACTTGGCCAATGTAACTCGTGGGAACTGGTCGCGCAGCCGCGAGACTCCCGATTTGAGAATACGATGATAATTTGGATACTTCTAGACTTAGAGTTGAAACATGGCGTTAGAGGGTGAAAAGTTGAAACAGCCCCCGAACAGCTCCGTGGGTGGCACCAACACCTTCCACGGGGCCAATGTGACTCGTAGGAACTGGCTGCGCAACCGCGGGACTCCCGGTTTGAGAATACGTTGGTAATTTGCATAATTCTAGACTTAGGCTTAGAAACATGGCGTTAGTGGGTGAAAAACCGAAATAGCCCCCGAACGGCCCCGTGGGTGGCACCAACACCTCCCACTTGACTAATGTAACTCGTAGGAACTAGTCGCGTAGCCCCCTGGACTCCCGATTTGAGAATATGACGATATTTTGCATATTTCTAGACTTAGGCTTAAAAACATGGTGTTAGAGGATGAAAACCCAAAACAGCCACCGAACCGCCCCGTGGGTGGCGCTAACACCTCCCACGGGACCAATGTAACTTCTAGGAACTGACCGCGCAGCCGCGAGACTCTCGATTTTAAAATATGACTATAATTTGCTTATTTTTAGACTTAGGCTTACAAACATGGTGTTAGAGGGTGGAAACCCAAAACATCCCCCGAACAGCCCTGTGGGTGGCGCCAATACCTCCCACGGCACCAATGTAACTCGTAAGAACTGACCGCGCAACCGCGAGACTCCCAGTTTGAGAATACAATGATAATTTGTATATTTCTATATTTAAGCAAAACATGGCTTTAGAGGGTGAAAACTCGAAACAACCCCCGAACGACCCCGTGGGTGGCACCAACACCTCTCACGGGAACAATGTAACTCGTAGGAACTGACCCCGCAGTCGCGGGTCTTCCGGTTTGAAAATACGATGATAATTTTCATATTTCTAGACCTAGGCTTAAAAACGTGGCATTAGAGGGTGAAAACTCGAAACAGCCCCCGAACGGCCCCGTGTATGGCACCAACACCTCCCACGGGACCAATGTGACTCGTAGAAATTGGTCGCGCAGCCGCGGGAGTCCTGATTTTAGAATACGATGGTAATTTGCATAATTCAAGACTTATGCTTAAAAATATGGCATTAGTGGGTGAAAGCTCGAAACAACCCCCGAACGGCCCCGTGGGTGGCACCAACACCTCCCACGGTACCAATATAACTCGTAGAACTGGCCGCGCAGCCCTGGGACTCTCGGTTTGAGAATACGATGATAATTTTTATATTTCTAGACTTAGGCTTAAAAACATGGCGTTAGAGAGCGAAAACTCAAAACAGCCCCCGAACAGCCCCTTGGGTGGTACCAACACCTCCCAGAGGACCAAGATAACTCGTAGGAACTAGCAGCGCAGATGCGGGACTCCTACCTTAAGAATACAACGGTAATTTGTATAATTCTAGACTTAAGCTTAAAAACATGGCGTTAGTGGGTGAAAACCCGAAACAGCCCCCGAACGACCCCGTGGGTGGCACCAACACCTCCCACGGGACCAATGTAACTCGTAGGAACTGACCGCGCAGCCACGAGACTCTCGGTTTGGGAATACGATGATAATTTGCATATTTCTACAGTTAGGCTTAAAAACATGGCGTTAGAGGGTGAAAACCCAAAACAGCCCCCGAACAGCCCCGTGGGTGGCGCCTACACCTACCACGGCACCAATGTAACCTATAGGAACTGGCCGCACAGCCGCGAGACTCCCAGTTTCAGAATACGACGATAATTAGCATATTTCTAAATTTAAGCAAAACATGGCATTAGAGGGTGAAAACTCGAAACAACCCCCGAACGGCCCCGTGGGTGGCACCAACACCTCCCACGGGACTAATGTAACTCGTAGGAACTGACCCCGCAGCCGCGGGTCTCCCGGTTTGAGAATACGATAATAATTTGCATATTTCTAGACTTAGGCTTAAAAACATGGTATTAGGGGGTGAAAACTCGAAACAACTCCCGAACGGCCCCATGAGTGGCACCAACACCTCCCACGGGACTAATGTGACTCGTATGAACTGGTCGCACAGCCGCGGGACTCACGGTTTGAGAATACGACGAAAATTTGTATAATTCTAGACTTAGGCTTAAAAACATGGCGTTAGTGGGTAAAAATCCAAAACAACCTCCGAACGGCCCCGTGGGTGGCACCAACACCACCCACGGGACCAATGTGACTCATAAGAACTGGTCGCGCAGCCATGGGACTCCCGGTTTGAGAATACGATGGAAATTTGCATAATTCTAGACTTAGGCTTAAAAATATGGCATTAGTAGGTGAAAACTCGAAACAGCCAAAGAACAGCCCCGTGGGTGGCACCAACACCTCCCACGATACCAATGTAACTCGTAGGAACTGGCCGCGCAGCCGCTAGACTCCCGGTTTGGGAATACGACGATAATTTTCATATTTCTACAGTTAGGCTTAAAAACATGGCGTTAGAGGGTGAAAACCCCGAACAGCCCCGTGGGTGGCGCCTACGCCTACGCCTACCACGGCACCAATGTAACCTATAGGAACTGACCGCACAGCCGCGAGACTCCCAGTTTGAGAATACGACGATAATTATCATAATCTAAATTTAAGCAAAACATGGCATTAGAGGGTGAAAACTCGAAACAACCCCCGAACAGCCCCGTGGATGGCACCAACACCTCCCACGGGACTAATGTAACTCGTAGGAACTGACCCCGCAGTCGCGGGTCTCCCGATTTGAGAATACGATAATAATTTGTATATTTCTAGACTTAGGCTTAAAAACATGGCATTAGAGGGTGAAAACTCGAAACAGCCCCCGAACGGCCCCATGAGTGGCACCAACACCTCCCACGGGACTAATGTGACTCGTATGAACTGGTCGCACAGCCGCGGGACTCCCAGTTTGAGAATACGACGAAAATTTGTATAATTGTAGACTTAGGCTTAAAAACATGGCGTTAGTGGGTGAAAACCCAAAACAACCTCCGAACGGCCCCGTGGGTGGCACCAAAACCACCCACGGGACCAATGTGACTCATAAGAACTGGTCGCGCAGCCATGGGACTCCCGGTTTGGGAATACGATGGTAATTTGTATAATTCTAGACTTAGGCTTAAAAACATGGCGTTAGTAGGTGAAAACCTGAAACAGCCGTAGAACGGCCCCGTGGGTGGCACCAACACCTCCCACGATACCAATGTAACTCGTAGGAACTGGCTACGTAGCCCCGGGACTCCGGGCCTGAGAATACGACGATAATTAGCATATTTCTAGAATTAGGATTAAAAACATATCGTGAGAGGGTGAAAGCCCAAAACAGCTCCCGAACCGCCCCGTGGGGGACACTAACACCTCCCACGGGACCAATGTAACTAGTAGGAATTGACCGCGCCGCCGCGGGACTCCCGGTTTGAGAATATGACGGTAATTTGCATAATTTTAGACTTAGGCTTAAAAACATGGCGTTAGTGGGTGAAAACCCGAAACAGCCCCCGAACGGCCCCGTGGGTGGCACCAACACCTCCCACGGGACCAATGTGACTCGTAGGAACTGACCCCACAACCGCGGGCCTCGCGGTTTGAGAATTCAATGATAATTTGCATATTTCTAGACTTAGGCTTAAAAACAAGGCGTTAGAGGGTGAAAACTCGAAACAGCTCCCGAATGGCCCTGTGGGTGGCACTAATACCTCCCACGGGAAAAATTTGACTAGTAGGAACTGGTGGCGCAGCCGCAGAACTCCCGATTTTAGAATACGACGGTAATTTTTATAATTCCAGACTTAGGCTTAAAAACATGGCGTTAGTGGGTGAAAACTCGAAACTGACCCCGAACGGCCCCGTGGGTGGCACCAACACCTCCCACGGGACTAATATAACTCGTAGGAATTGGTGGCATAGCCACGGGACTCCCAGTTTGAGAATACGATGATAATTTGTATATTTCTAGAGTTAGGTTTAAAAACATGGCGTTAAAGGGTGAAAACTCGAAACAGTCACCGAACAGCCCCGTGGGTGGAACCAACAACTCCCACGGGACCAATGTGACTCGTAGGAACTGGATGCGCAGCTGCGGGACTCCCGGTTTGAGAATACGATGGTAATTTGCATAATTCTAGACTTAGGCTTGAAAATATTGCGTTAGTGGGTGAAAACCCGAAACAGCCCCCGAACGGCCCCGTGGGTGGCACCAACACCTCCCACGGGACCAATGTAACTTGTAGGAACTGGCCGTGCAGCCGCGAGACTCCCGGTTTCAGAATACGACGATAATTAGCATATTTTTATATTTAAGCAAAATATGGCGTTAAAGGGTGAAAACTCGAAACAACCCCCGAATGGTCCCGTGGGTGGCACCAACACCTCCCACGGGACCAATGTGACTCGTAGGAACTGGCTGCGCAGCTGCGGGACTCCCGGTTTGAGAATACGATGGTAATTTGCATAATTCTAAACTTAGGCTTAAAAACATTACGTTAGTGGGTGAAAACCCGAAACAGCCCCGAACAGCCCCGTGGATGGCATCAACACCTCCCACGGACCCAATGTAACTCGTAGGAACTGGCCGCAAAGGCCCGGGACTCCCATTTTGAGAATACGGCGGTAATTTGCATAATTATACACTTACGCTTAAAAGCATAGCGTTAGTGGGTGAAAACCCGAAACAGCCCCCGAAGGCCCCATGGGTGGCACCAACACCTCCCAAATGACTAATGTAACTCGTAGGAACTAATCGCATAGCCTCGGGACTCCCGGTATGAGAATATGAAGATAATTTGCATATTTCTTGACTTAGGCTTGAAAACATGGCGTTAGAGGGTGAAAACCCAAAACCGCCACCGAACCACCCCGTGGGTGGCACCAACACCTCCTACGGGACCAATGTAACTCATAGGCACTAAACACGCAGCCGCGAGACTCCCGATTTGAGAATCCGACGATAATTTGCATATTTCTAGACTTAGGCTTAAAAACATGGTGTTAGAGGGTGAAAATCCAAAACAACCCCCAAACGGCCTCATGGGTGGCGCCAATACCTCCCACGGCACCAATGTAACTCGTTGGAACTGAACGCGCAGCCACGAGACTCACGATTTGAGAATATGACAGTAATGATCATATTTCCAGATTTAAGCAAAACATGGCGTTAAATGGTGAGAACTCGAAACTACCCCCGAACGGCCCTGTGGGTAGCACCAAGACCTCCCACGGGACCAATATAACTCGTAGGAACAGACCCCGTAGCCGCGGGTCTCCTAGTTTGAGAATAAGACGATAATTTGCAATTTTCTAGACTTAGGCTTAAAAACATGGCATTAGAGGGTGAAAACTCGAAACAACCCCCTAACGGCCCCGTGGGTGGCACCAACACCTCCCAAGGGACCAATGCGACTCATAGGAACTCGCCGCGTAGCCATGGGACTCCTGGTTTGAGAATACGACGGTAATTTACATAATTCTAGACTTAGGCTTAAAAACATGGCGTTTATGGGTGAAAACTCGAAACAGCCCCCGAATCGCCCCGTGGGTGGCACCAACACCTCCTACGGGACCAATGTAACTTATAAGAACTGGCCGCGCAGCCGCGGGACTCCCGGTTTGAGAATACGATGATAATTTGTATATTTCTCGACTTAGGCTTAAAAATATGGCGTTAGAGGGTGAAAACTCGAAACAGCCCCCGAACAGCCCCGTGGGTGGGACCAACACCTCCCACGGGACCAATGTGACTCGTAGGAACTCGCTGCGCAGCCACGGGACTCCCAGTTTGAAAATACGACGGTAATTTGCATAATTGTAGGCTTAGGCTTAAAAGCATGGCGTTAGTGGGTTAAAACTCGAAATAGCCCCCGATCGGCCTCGTGAGTGGCACCAACACCTCCCACATGACTAATGTAACTCGTAGGAACTAGTCGCGCAGCCTCGGGACTCCCGGTTTGAGAATACGACGATAAATTGCATATTTCTAGACTTAGGCTTGAAAACATGGCATTAGAGGGTGAAAACCCAAAATAGCCACCGAACCGCCCCGTGGGTGGCGCCAACACCTCCCACGGGACCAATGTAACTCGTAGGAACTGACCGCACAGCCACGAGACTCCCGGTTTGAGAATACGATGATAATTTGCATATTTCTAGACTTAGGCTTAAAAACATGGCGTTAGAGGGTAAAAACCCAAAATAGCCCTCAAACATCCCCGTGGGTGGCGTCAAGACCTCCCACGGCACCAATATAACTCATAGGAAGTGACCGCGCAGCCGCGAGACTCCCAGTTTGAGAAAACGATGATAATTAGCATATTCCTAGATTTAAGCAAATCATGGCGTTAAATGGTGAAAACTCGAAACTACACCCGAACGGCCCTGTGGGTAGCATCAAGACCTCCCACGGGACCAATGTAACTCGTAGGAACTGACCCCGTAGCCGCGGGTCTCCCAGTTTGAGAATACGATGATAATTTGCATATTTCTAGACTTAGGCTTAAAAACATGGCGTTAGAGGGTGAAAACTTGAAACAGCCCCCTAACGGCTCCGTGGGTGGCACCAACACCTCCCAAGGGACCAATGCAACTTGTAGGAACTGGCCCCGTAGCCGTGCGACTCGCGATTTGAGAATACGACGGTAATTTGCATAATTCTAGACTTAGGCTTAAAAACATGGCGTTAGTGGGTGAAAACCAGAAACAGCCCCTGAACGGCCCCGTGGGTGGCACCAAGACCTCCCACGGGACCAATGTGACTCGTAGGAACTGGCTGCGCAGCTGCGGGACTCCCGGTTTGAGAATACGATGGTAATTTGCATAAGTCTAGACTTAGGCTTAAAAACATTACGTTAGTGGGTGAAAACCCAAAACAGCCCCGAACGGCCCCGTGGATGGCATCAACACCTCCCACGGAACCAATGTAACTCGTAGGAACTGGCCGCAAAGGCTCGGGACTCCCATTTTGAGAATACGACGGTAATTTGCATAATTCTACACTTACGCTTAAAAGCATGGCGTTAGTGGGTGAAAACCCGAAACAGCCCCCGAACGGCCCCGTGGGTGGCACCAACACCTCCCAAATGACTAATGTAACTCGTAGGAACTAATCGCGTAGCCTCGGGACTCCCGGTATGAGAATATGACGATAATTTGCATATTTCTTGACTTAGGCTTGAAAACATGGCGTTAGAGGGTGAAAACCCAAAACTGCCATCGAACCACCCCGTGGGTGGCGCCAACACCTCCTACGGGACCAATGTAACTCACAGGCACTAAACGCGCAGCCGCGAGACTCCCGATTTGAGAATTCGACGATAATTTGCATATTTCTAGACTTAGGTTTAAAAATATGGTGTTAGAGGGTGAAAATCCAAAACAGCCCCCAAACGGCCCATGGGTGACGCCAATACCTCCCACGGCACCAATGTAACTCGTTGGAACTGAACGCGCAGCCACGAGACTCCCGGTTTGAGAATATGACGGTAATTATCATATTTACAGATTTAAGCAAAACATGGCGTTAAATGGTGAGAACTCGAAACTACCCCCGAACGGCCCTGTGGGTAGCACCAAGACCTCCCACGGGACCAATGTAACTCGTAGGAACTGACCCCGTAGCCGCGGGTCTCCTAGTTTGAGAATACGACGATAATTTGTAATTTTCTAGACTTAGGCTTAAAAACATGGCATTAGAGGGTGAAAACTCGAAACAGCCCCCTAACGGCCCCGTGGGTGGCACCAACACCTCCCAAGGGACCAATGCGACTCATAGGAACTCGTCGCGTAGCCGTGGGACTCTTGGTTTGAGAATACGATGGTAATTTGCATAATTCTAGAATTAGGCTTAAAAAACATGGCGTTTATGGGTGAAAACTCGAACAGCCCCCGAATTGCCCCGTGGGTGGCACCAACACCTCCTACGGGACCAATGTAACTCGTAAGAACTGGCCGCGCAGCCGCGGGACTCCCGGTTTGAGAATACAATGATAATTTGTATATTTCTCGACTTAGGCTTAAAAATATGGCGTTAGAGGGTGAAAACTCGAAACAGCCCCCGAACAGCCCCGTGGGTGGGACCAACACCTCCCACGGGACCAATGTGACTCGTAGGAACTCGCTGTACAGCCACGAGACTTCCAGTTTGAAAATACGACGGTAATTTGCATAATTGTAGCTTAGGCTTAAAAGCATGGCGTTAGTGGGTTAAAACTCGAAATAGCCCCCGATCGGCCTCGTGAGTGGCACCAACACCTCCCACATGACTAATGTAACTCGTAGGAACTAGTCGCGCAGCCTCGGGACTCCCGGTTTGAGAATACGACGATAATTGCATATTTCTAGACTTAGGCTTGAAAACATGGCATTAGAGGGTGAAAACCCAAAACAGCCACCGAACCGCCCCGTGGGTGGCGCCAACACCTCCCACGGGACCAATGTAACTCGTAGGAACTGACCGCACAGCCGCGAGACTCTCGGTTTGAGAATACGATGATAATTTGCATATTTCTAGACTTAGGCTTAAAAACATGGCGTTAGAGGGTAAAAACCCAAAATAGCCCTCAAACATCCCCGTGGGTGGCGTCTAGACCTCCCACGGCACCAATATAACTCATAGGAAGGGACCGCGCAGCCGCGAGACTCCGAGTTTGAGAATACGACGATAATTAGCATATTCCTAGATTTAAGCAAATCATGGCGTTAAATGGTGAAAACTCGAAACTACGCCCGAACGGCCTGTGGGTAGCACCAAGACCTCCCACGGGACCAATGTAACTCGTAGGAACTGACCTCGTAACCGCGGGTCTCCCAGTTTGAGAATACGATGATAATTTGCATATCTCTAGACTTAGGCTTAAAAACATGGCGTTAGAGGGTGAAAACTTGAAACAGCCCCCTAACGGCCCCGTGGGTGGCACCAACACCTCCCAAGGGACCAATGCAACTCGTAGGAACTGGTCGCGTAGCCGTGCGACTCGCGATTTGAGAATACGACGGTAATTTGCATAATTCTAGACTTAGGCTTAAAAACATGGCGTTAGTGGGTGAAAACCAGAAACAACCCCTGAACGGCCCCGTGGGTGGCACCAAGACCTCCCACGGGACCAATGTAACTCGTAGGAACTGGCCGCATAGCCGCGGGACTCCCGTTTGAGAATGCGATGGTAAATTTCATAATTCTACACCTAGGCTTAAAAACATGGCGTTTGTGGGTGAAAACTCGAAACAGCCTCCGAACGGCCCCGTGGGTGGCACCAACACCTCCTACGGGACCAATGTGACTCATAGGAACTGGCCGCACAGCTACGGGACTCCCAGTTTGAGAATATGACGGTAATTTGCATAATTCTAGACTTAGGCTTAAAAATATGGCGTTAGTAGGTGAAAACTCAAAATAGCCCCGAACGGCCCCGTGGGTGGCACCAACACCTCCCATGGGACTAATGTAACTAGTAGGAACTGGCCGCGCAGCCCCGGACTCCCAGTTTGAGAATACGACGATAATTTGCATATTTCTATACTTAGGCTTAAAAATATATCGTTAAAGGGTGAAAACCCAAAACAGCCCCTGAACCGCCCCGTGGGTGGCACCAACACCTCCCACGAGACTAATGTAACTCGTAGGAACTGACCGCGAAGCGTTGGGACTCCCGGTTTGAGAATACGACAGTAATTTGCATAATTCTAGACTTAGGCTTAAAAATATGGCGTTGGTGGGTGAAAACTCGAAACAGCCCCCGAACGACCCCGTGGGTGGCACCAACACCTCCCATGGAACCAATGTGACTCGTAAGAAGTGACCCTGCAGCGCGGGTCTCTCGGTATGAGAATACGACGATAATTTGCTTATTTCTAGACTTAGGCTTAAAAAACATCGCGTTAGAGGGTGAAAACTCGAAACAGCCCCCTAACGACCCGTGGGTGGCACCAACACCTCCCACGGGACCAATGTGACAAGTACGAACTGGCCATGCAGCTGCGTAACTCCCGATTTGAGAATACGATGGTAATTTGTACAATTCTAGACTTAGGCTTAAAAATATGGCGTTAGTGGGTGAAAACCCAAAACAGACCCCGAACGGCCCCGTGGGTGGCACCAACACCTCCCACGGGACCAATGTAACTCGCAAGAACTGGCCGCGCAGCCGCGGGACTCCCAGTTTGAGAATAGGATAATAATGTGCATATTTATAGACTTAGGCTTAAAAACATGGCGTTAGACGGTGAAAACTCGAAACAGCCCCCTAAAAGCCCCGTGGGTGGGACCAACACCTCCCACGGGATCAATGTGACTCGTAGGAACTATCTGCGCAGCCGCGGGACTCCCGGTTTGAAAATACGACGGTAATTTGCATAATTTTAGACTTAGGCTTATAAACATGGCGTAAGTGGGTGAAAACTCGAAACAGCCCCCGAACGGTCCCGTGGGTGGCACCAACACCTCCCACTTAACTAATGTAACTTATAGGAACTAGTCGCGCAGCCCTGGGACTCCCGATTTGAGAATACGATGATAATTTGCATATTTCTAGACTTAGGCTTAAAAACATGACGTTAGAGGGTGAAAACCCAAAACAACCACCGAACCGCCCAGTGAGTGGCGCCAACACCTCCCAAGGGACCAATGTAACTCATAGGAACTGACCGCACAGCCGCAAGACTCCCGGTTTGAGAATACGACAATAATTTGGATATTTCTATAGTTGGGCTTACAAACATGGCGTTAGAGGGTGAAAACCCAAAATAGCCCCCGAATAGCCCTGTGGGTGGCGCCAACATCTCCCACGGGATCAATGTAACTTGTAGGAACTGCCCGCGCAGCCGCGAGACTCCCGGTTTGAGAATACGACGATAATTTGCATATTTCTAGACTTAAGCTTAAAAATCAAGCGTTAGAGGGTGAAAACTCAAAACAGCCCCCGAACAGCCCCGTGGGTGGCGGCAACACCTCCCACGGCACCAATGTAACTCGTAGGAACTGAAGGCGCAGCCGCGAGATTCCCGATTTGAGAATAAGACGATAATTAGCGTATTTCTATATTTAAGCAAAACATGGCGTTAAAGGGTGAAAACTCGAAACAACCCCCGAACGTCCCCGTGGGTAGCACCAACACCTCCCACGGGACCAATGTGACTCGTAGGAACTGGCCGCGCAGTCGCAGGACTCTCGGTTTGAGAATACGATGGTAATTTGCATAATTCTAGACTTAGGCTTAAAAATATGGCGTTAGTGGGTGAAAACTCGAAACTAACCCCGAACGGCCCCGTGGGTGGCACCAACACCTCCCACGGGACCAATGTAACTCGTAGGAACTGGCCGCGCAACCGCGAGACTCTCGGTTTGAGAATACGTCGGTAATTTGCATAATTCTAGACTTAGGCTTAAAAACATGGCGTTAGTGGGTGAAAATCCGAAACAGTCCCCGAACGGCCCCGTGGGTAGCACCAACACCTCCCAAGGGACCAATGGGACTCATAGGAACTGGTCGCGCTGCCGCGGGACTCCCGATTTGAGAATATGACGGTAATTTTCCTAATTCAAGACTTAGGCTTAAAAACATGGCGTTAGTAGGTGAAAACCCAAAACAACTCCCGAACGTCCCCATGGGTGGCACCAACATCTCCCATGGGACTAATGTAACCTGTAGGAACTGGCCGTGCAGCCCCGGGACTCTCGGTTTGAGAATATGACAATAATTTGTATTTTTCAAGACTTAGGCTTAAAAACATATCGTTAGAGGGTGAAAACCCAAAACAGCCCCCGAATCTCCCGATGGGTGGCACCAACACCTCCCAAGGGACTAATGTAACTCGTAGGAACTGACCGCATAGCCGCGGGACTCCCGATTTGAGAATACATCGGTAATTTACATAATTCTAGACTTAAAACAGCCCCCGAACGGCCCCGTGCGCGGCACCAACACCTCCCACGGGACAAATGTGACTCGTAAGAACTGGCCACACAGCTGCGGGACTCTCGGTTTGAGAATACGATGATAATTTGCATAATTCAAGACTTGGGCTTCAAAACATGGCGTTAGTGGGTGAGAATCCAAAACAGCCCCCGAACGGCCCCGTGGGTTGCACCAACACCTCCCACGGGACTAATGTGACTTATAGGAACTGGTCGCGCTGCCGCGGGACTCCCGGTTTGAGAATACGACGATAATTTTCCTAATTCTAGACTTAGGCTTAAAAATATGGCGTTAGCAGGTGAAAACCCAAAACAACCCCTGAACGGCCCCGTGGGTGGCACCAACATCTCCCACGGGACTAATGTAACCCGTAAGAACTGGTCACGCAGCCCCGGGACTCTCGGTTTGAGAATACGCTGATAATTTACATATTTCTAGACTTAGGCTTAATAACATATCGTTAGAGGGTGAAAACCCAAAACAACCCCCGAATCGCCCCATGGGTGGCACCAACACCTCCCACGAGACTAATGTAACTCGTAGGAACTGACCGCGTAGCCACGGGACTCCCGATTTGAGAATAAGACGGTAATTTGCATAATTATAGACTTAGGCTTAAAAACATGGCGTTAGTGGATGAAAACCCGAAACAGTCCTCGAATGGCCCCGTGGGTAGCACCAATACCTCCCACGGGACCAATGTGACTCGTAGGAACTGACCCCACATCCGCAGGTCTCTCGGTTTGAGAATACGACGGTAATTTGCATATTTCTAGACTTAGGCTTAAAAACATGGCGGTAGAGGGTGAAAACTCGAAACGGCCCCCGAACGGCCCCGTGGGTGGCACCAACACCTCCCACGGGACTAATATAACTAGTAGGAACTGACCCCAGAGCCGCAGGACTCCCGGTTTGAGCATACGATGGTAATTTTCATAATTCTAGACTTAGACTTAAAATCATGGCGTTAGTGGGTGAAAACCCGAAACAGACCCCGAACGGCCCCGTGGGTGGCACCAACACCTCCCACGGGACCAATGTAACTCGTAGGAACTAGCCGCGTAGGAGAGGGATTCCTGGTTTGAGAATACGATGATAATTTTTATATTTCTAGACTTAGGCATAAAAACATAGCGTTAGAGGGTGAAAACTCAAAACAGCCCCCGAACAGCACCGTGGGTGGCACCAACACCTCCCACGGGACAAATGCGACTCGTAGAAATGGGCTGCACAGTCGCGGGACTCCCGATTTGAGAATATGATGGTGATTGGCATAATTCTAAACTTAGGCTTAAAAACTTGGCGTTAGTGGGTGAAAACTCGAAACAGCCCCCGAACGGCCCCGTGGGCGGCACCAACACCTCCCACTTGACTAATGTAACTCGTAGGAACTAGTCGCACAACCTCGGGACTCCCAGTTTGAGAATACGATGATAGTTTTCATATTTCTAGAATTAGGCTTAAAAACATGGCGTTAGTGGGTGAAAACTCAAAGTAGCCACCGAACCGCCCCGTGGGTGGCGCCAACACCTCCCACGGGACCAATGTAACTCGTAGGAACTGATTGCGCATCCGCGAGACTGTAGGTTTTAGAATACGATGATAATTTGCAAATTTCTAGACTTAGGCTTACAAACATGGCGTTAGAGGATGAAAACCTAAAATAACCCCCGTACAGCCCTGTGTGTGGTGCCAACACCTCCCACGGGACCAATGTAACACGTAGGAACTGACCGCGTAGCGGCGAGACTCCCGGTTTGAGAATACGATTCTAATTTGCATATTTCTAGACTTAGGCTTGAAAACATGGCGTTAGAGGGTGAAAACCCAAAACATACCCCGAACGACCTCGTGGGTGGCGCCAACACCTCCCACGGCACCAATGTAACTCCTAGGAACTAACCGCGCAGCCGCGAGACTCCCGGTTTGAGAATACGACGATAATTAACATATTTCTAGATTTAGGCAAAACACTGCGTTAAAGCGTGAAAACTTGAAACAACCCCCGAACGGCACCGTGGGTGGCACTAACACCTCCCACGGGACCATTGTGACTCATAGGAACTGGCTGCGCAGCCGCTGGTCTCCCGATTGAGAATACGTCGGTAATTTGCATAATTCTAAACTTAGGCTTAAAAAACATGGCGTTAGTGGGTGGAAACCCAAAACAGCTCCTGAACGGCCCCGAGGGTGGCACCAACACCTCCCAAATGACTAATGTAACTCGTAGGAACTAGTCGCGTAGCTTCGGGACACCCGGTTTGAGAATACGATGATAATTTGAATATTTCTTGACTTAGGCTTGAAAACATGGCGTTAGAGGGTGAAAACTCAAAACAGACACCGAGCCGCCCCGGGGGTGGTGCCAAAACCTCCCACGGGACCAATGTAACTCGTAGGAACTGACCGCGCAGCTGCGAGACACCCGGTTTGAGAATACGACAGTAATTTGCATATTTCTAGACTTAGGCTTAAAAACATGGCGTTAGAGTGTGAAAACCCAAAACAGCCGCCGAACGGCCCCATGGGTGGCGCCAACACCTCGCACGGCACCAATGTAACTCGTAGGAACCGACCGCGCAGCCAAGAGACTCCCGATTTGGGAGTACGATGATAATTTGCATATTTCCAGATTTAAGCAAAACATGGCGTTAAATGGTGAAAACTCGAAACTACCCCCGAACGGCCCCGTGGGTAGCTTCAAGACCTCTCACGGGACCAATGTAACTCGTAGGAACTGACCCCGTAGCCGCGGGTCTCCCAGTTTGAGAATACGACGATAAATTTCATATTTCTAGACTTAGGCTTAAAAACATGGCGTTAGAGGGTGAAAACTCAAAACAGCCCCCTAACAACCCCGTGGGTGGCACCAACACCTCCCAAGGGACCAATGCGACTCGTAGGAACTGGCTGCGTAGCCGTGGGACACCCGATTTGAGAATACGACGGTAATTTGCAAAATTCTAGACTTAGGCTTAAAAACATGGCGTTAGTGGGTGAAAACTCGAAATAGCCTCCGAACGGCCCCGTGGGTGGCACCAACACCTCCCACGGGACCAATGTGACTCATAGGAACTGGCCGCGCAGCTGCGGGACTCCCGGTTTGAGAATACGACGGTAATTTGCATAATTCTAGACTTAGGCATAAAAACATGGAGTTAATAGGTGAAAACCAAAAACAACCCCCGAACGACCCCGTGGGTGGCACCAACACCTCCCATGGGATTAATGTAACTCGTAGGAACTGGCCGCGCAACCCCGGGACTCCCAGTTTGAGAATACGACGATAATTTGCATATTTCTAGACTTCGGCTTAAAAACATATCGTTAGAGGGTGAAAACCCAAAACAACCCCCGAACCGCCCCGTGGGTGGCACCAACACCTCCCATGGGACTAATGTAACTCGTAGGAACTGATCGCGCAGCCGTGGGACTCCCGGTTTGAGAATACGACGGTAATTTGCATAATTCTAGACTTAGGTTTAAAAATATGGCCTTGGTGGGTGAAAACACGAAACAACCCCCGAACGACCCCGTGGGTGTCACCAACACCTCCCGTGGAACCAATGTGACTTATAAGATTTGACCCCGCAGCCGCGGGTCTCTCGGTTTGAGAATACGACGATAATTTGCATATTTCTAGACTTAGGCTTAAAAACATGGCGTTAGAGGGTGAAAACTCGAAACAGCCCCCGAACGACCCCATGGGTGACACCAACACCTCCCACGGGACCAATGTGACTAGTAGGAACTGGCCGCGCAGCTGCAGAACTCCCAGTTTGAGAATACGACGGTAATTTGTATAATTCTATACTTAGGCTTAAAAACATGGCGTTAGTGGGTGAAAACCCAAAACAGACCCCGAACGGCCCTGTGGGTGGCACCAACACCTCCCACGGGATCAATGTAACTCGTAAGAACTGGCCGCGCAGCCACGGGACTCCCGATTTAAAAATACGACGGTAATTTGCATAATTTTAGACTTAGGCTTAAAAACATGGCGTTAGTGGTTGAAAACCCGAAACAGCCCCCTAACGGTCCCGTGGGTGGCACCAACACCTCCCACTTGACTAATGTAACTCAGAGGAACTAGTCGCGCAGTCCCGGGACTCTCGGTTTGAGAATACGACGATAATTTGCATATTTCTAGACTTAGGCTTAAAAATATGGCGTTAGAGGGTAAAAACCCAAAACAGCCACCGAACCGCCCCGTGGGGCGCCAACACCTCCCACGGGACCAATGTAACTCGTAGGAACTGACTACGAAGCCGTGAGAATCCCGGTTTGAGAATACGATGATAATTTACATATTTCTAGACTTAGGCTTACAAACGTGGCGTTATAGGGTGAAAACCTAAAATAGCCCCCGAACAGCCCTGTGGGTGGCGCCAACATCTCCCACGGGACCAATGTAACTCGTAGGAACTGACCGCGCAGCCGCGAGACTCACGGTTTGAGAATACGATGATAATTTTCATATTTCTAGACTTAGGCTTAAAAATAAGGCGTTAGAGGGTGAAAACCCAAAACAGCCCCCGAACAGCCCCGTGGGTGGCGGCAACACCTCCCACGACACCAATGTAACTCGTAGGAACTGATCGTGCAGCCACGAGACTCCCAGTTTGATAATACGATGATAATTAGCGTATTTCTATATTTAAGAAAAATATGGCGTTAAAGGGTGAAAACTCGAAACAACCCCCGAACGTCCCCGTGGGTAGCACCAACACCTCGCACGGGACCAATGCGACTCGTAGAAACAGGCTGCACAGCCGCGGGACTCCCGATTTGAGAATATGACGGTGATTTGCATAATTCTAAACTTAGGCTTAAAAACTTGGCGTTAGTGGGTGAAAACCCGAAACAGCCCCCGAACGGCCCCGTGGGCGGCACCAACACCTCCCACTTGACTAATGTAACTCGTAGGAACTAGTCGCGCAGCCTCGGGACTCCCGGTTTGAGAATACGACGATAGTTTTCATATTTCTAGACTTAGGCTTAAAAACATGGCGTTAGTGGGTGAAAACTCAAAGTAGCCATCGAACCGCCCCGTGGGTGGCGCCAACACGTCCCACGGGACCAATGTAACTCGTAGGAACTGACCGCGTAGCCGCAAAATAGTATGTTTTAGAATACTATGATAATTTGCAAATTTCTAGACTTAGGCTTGAAAACATGGCTTTAGAGGGTGAATACCCAAAACAGGCACCGAACCGCCCCGTGGGTGGCGCCAGCACCTCCCCCGGACCAAAGTAACTCGTAGGAACTGACCGCGCATCCGCGAGACTCCCTGTTTGAGAATACGATGATAACTTGCATATTTCTAGACCTAGGCTTAAAAACATGGCGTTAGAGGGTGAAAACCCAAAACAGCCCCCGAACAGCCCCGTGGGTGGCGCCAACACCTTCCACGGCACCAATGTTACTCGTAGGAACTGACCACGCAGTTGCGAGACTCCCGATTTGAGAATACGATGATAATTAGCATATTTCTAGATTTAAGCAAAACACGGCGTTAAAGCGTGAAAACTCGAAACAGCACCCGAACGGCCCCGTGGGTGGCACCAACACCTCCCACGGGACCAATGTGAGTCATAGGAACTGGTTGCGCAGCCGTGGGACTCCCGGATGAGAATACGTCGGTAATTTGCATAATTCTAAACTTAGGCTTAAAAAACATGTCGTTAGTCGGTGGAAACCCAAAACAGCCCCCGAACGGTCCCGAGGGTGGCACCAACACCTCCCAAATGACTAATGTAACTCGTAGGAACTAGTCGCGTAGCTCCGGGACTCCCGGTTTGAGAATACGATGATTATTTGAATATTTCTTGACTTAGGCTTGAAAACATGGCGTTAGAGGGTGAAAACCCAAAATAGCCACCGAGCCGCCCCGTGGGTGGCGCCAAAACCTCCCACGGGACCAATGTAACTCGTAGGAACTGACCGCGCAGCCGCGAGACTCCCAATTTGAGAATACGACAATAATTTGCATATTTCTAGACTTAGGCTTAAAAACACGGCGTTAGAGTGTGAAAACCCAAAACAGCCCCCGAACGGCCCCATGGGTGGCGCCAACACCTCGCACGGCACCAATGTAACTCATAAGAACCGACCGCGTAGCCACGAGACTCCCGATTTGAGAGTACGACGATAATTAGCATATTTCCAGATTTAAGCAAAACATGGCGTTAAATGGTGAAAACTCGAAACTACCCCCGAACGGCCCCGTGGGTAGCTCCAAGACCTCCCACGGGACCAATGTAACTCGTAGGAACTGACCCCGTAGCCGCGGGTCTCCCAGTTTGATAATACGACGATAATTTTCATATTTCTAGACTTAGGCTTAAAAACATGGCGTTAGAGGGTGAAAACTCGAAACAGCCCCCTAACAGCCCTGTGGGTGCCACCAACACCTCCCAAGGGACCAATGCTACTCGTAGGAACTCGCTGCGTAGCCGTGGGACACCCGATTTGAGAATACGACGGTAATTTGCATAATTCTAGACTTAGGCTTAAAAACATGGCGTTAGTGGGTGAAAATTCGAAACAGCCTCCGAACGGCCCCGTGGGTGGCACCAACACCTCCCACGGGACCAATGTGACTCATAGGAACTGGCCGCGCAGCCGCGGAACTCCCAGTTTGAGAATACGATGCTTATTTGCATAATTCTAGACTTAGGAATAAAAAAATGGCGTTAATAGGTGAAAATCAAAACCAGCCCCCACCCCGTGGGTGGCACCAACACTTCCCATGGGACTAATGTAACTCGTAGGAACTGGTCGCGCAACCCCGGGACTCCCAGTTTGAGAATACGATGATAATTTGCATATTTCTAGACTTAGGCTTAAAAACATATCGTTAGAGGGTGAAAACCCAAAACAACCGCTGAACCGCCTCGTGGGTGGCACCAACACCTCCCATGGGACTAATGTAACTCGTAGGAACTGATCGCGCAGCCGCGGGACTCCCGATTTGAGAATACGACGGCAAGTTGCATAATTCTAGACTTAGGTTTAAAAATATGGCGTTGGTGGGTGAAAACACGAAACAGCCCCTGAACGACCCCGTGGGTGTCACCAACACCTCCCGTGGAACCAATGTGACTTATAAGAACTGACCCCGCAGCCGCGGGTCTCTCAATTTGAGAATACGATGATAATTTGCATATTTCTAGATTTAGGCTTAAAAACATGGCGTTAGAGGGTGAAAACTCGAAACAGCCCCCGAACGACCCCGTGGTTGGCACCAACACCTCCCATGGGACCAATGTTTTTAGTAGGAACTGGCCGCGCAGCTGCAGAACTCCCAGTTTGAGAATACGACGGTAATTTGTCTAATTATATACTTAGGCTTAAAAACATGGCGTTAGTGGGTGAAAACCCGAAACAGACCCCGAACGGCCCTGTGGGTGGCACCAACACCTCCCACGGGACCAATGTAACTCGTAGGAACTGATCGCGCAGCCGCGAGACTCCTAGTTTGAGAATATGACAATAATTTGCATATTTCTAGACTTAGGCTTAAAAACATGGCCTTAGAGTGTGAAAACCCAAAACAGCCACCGAACGGCCCCGTGGGTGGCGCCAACACCCTGCACGGCACCAATGTAACTCGTAGGAACCGACCGCGCAGCCACGAGACTCACGATTTGAGAGTACGACGATAATTAACATATTTCCAGATTTAAGCAAAACATGGCGTTAAATGGTGAAAACTCGAAACTACCCCCGAACGGCCCCGTGGGTAGCTTCAAGACCTCCCACGGGACCAATGTAACTCGTAGGAACTAACCCCGTAGCCGCGGGTCTCCCAGTTTGAGAATACGACGATAATTTTAATATTTCTAGACTTAGGCTTAAAAACATGGCGTTAGAGGGTGAAAACTCGAAACAGCCCCCTAACGGCCCTGTGGGTGGTACCAACACCTCCCAAGGGACCAATGCGACTCGTAGGAACTGGCTGCATAGCCGTGGGACACATGATTTGAGAATACGATGGTAATTTGCATAATTCTAGACTTAGGCTTAAAAACATGGCATTAGTGGGTGAAAACTCGAAACAGCCTCCGAACGGCCCCGTGGGTGGCACCAACACCTCCCACGGGACCAATGTGACTCATAGGAACTGGCCGCGTAGCCGCGGGACTCCCAGTTTGAGAATACGACGGTAATTTGCATAATTCTAGACTTAGGCATAAAAATATGGCGTTAATAGGTGAAAACCAAAAACAACCCCCGAACGACCCCGTGGGTGGCACCAACACCTCCCATGGGACTAATGTAACTCGTAGGAACTGGCCGCGCAACCCCGGGACTCCCAGTTTAAGAATACGATGATAATTTGTATATTTATAGACTTAGGCTTAAAAACATATCGTTAGAGGATGAAAACCCAAAACAACCCCCGAACCGCCCCGTGGGTGGCACCAACACCTCCCATGGGACTAATGTAACTCGTAGGAACTGATCGCGCAGCCGCGGGACTCCCGATTTGAGAATACGACGGTAATTTGTATAATTCTAGACTTACGTTTAAAAATATGGCGTTGGTGGGTGAAAACATGAAACAGCCCCCGAACGACCCCGTGGGTGTCACCAACACCTCCCGTGGAACCAATGTGACTTATAAGAACTGACCCCGCAGCCGCGGGTCTTTCGGTTTGAGAATACGACGATAATTTGCATATTTCTAGACTTAGACTTAAAAACATGGCGTTAGAGGGTGAAAACTCAAAACAGCCCCCGAACGACCACGTGGGTGGCACCAACACCTCCCACGGAACCAATGTGACTAGTAGGAACTGGCCGCGCAGCTGCATAACTCCCAGTTTGAGAATACGACGGTAATTTGTATAATTATATAATTAGGCTTAAAAACATGGCTTTAGTGGGTGAAACCCGAAACAGACCCCGAACGGCCCTGTGGGTGGCACCAACACCTCCCACAGGACCAATGTAACTCGTAAGAACTGGTCGCGCAGCCGCGGGACTCCCGATTTGAAAATACAACGGTAATTTGCATAATTTTAGACTTAGGCATAAAAACATGGCGTTAGTGGTTGAAAACCCGAAACAGCCCCCGAACGGTCCCGTGGGTGACACCAACACCTCCCACTTGACTAGTGTAACTCATAGGAACTAGTCGCGCAGCCCCGAGACTCCCGGTTTGAGAATACGACGATAATTTGCATATTTCTAGACTTACGCTTAAAAATATGGCGTTAGAGGGTAAAAACCCAAAACAGCCACTGAACCGCCCCGTGGGGCGCCAACACCTCCCACGGGACCAATGTAACTCGTAGGAACTGACTGCGAAGCCGTGAGAATCCCGGTTTGAGAATACGATGATAATTTGCATATTTCTAGACTTAGGCTTACAAACGTGGCGTTATAGGGTGAAAACCTAAAATAGCCCCCGAACAGCCCTGTGGGTGGCGCCAACATCTCCCACGGGACCAATGTACCTCGTAGGAACTGACCGCGCAGCCGCGAGACTCACGGTTTGAGAATACGATGATAATTAGAGTATTTCTATATTTAAGCAAAACATGGCGTTAAAGGGTAAAAACTCGAAACAACCCCCGAACGTCCCCGTGGGTAGCACCAACACCTCCCACGGGACCAATACGACTCGTAGAAACGGGCTACACAGCCGTGGGACTCCCAATTTGAGAATATGACGGTGATTTACATAATTCTAAAGTTAGGCTTAAAAACTTGGCGTTAGTGGGTGAAAACTCGAAACAACCCCGGAACGGCCCCGTGGGCGGCACCAACACCTCCCACTTGACTAATGTAACTCGTAGGAACTAGTTGCGCAGCCTCGAGACTCCCAGTTTGAGAATACGACGATAGTTTTCATATTTCTAGACTTAGGCTTAAAAACATGGCGTTAGTGGGTGAAAACTCAAAGTAGCCATCGAACCGCCCCGTGGGTGGCGCCAACACCTCCCACGGGACCAATGTAACTCGTAGGAACTGACCGCGGAGCCGCGAGACTGTAGGTTTTAGAATATGATGATAATTTGCAAATTTCTAGACTTAGGCTTGAAAACATGGCTTTGGAGGGTGAATACCCAAAACAGCCCCGGAACCGCCCCGTGGGTGGCGCCAGCACCTCCCACGGGACCAAAGTAACTCGTAGGAACTGACCACGTAGCCGCGGGTCTCCCGGTTTGAGAATATGACGAGAATTTTCATATTTTTAGACTTAGGCTTAAAAACATGGCGTTAGTGGGTGAAAACCCAAAACAGCCTCCGAACGGCCCAGTGGGTGGCACCAACGCCTCCCACGGGACCAATGTGACTCGTAGGAACTGGCCGTGCAGCCGCGGTACTCCCGGTTTGAGAATACGATGGTAATTTACATATTTCTAGACTTAGGGTTAAAAACATTGCGTTAGTGGGGGGGAAACCCGAAACAGCCCCCGAACGGCCCTGTGGGTGGCACCCACACCTCCCACTAGACTAATGTAACTCCTTGGAACTCGTCGCGCAGCCCCCGGACTCTCAGTTTGAGAATACGATAAAATTTGCATATTTCTAGACTTAGGCTTAAAAGCATGGCGTTAGAGGGTGAAAACTCGAAATTGACCCTGAACGGCCCCGTGGGTGGCACCAACACCTCCCACGGACTAATGTAACTCGTAGGAACTGGCCGCACAGCCGCGGGACTCTCGGTTTGAGAATACGTCGGTAATTTGCATAATTCTAGACTTAGGCTCAAAAACATGGCGTTAGTGGGTGAAAACCCAAAATAGCACCCGAATGGTCCCGTGGGTAGCTCCAACACCTCCCACGGGATCAATGTAACTCGTAGGAATTGACCGCACAGCCGCGAGACTCCCGATTTGAGAATACGACGATAATTTGCATATTTATAGATTTAAGAAAAACATGGCGTTATGGGGTGAAAACTCGAAACAACGCCCAAACGGCCCCATGGGTTGCACCAACACCTCCCACGAGACTAATGTAACTTGTAGGAAGTGACTCCGCAGCCGCGGGTCTCCCGGTTTGAGAATACGACGAGAATTTGCATATTTCTAGACATGGGTTTAAAAACATGGCGTTAGAGGGTGAAAACATGTAACATCCCCCGAACGGCCCCGGGGGTGGCACCAACACCTCCCACGGGACCAATGTGTCTAGTAGGAAGTGACCACGCAGTCGCGGGTCTCCCGGTTTGAGAATATGATGAGAATTTGCATATTTTTAGACTTAGGCTTAAAAACATGGCGTTGGAGGGTGAAAACTCGAAACAAACCCCGAACGGCCCCGTGGGTGGCACCAACACCTCCCACGGGATTAATGTGACTCATAGGAACTGACCACGCAGTCGCGGGACTCTCGATTTTAGAATAGGACGATAATTTGCATAGTTCTTGACTCAGGCTTAAAAACATGGCGTTAGTGGGTGAAAAATCGAAACAGCCCCCGAACGGCCCTGTGGGTGACACCACCACCTTCCACGGGACCAATGTAACTCCTGGGAAGTGACCGCGCAGCCGCGAGACTCTCGGTTTAAGAAGACGACGATAATTTGCATATTTCTAAACTTAAGGAAAACATGGCGTTAGAGATTGAAAACTCGAAACAACCCCCGAAGAGCCCCGTGGGTGGCACCAACACCTCCCACGGGACTAATGTAACTCGTAGGAACTGACCCCGCAGCCGCGGGTCTCCCGATTTGAGAATATGACAATAATTTGTATATTTCTAGACTTAGGCTTAAAAACATGGAGTTAGTGGGTAAAAACTCGAAATGGACCCCGAACGGCCCCGTGGGTGGCACCAACACCTCCCACGGACTAATGTAACTCGTAGGAACTGGCCGCACAGCCGCGGGACTCCCGGTTTGAGAATATATCGGTAATTTGCATAATTCTAGACTTAGGCTAAAAAACATAGCGTTAGTGGGTGAAAACCCGAAACAGCCCTCGAACGGCCCCGTGAGTGGCACCAACATGTCCAACGGGACCAATGTGACTCGTAAGAACTGGCGGCACAACTGCGAGACGCCCGATTTGAGAAAATGACGGTAATTTGTATAATTCTAGACTTAGGCTTAAAAACAATGTGTTAGTGGGTGAAAATCCGAAACAGCCCCCGAACGGCCCCGTGGGTGGCACCAACACCTCCCACGCGACCAATGTGACTCACAGGAACTGCCCGCGCAGCCGCGGGACTCTCGGTTTGAGAATACAACGATAATTTGCCTAATTCTAGACTTAGGCTTAAAAACATGGCGTTAGTAGGTTAAAACCCGAAACAACCCCCGAACGGCCCCGTGGGTGGCACCAACATCTCCCACGGGACTAATGTAACCCGTAGGAATTGGCCGCGCAGCCCCGGGACTCCCGGTTTGAGAATACGATGATAATTTGCATATTTCTAGACTTAGGATTAATAACATATCGTTAGAGGGTGAAAACCCAAAACAACCCCCGAACCTCCTCATGGGTGGCACCAATACCTCCCACGAGACTAATGTAACTCGTAGGAACTGACTGCGGCAGGACACCCGATTTTAGAATAAGACGGTAATTTGCATAATTCTAGACTTAGGCTTAAAAACATAACGTTAGTGGATGAAAACCCAAAATAGCCCTCTAACGGCCCCGTGGGTGGCACCAACACCTCCCATGGGACCAATGTGACTCCTAGGAACTGACCTCGCAGCCGCGGGTCTCTCGGTTTGAGAATACAACGATAATTTGCATATTTCTAAACTTAGGCTTAAAAACATGGCGTTAGAGGGTAAAAACTCAAAACGGCCCCCAAATGGCCCCATGGGTGGCACCAACACCTCCCACGGGACTAATCTAACTTGTAGGAACTGACCCCTCAGCCGCGGGACTCCCGATTTGAGAATATCATGGTAATTGGCATAATTCTAAACTTAGGCTTAAAAACATGGAGTTAGTGGGTGAAAACCCGAAACAGACCCCGAATGGCCCCGTGGGTGACACCAACACCTCCCTCGGGACCAATGTAACTAATAGGAACTGGCCGTGTAGGCGCGGGACTCTCGGTTTGATAATACGATGATAATTTGTATATTTCTAGACTTAGGCTTAAAAACATGGCGTTAGAGGGTGAAACTCAAAATAACCCCCGAACAGCCCCGTGGGTGGTACCAACACCTCCCACGGGACCAATGCGACTCGTAGAAACTGGTTGCACAGCCACAGGACTCCCGGTTTGAGAATATGACAGTAATTTGCACAATTCTTAACTTAGGCTTAAAAACTTGGCGTTAGTGGGTGAAAACTCGAAAAAGCCCCCGAACGGCCCCGTGGGTGGCACCAACACCTCCCACTTGACTAATGTAACTCGTAGCAACTAGTCGTATAGCCTCGGGACTCCCGGTTTAAGAATACGATGATAATTTGCATTTCTCTAGACTTAGGCTTAAAAACATGGCTTTAGTGGGTGAAAACTCAAAGCAGCCACCGAACCACCTCGTGGGTGGCGCCAACACCTCCCACGGGACCAATGTAACTCGTAGGAACTCACTGCACAACCACGAGACTCTTGGTTTTAGAATACGATGATAATTTGCAAATTTCTAGACTTAGGCTAACAAACATGGCGTTAGAGGGTAAAAACCCAAAATAGCCCCCATACAGCCCTGTGGGTGGCGCCAACACCTCCCACGGGACCAATGTAACACGTAGGAACTGACCGCGCAGCCGCGAGACTCTCGGTTTGAGAATACGACGATAATTTTCATATTACTAGACTTAGGCTTAAAAACATGGCGTTAGAGGGTGAAAACCTAAAAAGCCCCCGAACAGCCCCGTGGGTGGCGCCAACACCTCCCACGGCACCAATGTAACTCCTAGGAATTGACCGCGCAGCCGCGAGACTCCCGATTTGAGAATACGACGATAATGAACATATTTCTAGATTTAGGCAACACATGGCGTTAAAGTGTGAAAACTCTAAACAACCCCCGAATGGCCCCGTGGGTTGCACCAACACCTCCCACGGGACCAATGTGACTCATAGGAACTGGTCGCGTATCCGCGGGACTCCCGGTTTGAGAATACGTCGATAATTTGCAAAATTCTAGACTTAGGCTTAAAAACATGGCGTTAAAGGGTGAAAACTAGAAATAACCCCCGAACGGCCCCGTGGGTGGCACCAACACCTCCCACGGGACCAATGTGACTCGTAGGAACTGGCCGCGCAGTCGCGGGACTCCCGGTTTGAGAATATGTCGGTAATTTGCATATTTCTAGACTTAGGCTTAAAAACATGGCGTTAGTGGGTGAAAACTCAAAACAGCCCCCGATTGGCCCCGTGGGTGGCACCAACACCTCCCACGGGTCTAATGTAACTCGTAGGAACTGGCCGCGTAGCCCCGGGACTCCCAGTTTGAGAATACGACAGTAATTCGCATATTTCTAGACTTAGGCTTAAAAACATGGCGTTAGTGGGTGAAAACCCGAAACAGCCCACCAACACCTCCCACATGACTAATGTAACTCGTAGGAACTAGTCGTGCAACCCCGGGACTCCCGATTTGAGAATACGACGATAATTTGTATATTTCTAGACTTAGGCTTGAAAACATGGTGTTAAAGGGTGAAAACGAAAAACAACCATCGAATCGCCCCGTTGGTGGCGCCAACACCTCCCACGGCACCAATGTAACTCGTAGGAAATTGCCGCGCAGCCTCGAGACTCCCGGTTTTAGAATACGAGGATAATTAGCGTATTTCTATATTTAAGCAAAACATGGCGTTAAAGGGTGAAAACTCGAAACAACCCCTGAACGTCCCCGTGGGTAGCACCAACACCTCCTACGGGACCAATGTGACTCGTAGGAACTGGTCGTGCAGCCGCGGGACTCCCGGTTTGAGAATACGACGGTAATTTGTATAATTCTAGACTTAGGCTTAAAAACATGGCGTTAGTGGGTGAAAACTCGAAACAGCCCCCGAACGGCCCCGTGGGTGGCACCAACACCTCCCACGGGACTAATGTAACTCGTTGGAACTGGTCGCGTAGCCCTGGGACTCCCGGTTTGAGAATACGATGGTAATTTGCATAATTCTAGACTTAGGCTTAAAAACATGGCGTTAGTGGGTGAAAACCCGAAACAGTCCTCGAACGGCCCCGTGGGTGGCACCAATACCTCCCACGGGACTAATGTAACTCGTAGGAACTCGCCGCGCAGCCCCCGAACTCCCAGTTTGAGAATACGATGATAATTTGTATATTTCTAGACTTAGGCTTAAAAACAAGGCGTTAGAGGGTGAAAACCCAAAACAGCACCCGAACCGCCCCGTGGGTGGCGCCAACATCTCCTACGGGACCAATGTAACTGGTAGGAACTGACCGCACAGCCGCGAGACTCCCGATTTGAGAATACGATGATAATTTGCATATTTTTAGATTTAAGCAAAACATGACATTATGGGGTGAAAACTCGAAACAACCCCCGAACGGTCCCATGGGTGGCACTAACACCTCCCACGGGACTAATGTAACTCGTAGGAACTAACTCCGCAGCCGCGGGTCTCCGGGTTTGAGAATACGATGAGAATTTGCATATTTCTAGACTTAGACTTAAAAACATGGCGTTAGAGGGTGAAAACTCGAAACAACCCCCGAACGGCCCCGGGGGTGGCACCAACACCTCCCACAGGACCAATGTGTCTAGTAAGAACTGACCACGCAGCCGCGGGTCTCCCGATTTGAGAATATGATTAGAATTTGCATATTTTTAGACTTAGGCATAAAAATATGGCGTTGGAGGGTGAAAACTAGAAACAAACCCCGAACGGCCCCGTGGGTGGCACCAACACCTCCCACGGGACCAACGTGACCCATAGGAACTGACCACGCAGCCGCGGGACTCCCGGTTTGAGAATACGACGATAATTTGCATAATTCTTGACTTAGGCTTAAAAACATGGCGTTAGTGGGTGAAAACCCGAAACAGCCCGCGAACGGCCCTGTGGGTGACACCAACACCTTCCACGGGACCAATGTAACTCTTAGGAACTGACCGCGCAGCCGCGAGACTCCCGGTTTGAGAAGACGACGATAATTTGCATATTTCTAAACTTAAGCAAAACTTGGCGTTAGAGGGTGAAAACTCGAAATAACCCCCGAACGGCCCCGTCGGTGGCACCAACACCTCCCACGAGACTAATGTAACTCGTAGGAACTGACCCCGTATCTGCGGGTCTCCCGATTTGAGAATATTACGATAATTTGCATATTTCTAGACTTAGGCTTAAAAACATGGCGTTAGAGGGTGAAAACTCGAAACAGCCCCCGAACGGCCCCGTGGGTGGCACCAACAGCTCCCACGGGACCAATGTAACTCGTAGAAACTGACCACGCAGCCGCGGGACTTTCGGTTTGAGAATACGGCGGTAATTTGAATATTTTTAGACTTAGGCATAAAAGTATTGATATGTTGATAATTTTAACTCATATATGCAATTTTTCAGCTTGATTAAATTTTTTATAAAACTACATGGTTACTGATTTTTTTTATGTAACCTTTTCGTTTGTAGGATTTTTGCCCGCGGAACAAATGAAGGAGGCAATGGTTTACAACGTGAAGATTGTTTATATGTTGTGGACATTCAGAATTTTGTTTTTTATGTTTTACAGTCGTGCTGGCTTTTATTGTTTAATTTTATGGTCGTGCGGGATTTTATAATTTGATTGTTGAATTTTATGGCCGTGCGGGCTTTATAATAATCAGGTTTTACATTTACAGGGTTTGGAATGTTAAGAAAATAGAGGAAAATCTACCCCATTTTTTTTTGGTCTGTGAATTATTAAGACGTGTAATATTTTTAAGTTTGTATATATATATTTGTTTATTAACAACGTTCTCGATTCGCAATTTGTGATTTTTTTTATTGTTTTGCCAATAATAAATATTTGTAACACCTCGTACGCCTCCAACGTTACACGTAGCAACCGACGGTGCACTCACAAGAACCCCAATTTTAGGATTGGACCAAAAAAATACATTTTTTTAAAAATTATACCATTTTTAGTTTTTTCGTCGCGCATAAAAATGGTCGCGGCCAAAGTCCGCGACCATTTTTTTTCTTTTTTTCGTCATGGTTGTGGGTCACGGACTTGGGTCGCGACCATTTATTTTTATTTTTTTTTGTCACGGTTGTGGGTCGCGAACTTTGGCCGCGACCAATTTTTATTTTATTTTTTTGTCACGATTGTGGGTCACGGATGAAGGCCGCGACCAATTTTGTTTTTATTTTTTTGTCACAGACTTTGGCCGCGACCAATTTATCACGGTTGTGGGTCACGGATGAGGCCCGCGACCAGTCACGGCATGGGTCACGGCCCAAGTCCGCGACCATCTGCCGTGACCCCTCGGCCATGACCATTTTTTGGTCACGGGCTTGGGCCGCGACCCACGAAAATGGTCACGCCCGAAATTGTCACGGCCCAAGTCCGCGACCCACAGTTTTAGTCAGGGATTTTGGCCGTGACCAATTGCCAGTTTTTGTGTAGTGATGGTCAAGGACCTTGACACGACCGTGACAATGTCTTCAGTAAAAAAATACCTAGGCTTCTTTTTTCCCACCGTTTTTTGGTTTCCCCTCTCTCTCTCTCTCTAAACGATTTCATCTCTCTCTCTCTCTCTCTCTCTCTCTCTCTCTCTCTCTCTCTTCTCTAAGGTATGTTTTTTTCCTCTCTTTCTCTTTCATTTCTATATGTGTGTGTATATGTGTGTGTATGTGTGTGTATATATGTGTGTATATATGTGTGTGGTGGGGGAGGGGGGCAGGGGGTGGTGGGGATGGGGTGGGTTGTATGTGTACGTGTGTGCAGGTATGGTGGGGGTGGGGGGAGGGGGGAGGGGGCAGGGGGTGGGGTGGGGGGAGGGGGCAGGGGGTGGTGGTGGTGGGGTGGGTGTGTGTGTGTGCAGCTGTTTGCATGTGTGTGTGGTAAGGGAGGGGGCGGGGGTGGGGTGGTGGGGGTGTGGTGGGTGTGTGTGTGGTGGGGCAATCTTAACAATTGTATAACATTAATTAATAAATTGTATAGCTTTAATTGTGATTTTAATTGTATAGTTTTAGATGAAAGTAAATTAATAATTAGTGCCCATTTCATATGAAAGTAGGATTACCCCTCATTGTAAATTAGTAAATTAATAATTGTATACTTTAATTGCTAGTTTAATTGATGAAATGAATTAATTGAGTAGATGAATTAGAAGGAGTACGGGATACACATTTGTTGTTGAGATTGCTGTTGGATTATTTTGTTTAGTAAATGTTGGGTTGGTTAGTTTTAAAAGTGGCATGACCACTGGATTATTGTCCATATGGGGGTGGGATTGTTCAACTTTTTTTGAAAATTACTTTGTATATCGAACAATATATATATATATATATATATATATATATATATATATATATATATAGTATGATAATTAAATGAAACATACTTGAAATTATATATAGTACGCATAGATACTAGCCTTCTAGTTCTTATGTGTACGCATTCAATAGCCCTTAGACCCGTTTGAGAGTCATTACCCCTGTAATGAGATCTTTCGAATTGTCCCGTTTGGACAGTTTGAGACTGTATAATTTTTTTATAATATTCTTAGTGGCTTAAAGTTGTTACTTTTGGAGGAAGTTCTGCAGTCGTATCTTAATGTTCTCTGGGTACATACTAGATTGACAAGTGTGACTGTTATTTCAATTGATCAATTGAAATAACACTCACACTTGTCAATCTACGTCGTGCACTTGGAGAACTACGGGGATATGTTGTCGAATTTTTTTCAAATCGTAACAATGTGCATGAGCTGTTAAGTATATTACAGAAAAATGCGGTCTTGAATGGGATAGGACCACTCACCCTTTAGAGGAGATGGAGGAAATAGAAATTTCTATTATAAATTGAATTTGAATATAAATAAGGCATAATTAAATGAAACATACTATAAATCTAAGTTTTGTTTACCTTTAATAGGATATTAGTTGTGGTAGCTGTGATGGGATATCCGAAATAAAAAGAGTGGATGGGTGAGACAAATAGAATGGGGGTTGTGTTTCGCAGAGGTGCTGACGAATTTGTAAAATATGCAAAGAGATGTCATAATAATGAAGAGTTTTCGTGTACGTGTGCTAGGTGTAAGAATGGTAAGGTGTTTGAGTGGAAAACAGTTGAACTACATTTGTTAAGATCGAGTATGCAAAATAGTTATCTATTTTGGAGTTTTCACGGTGAATTGAAAGTTCCTTTTGTCCCCGACCAACCTTCACAACAACTTTCAACAAGTAGAATAGATGTAGAAAGGGACGACGTAGATCATAATATGTTAGAGGATTTAGTTGATGATGCGTACGGAGTTTATGAAGTAGAGGAGAATGAGGTTACTGATGATGTAGAAGATTCAAGTGCTCGTGAAGATAACACGATAAAACTTGACGATGACTACCAAAGTTTAAAATTTAAGGCGACCCAACCGTTATACTCTGGCTGTGAGAAAGATCAAATAACTTTACATGCCATTGCTGGTTTGCACAGTTTGAAGACGCAGTACGATTTGTCTGGTAATAGCGTGACGGTAATTCTGAAATGGGTGAAAGGCTTATTACCCAAGGTGAATACACATCCAAATAGCTATCCTGTTATGAAGAACAGTTTGAAAAGTTTGGGAATGAAGTATAAATCGATTCATGCTTGTGTATATGACTGCATACTATACCGAAAGGAGTATAAAAATCTCGATTGTTGTCCGGTATGCTATGAACCTAGATATGTCCAATCTACTAGTAAGGAAGGCACAAGCTCAAAAGTGCCTCAAAAAGTATTGAAATATTTTCCCGTTGGGCCTAGATTAAAGCGATTTTTCACAATACCATGGATTGCAGAGGCAATGACTTGGCATGCTAGGGAAGAAGTAGAGGGTAATATCATGCGTCATCCAATTGATTATACTGCCTGGAGGAGGATGAATTTTGAGTATCCCGATTTTGCTTGAGAACAACGCAACATTCCTTTGGCTATATCAACAGATGGTTTCAATCCATTTGGAAATCTAAGCACCAATCATAGTGTATGGCCAGTGATCCTAGCCCCACTCAACCTCCCTCCTTTCCCTCCTTCATAGTGTATGAGACCTGAATTTTTGATGATGGCTTTGTTGATACCTGGGCCAAAGGCACCAAGTGATGACATCGACGTCTACCTAGATCCTTTGGTAGAATAATTAAATGAGTTGTGGGAAGAGGGTGTGCAATCATTTGACTCTTTTAGAAAAGAAGATTTACGCTGAAAGCTATGTTGATGTGGACAATTCATGATTTTCCAGCTTATGGGACATTATTCGGTTGTATAGTACATGGTTATTTGGGGTGTCCTATTTGTGGAGAGGAGACTGAATCTCTTCGTCTATCCTCTAGCTTACAAAATGTATACCATCGCCACAGGAGGTTTTTACCCCCAGCTCATAGTTTCAGATCTGAGAAAGGTTCTAGTTTTTTATTGGGCGGGGTTGAACATAAGCTACCGCCGAGACAACTTTCGAGTTCAGAAATTGAAAGTAAATCTTCTGAATGTGGCCCTAATATGCCAGGTAAAAATCCCAAATTTAAGAACGTCAAGCATAAGAGGACCCTAACTGGGAATGAAACTGAGACAAGAAAGGCATGGTCTCGGAGGTCAATTTTATTTGACTTGCCTTATTGGAAGAATAACTCGGTGCGCCATGTATTGGATGTGATGCATGCAGAGAAGAACTTCGCTGAACATATTGTGGGCACTTGCCTTGGGGGGAGTCATTCGAAGGATGGAGAAAATGCACGAAAAGACCTTAAATCTTTAAAACTTAAGCCAAAACTATGGTTGAAAGAAGATAGTAGGGGAAGGGCAATAATTCCCCCTGGTGCATTTACTTTGATGAGTGGGGAAATAAAGGTGCTTCTAGACACAATATATAATTTGAAGGGACCATCTACTTTTTCGTCCAACTTGCAAAGTATTGTGAATTATGCTACTCATGATTTACATAAGTGTAAGTCCCACGATTGGCATGTTATCATGCAATTGGTTCCTCTATTGTTTAATCACTATTTATCCAAGCACAAGGATTTATGTAGGGCTATTATGCAAATTAGTATTACCTTCTCCCTCTTGTGTGAGAAGGTAGTCAATCGAGATCACATAGTGGCTGCAAAATTGGCGGTGACCGAAGCGATTTGTGTATTGGAGAAGTACTTTCCCCCAGCATTCTTTGACATAAGTGTTCACTTGTTGGTACACCTATGTGACGAGGCACTTCTTTGTGGTCCAGTTTGATATCGGTGGATGTATCCGTTTGAAAGATTGATGAAAGTTTTTAAAGATTATGTCAAGAATACGCGATACATTGTCGGATCAATTGCAGATGAATACATCATCGTGGAGTCATCAATATATACTCGATAATATATGCCTGACTCGACCGGCATTGATGACACTGATGAGTTCATCGATAATGGTGGTCATGTGATGGGAAAACGAGTGAAATTAACGAGTTTGCAACATGAACAAGTAGCTCGTTATCTATTTGACACACATGAAGATATCGAATAATGGAAAAAGTAAGTTTTGATTATTATAATGTTTAACATTATTTTAGATTATTTTATACATGATTAATTTTGTAGTATGCAGAAAATATGAAGCCTGTGAGAACAATAAAAGACAAAAAATAATGGTACAATCAGACATCGAATTTAGGTTGTGGTTGACAAAAGAGGTAATTATAATGAAAATAGTCGTTATATAACGTTACATTACACTCAAATTTTACCAAAAAGTCATGATATCAAGGCTTGCTCGTCTAGACACTGGACCCTTGTTCGTGGCACAAGAGTACAAAAAGTATCGATTGAACGGTTACATTTTCGGCGCTAAAGTGTACGAGGAAAGTACAAATGTACAGAACTCGAGAATTTCATACAAGGCTCTTACTTTCTTTCGAGCGAGCGCAAAAGATAAAAACCTTTGTGAAGCTGAAATGACTTACTATGGTGTAATCCAAAATATATTTGAATTGGATTATATAAGCTTCAAAGAGGTTGTATTTTACTGTGACTGGGTAAGAGTTGAGGATAAAAATGCTTGTAAAGTTGATCCTGTCACCAATTTGATCATGGTTGACTTGTCCAAGTTGAAGAGCAACGACCACGTGAGCGATGAGCCGTTTGTTTGTGCATTTCAAAAGGTTAAGCAAGTGTTTTACTCGGAGTATATCAACAACGAGCCGTGGTCAATTGTCCAACATGCGCCAAAGCGTCTAAATAGTAGTGTGTATGACTTGGCTGCTCCTACCGAATATCAATCAATTTTTTGATGATAACCCGAATTTGAAATAATTTTTCAATTTGTAATAAATATTCCAATTTGTACCGAAACATCCATTTTAATGATTTCAATTTATTTGCACTTTATCATTTTCACTCTTGTGTAGTGTGTGTGTGTGGAGGGGAGATTAATACATAAATATTCCAACTACATCTAAGTTTTGTTTATACTAATCCATGAATATACGCTTCTTACCTTTAATAGGTGATTAGTACATAGTTATTTGGGGTATCCTATTTGTGGAGAGGAGACTGAATCTCTTCGTCTATCCGAACACTACGAAATGCCATAATCCTATGGAGTGATGCTCTGCAAATTCCTCCCAACCGTTGTGTAGCCAAACATCACTAGTTGAAGTTGTCAATTCCACCACTTGGAACCTCTAGCAAAACACGGGAAAATATGGAAGGCGGAAATAGAACGACAATATAGAATTTGGTTTGATGAACGTCTGTCTCCCAAAATAGAACGACATTTTCTTCTTTATATAAGCGAAACTTCAATATATAAAGTTCCAGTGAATCCAAATTGTATATTGTACTCTCTCATGGATTGACTCAAGAGGGAAGGAAAAATAATAGAAAATACACTCTCCAAAAAATAATGTTATTGAGAATGCAGGAGGGGTTTCTATTTATAGAAAGGTAGACACCCTTTTCGAAAGACACACCCTTTCATGAATAGTCACAATTTTTCATGAAAAAACACAATTTTCATAAACCATTGTGTCTATCAAAATAATTTTAAAATTTTAACTTTCACTCAATTAAAATTTATTATTACATTATAATAAAAAATTCCAACAATACCCCACAAGACTGAAAATTAGAAACAAAAGGACGACTAACTGAAAACCAGACAGACATTTGAGAGAGTACGGACGAGAAATAACTGCATCATGATTAGTAGCTTTTGGCCTTGAACTTACGCTAGTTTGAATCTATCAAATTTACTTGGCTAGCGAGTGGACGTGATGCCTTGAACTGCCAGCCGTTTATGTAAACCAAGACAATAGAAATCACACAATGATTTCTCAAAATAGTTTTGTTCTCACGTTTGTGTTTGTTTTGGCCTTGAACACCACTTGGTTCTACGAGTGCTTAGAGAATTGTATCCTTTCTAATTCTCATAGAAGCTGCCCCTTCACACTCACATAGGTGATCTCTATGAAGAGTATCCTGCAAATACCCCACTAGTCATATCCAACCATCCAAGCTATAAAGATCATTAAAAGCATAACTTACCCTAATTACCGCGGCAGATGTGCACTATCTCATCATGGGAATGGGAAGTAGTAAATATCTCCTCAGTGCTCACTGAGTCAAACATAGTTTTGTTATCCCTTTGAACCTAGATTTTGGGATCTCTAGTCAACTAGGTTGGGTTGCCACCATGACGACTCTTAGTTAAATAAAAGGCTTTCGACCCTTTCCCTCAATGAACTTTACTAATTCTATGATCAGCGGATTCTCATTTTTATTAGGCCTAATGTTATCACTGTAACATAGAGTGAAAAAATCCCTCTCGGATGAGGAAAACATTTCTTGAGATGCGCCCATGAAACAATCTCCATACGCACACATAAACATACTCTGATTTCATGCAAGTTTTTAAAATAACATATGTATGATCAAATCAAGAAAAACTTTATTATCTAACTAATCAGATTTTAATACATGCGGAAATTAAAATCAATTAAATCTCATTTAATTAAAAGTCAAACTAATAACAATCTGATTTATTACGTTACAATCCAATATATCAAATATGAAGAATTATTCTAATTCAAGAAATTAAATCATATAACAATTTCAATTCTAAATCATACAAAGAATAAGATGAGAATAAGAAGATAACAAGTATGATTTTTTAACGTGGTAAAAATCCAAACTAGGGAAAACATCCACGACTCCCTTTACGGAGTAAAACAAAAATTTCACTAAAAAAGAATTATCGGTTACAAGCTATATAACAAACTAAACACACAAACAGACCTATACAAGTTTAGGAATGTACCCACTGGTGTCCTTATAACTTCTCTGCAGTTCTGATTGTTGTAGTTGTTCTCTTAACTTCGTAACTCCGTTCTTCTTGTTTAGCGAATTCCAACTCAGTCAAAAACTGATCTCTCAACATCATATTAGTTGTGAAAAACGTGTAAGTGAATATGTTCCAAATGCAACAATGCAAGAACTTAATTATTATCACAAGCATATAAGTTTTCTTCAAAAACTTACAAAATATAAATTTGTAATTAAGAAAATAAGTTTTCTATAAAAACTTCAGAAAAATTTATTGTTAAAACATCATATTAGTTGTGCAAAACGTGTAAGTGAATATGTTCTAAATGCAACAATGCAAGAACTTAATTCTTATCACAAGCATATAAGTTTTCTTCAAAAACTTACAAAATATAAATTTGTAATTAAGAAAATAAGTTTTCTATAAAAACTTCAGAAAAATTTATTTTCAATTAACAATCAATTAAGTTTTCTACAAAAACTTACAAAATAAATTTTCAATCGTAAATCTTATAAACATTCTTTATAAGCAATACATACAACACTTATCATGAACACACAAAAAGATTATTCAATCATTTAAGAAATATGTGTTCTCAATCTCTCAAAAATATAACATTCGATTTTATGAGGAAAGTGTTTTTCAAATTATTTCACAAATATGAGAAAATGGATATTTAAAAAGATTTTCAATAAACATGCAAGATCCAGAGAAATTCTGATTTAAACATCATATAGCATCTAATACAAAATCAGAATATTTAGATCATAAAAATATTCAATAAAATTCGGATCTAAAAATCTAAGGAATTCTAGTTTTTGTAAAAATTATTTCATCATGAAAGCACATAAATTCTATCTACAATAACACAATATTTCAATCTCTAAAGTTATGAGATGATGTGCAAGATCATTGAGAATCAAAAACAAAAACAGAATAAAGATGAAGTAGAATGAACACAATGTGTGTAAAATATTACTTTCTTCTCTCTTAGATCTCTCTCTCTAATTCTCTATATTTTTCTCTCTAAAAATATTAAACCCTCTTGTGTTTCTCACTCTAGAAAATATAATCTGAATAGCTAACACAAATAAAATCTCAAAAGATGTTTATATAGGTGAGAAAATAATATTCTAGAAACTTTTAAAATCAAGGGTTCAGATTAAAAAATATAATCCTAAGGTTGTGATTAATTCGAGTTAAAACTAATTAACAGATTTTAAACAACTCAAGAATCTTAAAACCACTAAAGATACAAACAAGAATGGTATAGGATTTTAGTGTAACAACCTCCTCTAACGGATCTATAAAGACAACTGGCATATAATCAGAACACTCAATCTCAACCAATAAATCTATATCTCACAGTATGACAGTTGGCAAAGTCTCCAAAACAAACTCTCTTAATACACCAATGGGATCTAATGTGTAACTGACAGTTAAAAGACTGTAACAGATATAGTACACCTGGAAAAGTCCTATTCGGTCACAGGTACTAAGAAGTGACTAAGGCTCCCAATGTTTAAAAATAATAAACATGAACCAACAACTAATGTGTACAGGGTATAGTTGAAAGTTACTAATGTAAACCTATTTCTCCCAATGGTCAAAACAGTTAAGTTGGTAGGTCTCGGCTTCTCTCACACAAATACACTTATGAGGCTATGGGGATATGGCCGAAAGTCTACTCAAGTCACACCAAGTGACTAAATGGACAAGTCAATTCTAGCGGGTCAAATCAGTCAAGTACAAGGTATCACCTACTTAGTTGGCAAGGGACGAAATGTATTAAGTCTTACCGAAACAGGTCTAGGATAGCTTCTATTCGAACAACCAAGATTTTAAAAAAATAAACCTAAAAGAAATAACCTATGGACAAACCTAGCAGGTCTAAACCATGGACTTTCCTATTCGGTCAACATCTGCTACGTAAAGGAGTAACCCATTTGGTTCAAATCAATTAATGGGAATCCGAAGGTTATAAGGAAACTTGCAACAATGTACCTATAAGATATTAGTACTAATAGAAGTAATAACTGGCTTTTATGACAAGTCAAATCGGTAGTACTAACAGGTAATATCTAAACCACAAGCTACTATTGGGTAAATCAGCTAAAGAACGAAAATCTTCGTGAAGGAGGTAATAGCAGGTCTTATGGATGCGTACACCTAAAAATCTAATGGGTCAAGATAGGTACCATCCTATGATGTAAGGTCAAATCACTTTCTAACAAAAAATGGCCAAATGACATTTTAGTAAACAAAAATATTTTTTTAAAAATTGATTTTAGTTTGTAAAATAATTTCAATTTTTTTTTTAAAATAAGAAATTCATTTTAAACAATGTTGCACCAATTTTACTAAAAAATTATTTTCAGAAAAAAATAATATACTTTTTCTTTTAGAAAAAGTGTTTAGGCTCACAATTAATTAGTCACACAATTAAAAATCATAGATCAAGAAATATGCATGTGTGCCTAATGTGTCAAATGAAAATGTGCAACACACGTGAATACCTTTACTCGTATATGTCGTTGAGTAGAGTCGAGGCATGTTGAGTCATCGAGTAACGTTGCAAGATGTACCAAGGAGAAGGCTCGAACTAAAAATATGCTTTGACACAATATCCAAATTAGTTGAAACGCCTAAATAATGTAGACTAAAGTAAGTCAAAGATTTATGGTGTTTCAGAGAGAAATCTATGTATGGTATTATGTCTATAAGATATTAAGTTGTGACTTACCATCTTATTCTATGCCCTTTCAGTCGATTATTAACTATCACAATAGGGGCATTAAAATGATTAACTAAGAATCCTCTTTTAAAAACTTTGAAGCTATTTTGGTTTTTTCTGGTAATACATCCAAATTTCATAGTAGATTTGGCGCACACATTTATTTAGAGGATTTCCATATATTAGAATCTCCAATTTTTCTATTATATCCACTCGGTACTACGAGTCTCAAGAAACATATATTTACTTTAAGAGAAATCTATGTTTTATTTTCAATGTTTAGGTCATTTGTATTATCTTGGTAACTAGATAAAGATATCAAATTATATTAAATATACTTATGCAACCAATGAATATGCATTCAATGATCTTATAGTCTTGTTCCTATTTTGGATAGGAATCGTTCCCTTTGATAAATACCCCCACATTTATCATAATTTCCTTTAAATTTTTTCTACAACCAATGAATATGCATTCAATGGTCTTATTGTCTTGTTCTTATTTTAGATAGGAATCTTTACCTTTGATAAACACCCCCACATTTGTAATAATTTATACAAAGGTTCTCAACCTTTTTCCTTTGAAATTTTGTCATAGGTTAATGTGTTGACAATATAACTTATAGAAATCAATGCTTCCCCCACAATTTCAAACATAATTTGTAATTATACAAAATTTCTTTATTTATTATCAACCTTCAAAGGTTTTTTTTCCTTCAAAATGCAATGACTTTGGCACATAAAACAATGTGCCACTACCTTAATGTTTATTTGGACTAATACAGATGTCCATTTAGAAGGTAAACCATTCTTTTTATTTTAAAGAAAAGTTAATTGAGATAAGTTTCTCTACTTTAATAATTTTGACATTTAGTGGTACATTCCTTATCGTTCCATAGGCCTACAAATGCAGTGGTGCCAGTTTTTAACATTAAACTCAAGTTGTGTCACAAATAATATATATGCCTCAAAATCATTAATTTGATTATACCTTCTTTAAAGCAGTCGCAAAAATGCTCGGTTCTGAATCCATTGATATCTTTTATGGATTTAAAATTTAATTTTATACCATCTTTAAAGCAGTCGTTAAACAACTCGGTTCTGAATTTTGAATCATAAATCCATGAAATAAATCTGTAATGACACCACACTATTTTTTCTCCATTGAAGAACACGTTCAACAATCACATAGACAAACACATTAATTGAAAGTATAAAAAATTTTCAAAATGAATTTATACATTATGAAAATAAATATCTCACTTTATATGAATTATAGTGTCCAATTCATTGAGAATGTAACACATTTTAAGAAAATATACGTGCAGTGGTTTGTCCACGACTATTTTAAAAAATATCATATCCAATATATTGAGGTATACCAATATTAGTTATTGTCCCCTCTTTATTTTACTCCCATTGAAATTCCATAATTTTGCATTGTATGATTATATCATTGATACTCATGATATTATAAAATTTTAAATACAATGCCTAAATAGGTTTAACATTACATAATTGTTAAACACAGGTGTCAAAATGCATGCCTTGCAATGTTTAACATACACACCAACATTAATGGACAATGCATTATATTTTTCCTTGACCCATGAGATTAAAACCAATTTAAATGTAATATTGAGATGACATGAATTACCACAATAATGAAATATTGTAATAATGCATGGAATGCAACTCAATTTATGCAACTAAATATCACATTTCTGTTCATGTAATTTCATTTAATTTGGTGCAAAATACATATATGAATAACTATTTGTGTCATTACACTTCACTAAATGTGCTTTAATGGATAACCCAAGAACTATATAATATCACTAAAATAGTATTATCACACATATACATGTAGTCATACAAGATTCCATAATATCATCATATATATTATTTTCACATCACTTTACAAAAAGCATCACCATAAAAACATGTGAATAAACACATTACCAAAGATTGGACTAAATCTCAACAAGTTATATACACATAATGGGACACATGTAATAACATATATAAATACATTTCATTACACATGTGACACACACATTATTAAAAAAATGTTGCTCAAATATTATTATTATTATTATTATTATTATTATTATTATTATTATTATTATTATTATTATTATTATTATTATTATTATTATTATTATTATTATTATTACATTCGGTTTTTCTTTTCATATGACCCTTTTCGAAGTCTTTCACCTCTTAGCATCCTCTCAAGACGTGCAATTGCCACTTTTTCACAAACCATACAAAGGAAATTGATGTCGAGCCTTATGTTTCACACAATTTCCTTAAGACAGATTCGTCCCTTCATCGGTGTCTAATGTTTGATGAACGTCTTTCTCCCATGATAGAATGCCATTTTCTTCTTTATATAAGCGACACTTCAATATATAAAGTTCCAGCGAATTCAAATTCTATGTTGTACTCTCTCATGGATTGACTCAAGAGGGAAGAAAAAATAAAAGAGAATAGACTCTCTAAAAAATAATATTATTGAGAATGAAGGAGGGGTTTCTATTTATAGTTTTTTGGGTTTTTGTCCCATTTTTAAAGTTTTGTTTGTTTCCCATCCCATGTGTTTTTAAGTTATTTTAAGTCTCATAACCTCCCACAACTTCCATTTAACCTCTCATAATCGCTCATGTGTCTTTTTATAGAAAATGACAAAGTGTAAAAATGTAGGACCAATAACAAAAAAATAATGACATGGAATTAAACACACACATATATTCAATAAAATAGGACTAAAAACTTGTAATCCCATTTGGTTTTTGTACCCTTTTAAAAGTTTTGTTTGTTTCTCATCCCATGTATTGTTTTAGTTGTTTTAAGTTCCATAACCGCCCTCAACTTCCATGTAACTTTTGCTAACCGCTCATGTCTCTTTTTGTAGAGAATGACAAGTGTAAAAATTTAGGATCAATAACAAAAAAATAATGACATCGGATTAAACACACATATATTTAAAAATATATGACTAAAAACTTGCAATCCCTTCTATTTATATAAAGGTAAATACTCTTTCTAAATAGACACACCCTTTCATGAATAGTCACAACTTTTTATGAAAAAATACAATTTTCATATAAATTATTGTGTCTATCAAAATAATTTTAAAAATTTAAACTTTCCCTCAATTCAAATTTATTATTATATTATAATAAATATTGCCAACACATTCACTTTATGTCCTGACTGGTTACGACATTTTTGGATCTAAAGAGAACAACTTTGATCACCTGTTTAAATAAACCATTTTTAAGAATTGGAAATCTCTTCCAGAAAAATTCGATTCGATTTGGAAACGATCGAACGGTCACTGTAGTTCGCACTCATGAAAAAATCAGCAAAAATAAATAGTGGTTGTACCACGTCATATTGGCTGACTGTATTTAAGAATTGCCAGATCTTTTCAAACATTTTCTCCATCATGTTTCCTGTACCAAGAAAATATATCTTGGAAAGAGAGAAAAAAGATGTGTATCTCTTTTTTTTTTCAATCGAGGAGAGAAAAATAAAACAAATAAAGGTCCATTTGGTTGGTTATTTTTGCGTAGGCAAATATAAAAAAATTGACAAATATGAAATTTTTAATTTTTTTTTTGCAATGGTTGTATAATTTATCGTGACATTATTTGTCAGTGTACAACACCCTTCATGCGTAAGCTGTTGCCAAACTTTACTTATCTATTTGAGTGAGAAATATTTGTCAACAAATTTGCAAACTTCTAAAACAGTTTTAATGTTTTAAAAAATAATTTAAAAACTATTTTAAATAATTACAAAACTGTTATGAATATTTAAAATTGGTTTTTAATACTATAAAAAATTGTTAAGAAAATGTCATACAATTTTTTTAAAATCCGTAATATAAAAATATTGAAAAAACTGTTTTAACATTTTAAAAAACTGTTTTGAATATAATATAAAAAAGTTTTAAAATTTTAAAAAACTATTCTAAATAGTTAAAAAAACTGTTTTGAATATTTAAAAATTGTTTTGTTATATTTTAAAAACCATTTTTAATATTATAAAAAATTGTTAAGAAAATGTTTTACAATTTTTTTTAAAAGCCGTAATATAAAAATATTGTAAATTTTTTTTTCAACATTTTTAAATTTTTTTTTGAATATAATATAAAAACAGTTTTAATGTTTTAAAAAAAATTTAAAAACTATTTTAAATAATTAAAAAAACTGTTGTGAATATTTAAAATTATTTTGTAATATTTAAAAATTATTTTTAATATTATAAAAATTTGTTAAGAAAATGTTTTACATTTTTTTTAAAATGCAATAAAATCTTGTAAAAATTATTTTTAACATTTTAAAAAACTAGTTTGAATATAATATAAAAACAATTTTCAAGTTTTAAAAAATAATTTTAAATAGTTAAAAAAACTGTTGTGATTATTTAAAAATTATTTTGTAATATTTTTAAAGCTGTTTTTATTATATAAAAAAATGTTAAGAAAATATTTTACAATTTTTTTTAAAAATCGTAATATAAATTATTGTAAAAACTTTTTTTAACATTTTCAAAATTTATTTTGAATATAATATAAAATAGTTTTAAAGTTATAAAAAACTATTTTAAATAGCTAAAAAAACTGTTGTGAATATTTAAAAATTATTTTTTAATAATTAAAAAACTATTTTAAATATTATAAAAAATTGTTAAGAAAATGTTTTACAATTTTTTTTTTTAAATTGTAATATAAAAATGTTATATAAACTATATTTAACATTTTTGAATATAATATAAAAACTATTTTTAAATAAACTAATTGGATTGATTTTAATTTTGCCTAATGGTTGTTTGATAGTCTTATGTGAAAAAACTAGGCAAAACAAATTTTGCCATGCCCACTTTTTTATCCATTCTCAATCAAATGGACCCTAATTGTATCAGACGTGCAAAGTATTATGGGAGTCAATATATTTAAGGAGTCTTCGTTCAAGAACTCTGATCATGATATTCATCCAAAATCAACACGTTTATGTAGACTTAGAAAAAAATACACAGTTCATGAATATAAATACACGAGAATCACGCGTCAATGAAATTATGCGTATATAAAATATATAATCATGTATGCAAAGATAAAGATTTAAAACTTAGATCTTTACTAGTATGCGTATAAATCATTGCCTAGCAACGTAAATCTTCGTCTCTTCTAACAAGAAGGAAAACCTTTTTGTGTCGTTTCTAACCGATGGTGCCAATTGTGGTGTCAAAAAATTCACCGGAATGGAGGGTTCTCAACAATCATGATGAAAGTATAAAAATAAATGAGAGAGAGACAAAGATTTACTTGGTTCAACCATTGATCGCGTACGTCCACAAGGCTTCAATAGTGTTCCACTATAAACTTGAGAGAATTTACATGAGAGTTTTTTCGAGCCTATGAGGCCCCTTTTTACAATGGGGGGACTCCTCTTTATATGGAGTTAGGGGTTACAATATGATAAGTTCTACCCTTGTAGAGTTTGATTTATAATAAAATAGTGCATCTTGGTGTATTTAGTCTTCTACTTTATCAAGGAATCTATTCGTCCTTATCTAGATAGATCCGGTACGGGTCGTCATCTTAATCGTCCCACTTGCCACGTGTCACGCTATTATTGGTGGTGTATTTTATACCCCACAATTACCATAAAAATTTCATTTATTTTTTTGATAAATGGCTCATTAAGGATATTCATGGCATTAGTATTTCTAAGGAGAATAATCTGAACACACGTGAGAGGAGAGCACATGCCCACTAATGCAACTAAGATCTCATTCGTGAAGATAAGGATTGTCGAAGTTAACTAACCTATGAGAATCAATGATTGAGATACGGGTGATCAATTTAGGATAGTTACACTACACCAAAAATGCTAATCTGGCACGCTGTGGGAAGGAGATTCTGGCACGGTTTTAAGCCATGCCAGAATTTGGCACGGTTTTAGCATAAACTGGCACGGTTTAAATGAGTGCCAAATTCTGGCACGGTGTAAAACCGTGCCAAATATGGGTACAGTTCATTAAAAAAATAATATCCTAAAATTTCAATCGGGGACCAAAACTTTCAAGGCGGGACATCAATCTGATCTCCTCTCTTCTCTCTAAGTCTCTCTCTCTCTCTCTCTCTCTCTCTCTCTCTCTCTCTCTCTCTCCACGCTACCAGGCGACCTGCTGCTACCCGTCGCCTCCATCATCCACACTACCCTCCGTCTACCCTCCGCCTCCATCAATGCTGCCACTCATCCTTTGCTTCGTCTACTACCAGGAGACCCCATCATCTACTTCGTCCACGAATAACCATCACCCTCTGTTTCATCCACGAACTGCCATCATCCTCTTCTTCTGGCCATCCACGAACTGCCATCGGAGTTAGGTCAGACCAACCTTCGAAGGTTTGGTTGAATATTTGGTTTGGTCATCTCCAAAAGCTTCGAAAATTTGGTTTGGTCATCAATATAGGTAATTTATACATTCCATCTAATAAGAAATTTGAGATTGAAGATTTGGTCAATCTGCTTGAGTCTCACGATCCAACTTCAGATCCAACTCTACATCCAGACATGGTTCAATAATTTTTCTTGTTTGATTTCATGAATATTGGCTAAAATTTAGTTTACCTACTATTTTTTTTATTGATAGTATCATTTTTTGTAGAGAATAATAAGTGGTTGCCATGGAGGTGTTTATCACATTGTTGTTGGTAGATTTCATGGAGGTAATGCCTTTGTTGGAGGTAATGCCTTGCTTAGTAATGCTAAGAGCCTTGCATAAGATCAACACTAATCCCTTAATTACTAGCATGAAGTGTTGAAAAAAATCAGTATTTCTAGAACATGAGTAGTAGTCATAGCTGTTTTAGGCTTGTTGAAATTTTTTATAGATTCAGTTGACTATTAAAAGTTCTCTTCTTGAGCATTATGGTCAGGGGCTTACTGATAAGGACATATATCTTCTCAAAAAAATTCTATAAAAAATGTTAATCCAAAGCATAACCTTAGAGCCTTAACTATCTTAGGCAAGGAGTAGTTCGTCATGGCATCAATTTTACTTTTGTCTTAGGCAACGACCAGTTCCATATTATCTTTCTAAATAGATGAATTAATGTATTTGTCGAGTACTTCGATGAAACATATCTTCACTTGTAACAAATTTCATTGTTACTTAGGCTTTTCAATTGAGTGTTAGATTCAGAAATTATTTAGTTGATATATTTGTTGAATTCATACTCTAGTGAAGTATATCTGAAATGAAACATTGATTCTTATTCACTGTATTATATATTCTCATGCCTAATTTTGCGATTTATTTTTGTCTTAGGATAGTATTGTGTATAATTCAAGGTGGTCATAATATGACAAGGGAGAAGATGAGTGAGAGCCCGTGGTTTCAGCTCCGATGGATTTTGGTTCGTGTTTCCTTTATGTCTCCATAATAAATTTCTTTTACATACTATATATTTTTGTATGCTACAATCTATTGAAAATGTCGTATGTTACATGTTTGATAAAATGCTAAAGATAGATTACCTTGGTGCAATGTCCTGTTTGAGTTCTAGAATTATGTTTTGATTGAAGCTATTTGGCCTAGTTTGCATCTCGTGTTCCTCCCCTTCTGAAAATTGCTCTTCTTGTTCTATGTCTACAGCTAGCCACTAGGTTAATGCCCAAGCCTCTCGACAACTCCCACTGAGACTGCCCTCAGTCGAAAGTGGTGCATGGAGCACGTGCCCAGCAGCTAGCCTAACGATGTGAACTTCAAGCCACAAACAAGGCCCAGAGGTGACAGCAGCTTCAAAATCTCTTAGTTTCATTTAATATCCTAAGTTATTTTTTATGTTTTTTATTTTCTTTTTCAAGTGAATCGGATTTTAAGAAATAATATGACAGTTGGTAGTTTGCCGACTTTTGGGGGTCATACAGTTTTTAGTTATTTCAAGGAAGATAATGTTTTGAAAATTAAGTGCCATCTTTCATTAAACTCTTTGGGATGATGAACTTTCTTCAACAATGAGGAATCCAAAATGGGTAAATGAACTCCAACTAATTGTGATAAAAACAGGGGTAAAAAGAAGAAATAAAAGTTTAGAAGTAGATAATGAGGTATTTTTCTATTAATGAGGAATTGAATAGGGGGAAATGGAATTTTATCTTATACGGATAAGAAAATAGAAAAAGAAAATAAGCACACAAGTCTTATGGTAGTAATTTAAGAATGTATTGTATTAAAGTTTTAGAATTCTTAGTCTCTTTCCGGTGTACACTCTAGAACTTTTAGGGTTCTTAGTCTCGGTTTGAGAGTATGACGATAATTTGCAAAAATAACACTTAAGACTTGAAAACAAGCTGTTAAAGGGTGAAAACCCAAACTAGTCCCTAAACGACCCCGTAGGAGGCACGAACACCTCGCACGACACCATTGTAACTGGCAGGAACTGACCACGTAGTCCCGGGTCTCCCGATTTGAGAGTATGACGATGATTTGTAAAAATCACACTAAGACTTGAAAACAGGCCGTTAAAGGGTGAAAACCCAAACCAGCCCCCAAACGACCCCGTAGGAGGCACGAACACCTCGCACGAGACCAATGTAACTTGTAGGAACTGACCGCGTAGTCCCGGGTCTCTCGGTTTGAGAGTATGATGATAATTTGCAAAAATCACACTTAGACTTGAAAACATGCCATTAAAGGGTGAAAACCCAAACCATCCCTCAAACGACCCCGTAGGAGGCACGAACACCTCGCATGGGACCAATGTAACTTGTAGAAGCTGACCGCGTAGTCCCGGGTCTCCCGGTTTGAGAGTATGACGATAATTTGTAAAAATTACACTTAGACTTGAAAACAGACCGTTAAAAGGTGAAAACCCAAACCAGCCCCCAAACGACCCCATAGGAGGCACGAATACCTCGCACGAGACCAATGTAACTTGTAGGAACTGACCGCGTAGTCTCGGGTCTCTCGGTTTGAGAGTATGATGATAATTTGCAAAAATCACACTTAGACTTGAAAACAGGCCGTTAAAGGGTGAAAACCAAAAACCATCCCTCAAACGACCCCGTAGGAGGCACGAACACCTCGCACGGGACCAATGTAACTTGTAGGAACGGACCGCGTAGTCCCGGGTCTCCCGATTTGAGAGTATGATGATAATTTACAAAAATCACACTTAGACTTGAAAACAGGCCGTTAAAGGGTAGAAACCCAAACCAGCCCCAAAACGACCCCGTGGGAGGCATGAACACCTCGCACGGGACCATTATAACTTGTAGGAAGTTACCGCGTAGTCCCGGGTCTCCCGGTTTGAGATTATGACGATAATTTGCAAAAATAAAACTTAGACTTGAAAAAAGGCCGTTAAAGGGTGACAACCCAAACCAACCCTCAAACGACCCCGTAGGAGGCACGAACACCTCGCACGGGACCTTTGTAACTTGTAGGAAATGACCGCGTAGTCCCGGGTCTCCCGGTTAGAGAGTGTGACGATAATTTGCAAAATTCACACTTAGACTTGAAAACAGGCCGTTAAAGGGTAAAAACCAAAAACCAGCCCTCAAACGACCCCGTAGGAGGCACGAACACCTCGCACGGGACCAATGTAACTTGTAGGAATGGACCGCGTAGTCTCGGGTCTCCCGGTTTGAGAGTATGATGATAATTTGCAAAAATCACACTTAGACTTGAAAACGGGCTGTTAAAGGGTGAAAACCCAAACCAGCCCCAAAACGACCCCGTGGGAGGCATGAACACCTCGCACGGGACCATTGTAACTTATAGGAAGTGATCGCGTAGTCCCGGGTCTCTCGGTTTGAGATTATGACGATAATTTGCAAAAATAACACTTAGACTTGAAAAAAGGCCGTTAAAGGGTGAAAACCCAAACTAGCCCTCAAACAACCCCGTAGGAGGCACGAACACCTCGCACGAGACCTTTGTAACTTGTAGGAAATGACCGCGTAGTCCCAGGTCTCCCGGTTAGAGAGTATGATGATAATTTGCAAAAATCACACTTAGACTTGAAAACAGGTCGTTAAAGGGTGAAAACTCAAACCAGCCCCCAAACGACCCCGTAGGAGGCACGAACACCTCGCACGGGACCAATGTAACTTGTAAGAACTGACCGCGTCGTCCCGGGACTCCCCGTTTGAGAGTATGATGATAATTTGGAAAAATCAGACTTAGACTTGAAAACTGGTCGTTAAAGGGTGAAAACCCAAATCAGCCCCCAAACGACCCCGTAGGAGGTACGAACACCTCACACGGGACCATTGTAACTAGTAGGAACTGATCGCGTAGACCCGGGTATCTCGGTTTGAGAGTATGACGATAATTTACAAAAATCACACTTAGACTTAAAAACAGGCCGTTAAAGGGTGAAAACCCAAACTAGCCCCCAAACGATCCCGTGGGAGGCACGAACACCTCGCACGGCACCAATGTAACTTGTAGGAACTGACCGCGTATTCCCGGGTCACCCGGTTAGGGAGTATGACGATAATTTCCAAAAATCACACTTAGAATTGAAAACAGGCCGTTAAAGGGTGAAAATCGAGATCAGCCCCCAAACGACCCATAGGAGGAACGAACACCTCACACGGGACCAATGTAACTTGTAGGAACTGACCGCGTAGTCCCGGGTCTCTCGGTTTGAGAGTATGATGATAATTTGCAAAAATCACACTTAGACTTGAAAACAGGTCGTTAAAGGGTGAAAACCCAAACCAACCCCCAAACGACCCCGTAGAAGGCACGAACACCTCGCACGGGACCAATGTAACTTATAGGAACTCACCCCGTAGTCCCGGGTCTCCCGATTTGAGATTATGACGATAATTTTCAAAAATAACACTTAGACTTGAAAACAAGCCGTTAAGGGGTGAAAACCCAAATCAGCCCTCAAACGACCCCGTAGGAGGCACGAACACCTCGCACGGCACCAATGTAACTTGTAGGAACTGACCGAATAGTCCCGAGTCTCCCGGTTTGAGAGTATGATGATAATTTTTGAAAATAACACTTAGACTTGAAAACAGGCCGTTAAAGGGTGAAAACCCAAATCAGCCCTCAAACGACCCCGTAGGAGGCACGAACACCTCGCACGGGACCATTGTAACTGGTAGGAACTGACAGCGTAGACCCGGGTCTCCCGGTTAGAGAGTGTGACGATAATTTGCAAAAATCACACTTAGACTTGAAAACAGGCCATTAAAGGGTGAAAACCCAAACCAGCCCCCAAACGACCCCGTGGGAGGCACGAACACCTCGCACGGCACCAATGTAACTTGTAGGAACTCACCGCGTAGACCCGGGTCTCCCGGTTAGAGAGTATGATGATAATTTCCAAAAATCACACTTAAGACTTGAAAACAGGCCGTCAAAGGGTGAAAACCCAAACCAGCCCCCAAACGACCCCGTAGGAGAAACGAACACCTTGCACGGGACCAATGTAACTTGGAGGAACTGACCGCGTAGTCCCGGGTCTCTCGGTTTGAGAGTATGACGATAATTTGAAAAAATCACACTTAGACTTGATACTGGCCGTTAAAAGGTGAAAACCCAAACCAACCCCCAAACGACCCCGTAGGAGGCACGAACACCTTGCACGGGACCAATGTAACTTGTAGGAACAGACCCCGTAGTCCCGGGTCCCCCGGTTTGAGATTATGATGATAATTTGCAAAAATAACACTTAGACTTGAAAATAGGCCGTTAAAGGGTGAAAACCCTAATCATCCCTCAAACGACCCCGTAGGTGGCACGAACACCTCGCACGGGACCATTGTAAGTGGTAGGAACTGACCGCGTAGACCCGGGTCTCCCGGTTAGAGAGTATGACGATAATTTGCAAAAATCACACTTAGACTTGAAAACAGGCCGTTAAAGGGTGAAAACACAAACCAACCCCCAAACGACCCCGTGGGAGGCACGAACAGCTCGCACGGCACCAATGTAACTTGTAGGAACTGATCGCGTAGTCCCGGGTCTCTCGGTTAGAGAGTATGATGATAATTTCCAAAAATCACACTTAGACTTGAAAATAGGTCGTTAAAGGGTGAAAACCCAAACCATCTCCCAAACGACCCCGTGGGAGGCACGAACACCTCGCATGAGACCATTGTAACTTGTAGGAACTGACCGCGTAGTCCTGGGTCTCCCGGTTAGAGAGTATGATGATAATTTGCAAAAACCACACTTAGACATGAAAATAAGCCGTTAAAGGGTGAAAACACAAACCAGCCCCCAAACGACCTCATAGGAGGCACGAACACCTCTCACGGGACCAATGTAACTTTTAGGAACTGACCGCGTCATCCCGGGTCTCCCCGTTTGAGAGTATGACGATAATTTCCAAAAATCACACTTAGACTTGAAAACAGGCCGTTAAAGGGTGAAAACCCAAACCAGCCCCCAAACGACCCCGTAGGAGGAACGGACACCTCGCACGGGACCAATGTAACTTGTAGGAACTGACCGCGTAGTCCCGCGTCTCTCAATTTGAGAGTATAACGATAATTTGCAAAAATCATACTTAGACTTGAAAACAGGCCGTTAAAGGGTGAAAACCCAAACCAGCCCCCAAACGACCCCGTAGGAGGCACGAACACCTCGTACGGGACCATTGTAACTTGTAGGAAATGATCGCATAGTCCTGGGTCTCCCGGTTAGAGAGTATGACGATAATTTGCAAAAATCACACTTAGACTTGAAAACAGGCCGTTAAAGGGTGAAAACCCAAACCAGCCGTAGGAGGCACGAACACCTCGCACGGGACCAATGTAACTTGTAGGAACTGACCGCGTCATCCCGGGTCTCCCGGTTTGAGAGTATGACGATAATTTGCAAAAATCACACTTAGACTTGAAAACAGGCCGTTAGAGGGTGAAAACCCAAACTAGTTCCAAATGACCCCGTGGGAGGCATGAACACCTCGCACGGGACCATTGTAACTTGTAGGAACTGACCGCGTAGTCCCGAGTCTCCTGGTTAGAGATTTTGACGATAATTTGCAAAAATCATATTTAGACTTGAAAACAGGCCGTTAATGGGTGAAAACCCAAACCAGCCCCGAAACGACCCCGTGGGAGGCACGAACACCTCGGACGGGACCAATGTAACTTGTAGGAACTGACTGCGTAGTCCCGGGTCTCCCGATTTGAGAGTATGACGATAATTTATGAAAATTACACTTAGACTTTAAAATAGAAAACCCAAACCAGCCCCCAAACGACCCGTAGGAGGCACGAACACCTCGCACGGGACCAATGCAACTTGTAGGAACTGACTGCATAGTCGTATATGAAATTTTTCTTCTTGTATATGCAATTTTTTTGCTTGAATATGATTTTTTTTAAAATGACTTGGTTACTAATGTTGTATCTTTTTTGTGTCTTATTTTTTTTGTAGGATGACATTCAATCGTTAGCTTTTATCCACTTGGAACGCACGAAGAAGTCAATGCTTTACAACAGGGGGATTGTGTATTTAGTGTCGTTAATATTCAGGATTCTATTTTTTGTGTTATGGCCGAGGAGGCTTCAGTAGTTTTATGATTTATTTTTATGATCGTGCTAGCTATAGTAGTTTTATTGTTGACTTTTATGGCCGTGCGAGCTTTATATGGGCAGATTTTATGTTAGCAGGTTTTGGAATGCTAAAAAAATAGAGGAAACTCTGCCTAATTTTTTTTTTATATGGGAACTGTTAACTCTTGTAATTTTTTTAAGTTATTGTCAACTTTTATGGTCATGTGTTGTTTTATATTGGTATTATCTCTTGTAATTTTTTGAAGTTTGTATGCACATTAGTTTATCAACAACCTACGATATTCATAATTTGTGAATTTTCTTGATTTTGTTTTTGCAAATAATAAATATTTTTCCTACCGAATTTGGAACTTGTAGATTTTCCAGATTTGGTTCCTATTATTATTTTTTTTAATCAACTGAAAAATCTGGCACGGTTTTAAACCGTGCCAAAACCGTGACAATGCAAAAAAATGAGAACGCTTATAAAACAATCTGGCACGCTTTATAACCGTGCCAAAATCGTGCCAAAAAATAGATATTTTGGCACGGTTTTGGCGTGTGCCAAAAGCGTGCCAGGTTTAACATCTGGCACAGTTTAAAAGCGTGCCAAAAGCGTGTCAGATTAAAAAACTGGCACAGTTTAAAAGCGTGCCAAAAGTGTGCCAGTTTGGAAAATCTGGCACGGTTTTAAACCGCGCCAAAAAATCTGGCACGACTGATTCTGGCACGGTTTAAAACCGTGCCAGTTTCCTGTTTTTGGTGTAGTGTTATGCCAGTTATTGTGCTATAAACAGTTCAACCATCTTGATGTTTCCACAAATATAACCCTCACTTAAGGGGAAAAGGGATGTAATCACAATTAATAGAACCAAACTAATAGAAAACAGAAAACCTCCCGTGAACGTAGGCACCTTGTCGAACTATGTAAATAATGTTCGTGTATGATTATGCATTATTTACTTTCTACTCGGCATTAATATTGTGTTGAATATAACCAGTAGTATTTTACTACCTACAATGACCTCCGTTAGTGGGAAACGATATTCCTTTCTCAACATTACAAGCAAAAAAAGGCATGCCTTATTTACACATTGAGCACTCTTCATCTTACGATAGTCGCCAAAACAACCAGAATGATCAGGAAGATCATAGGATCAAGTCTGTTAACCAACCTAATAGGAGCCGCAACACTCACAGTTTTTGAAACCTTCCATGCAAGGATTAAATGGTGGAAAGTAATGAGCCATCATAATCTAATAAGATATCGAGAATCGTGGATCTTTACGATCATAGACTTTGTGAATGGGAGGAAACCACGTGCCACTAGTAGGAGGATAATGCTCAACTCCAACATCAACTAGAGAGGATGAAGAAAGAGATCAAAGGATATCAATGCAAGTGCCATGAGTTCACCCGCACCCCTAGGCCCCAGGTGAGTAATACTCGCAGCTGAGGAAGGAGTTTGCAACGTGAACAAGGTCTCTCCTTTTAGCGGGCTTAACTAGGAAGAAAAGATAACTATAGCAGTCATTGTGATAAGAAGGATCTTTGTAACCTCATATAGAACAAGATGGACTACCATCCTACCCATCGAAGAGCTAGAGCCATTAGAGAAATGTATAGGAGGGAACTCATATGCCAAATGAAATCTCCATTTATCCGATCAATCGAGGACTTTGAACCTACCAAAAAGTTCACCACCGCAAGATTCAAGATTTATAATGGAAAAATTGATCCCACTGATCATGTCCGCCAGTATCTCCAAACCATGACACTCGCGAACAACAACGAGGCTGTAGTATGTTAGATATTTTCATATAGTTACGGGGATGTAGCGCAAATGTGGTTTGAAAAACTACCACATCGATCATTTTCTAGATTTAAACAGATCGCAGAGGCCTTCACCATAATATTGATCACCAATAATGGACTACCTCCTCGTGTTGAATAAGAAGCCCACAATAAGCTTTACATTAGTATGCTTCTTGATATTAGGAAATATACAATAATATGGAAGAATGCTCCGAACATGTCTCAATAATCTCGTTCAATATAGGCTTGATAAATAACTCCATGTTGTACCAGTCCCTCACTAAAAAGGTACCTACCACTATAGAAGACCCGATGTCATGGATTAAGAAGTATTACAAAGTGAAGGATGTGGTGGTAAGCACACAAAAAGATAGCATTCGACTGAAGATGAGAAACAATGAAGAAAAGGAGAATGCTCCCAAAAAGGGGTAAGAAGAAAAATGGCGGGCCTAAGGGAGACGATAAATCAGACCCCAACAATGCCCATCACACCATCAACGCCATTTTTAATCGATAATATACATGAGACTGAACAATATTAAGGATCAATAGTATTTCAAGTGACTGAGGAAAATGGTGAGAGACCGATAAAAAAGAAACATAACCCTCAGATGTTCCTACAGCAAGGAGCATGGGCATAAGATGGAGAATAATACAACACTCAATTCGCACCTAGATGAGATAGCCCAAGTAAGCCACCTAGATGACTATATGGAGAAGAACAATGAAAAAAGTATCGATGAACGCGATCAAAAGACAAAAAAAAAATTAAATGATGAGGGAATGGTATATGACTTCACGATCATTCTCGAGGCCTCAAGCCCTAACCAGATACAAGGAAACACCATCTAAATAGAGTTAAAAGAAAATCATTGTTGTTGTGGAAGATTTACAGATCAACCTAGCTAAGCCTACAATTGGAAAACATCACCGACCAAAGAATATTAACTATGCTAAGCATATTTTTTTCACTGTGGAAGACATGGATGGAATAATAATTCGACATCATAACGCATTAGTAATCACTCATAATTGCTAAATGGGATGTGGATAAGCTAATAGTGGACGAGGAAAGTTTTTCAAAGGTGATGTACCACACGTCGTTCAACCAACTTAACTTAAAAATTGAATATTTGAAAGAAGCAACAATTTATGTAGTTGGTTTTGCAGGAAGAATGACGATGCCACTAGGAAAGATTATTCTCCCATTACAAACTAGAATCATATCAAAATTGATCAAATTCCTAGTTATAGACATTTAATCATTGTACAATGAAATTTTGGGATGAGGATGGACCCATGCAATAAAGCCAATCCCATCCACTTATCACCAGAAGCTCAAATACATTACATACCGATGAGTAATAAAGATAATTGGGAATTAAAATTCTTCTCAGCAATGATTTCTTATGGCCATCAAATTAAAGCATAAAAAGAAAAGGGAGAAGGTGGAAAACACAAAGGGATATCCCCCTATAAATATCAGCTAAAGTATTGGAGATCAAGGGTCGAGGAAATAAGGGTAGCCCACATCGATAGTGTCAAAGAACCACTGCAAGAGGTTGTGTTTCATGACTAACATCAAAAGAATAAATTTTTGATATGTAGCTCGTTCGCTGATTATAAAAAAGACGAGTTGGTTTTTTTCCTCCAGAAAAACTAAGGCGTGAGTATGGCATCGACCCTGAATAATTTTCCATCAACTTCATGTAGGCCCGACATTTCCTCCGATTACATAGAGATGAATAACCCTAAAAAAGGAAAAGGAAGTATAAGAGGATGTTGGGAAACTTCTAGAGGTAAGGTCCATTAAAGAAATTCAATTCCCTAAGTGGATCTCAAACTCGATCGTGGTCAGGAAGAGTACCAGGAAGTGGAGAAACTACATAGACTTCACTGACTTGAATAAGGCATATCCCAGAGACATCTTCCCTTACCAAAGATCGACCAGATGGTCATCGCCACAGATATTCATAAACATATGAGATTTTTAAACACTTATTCTGGCGATCACCAAATTATTCTATTTGGGCTCGACGAGGAAAAAACATCTTTCATCACTACCCTTGAGCAATACTGTTGCACAATTATGTCGTCTGGACTAAAATACGTAAGCGCAATTTACTAGCGTCTAGTCACCAAAAAAATTAAGCATCATTTGGTTGATACCGTGGAGGTGTATATAGATGACATACTTCTTAAAAGTAGATAAAAGGAGATTCGAGGCAATAAGAACCATCCAACCACCCAAGATTGTCAGAGATATCAAAAAGGTAACTAGGATGCTTACAGAACTTAATCGCTTTATCATCAAATACTTCAAGAGATGTCGACCTTTCTTTCAACTATGAAGAAAAGAGGAGAAGTGAGTATGGAATAAAGAATTATAAAAAAAACTTGAAGAATTCATACTCTACATAAGTTGACCTCCTCTACTCACGTTTCCAAATACTTAGGATCCAATATATCTCTATTTATTAGTGTCTAACCATAGAGTAAGTTCGAACTTATTATTCAATAAAGAAGGGTATCAAGCCACAATTTACTATGTTAATAAGATGCTAGACACATAGATGCTCTATATTCTACTGAAAAAGTTACCCTATTCACTGGTAATAACTTTGCCTAAGCTGAAGTATTACTTCCAAGAACATTCCATTATAGTCACAACCACGCTCTCCATTGAACGAAGTACTCATAAAGGATGAACTCTCTAGATATATATCCAAGTGGTCGGTGGAACTAAGGAGGTTTAATATCCACTATCAACCCAAAACTATAATAAAAAGATAGATTTTTGAAGATTTTATCGCTAATTCATCATGGAACATCAACCTGAGAAATAAGTTTAATTGAGCAATCAAACAACTATAAAAGAGTTGAACTGACATTACAAATAGATGCTCTATGTGGATGGAATATATAATACCAAGTGGGATACAGTAAGAATAGTACTAGTGATCCGAAATTAGACTATTATTAAGAAGGGAATATGACTTGACTTTGAGGCATCAAATAACAAAGAGAAGTATAAGGCTCTTATCGAAGGATTGAAGAAAGTTCTTTCCATTGGCACTAGTCATCGGTACGTATGTAGTGACTCAAGTCTGGTATCTAATCTAACATCAGAAGACTACAATGCCAAGGATGAATTCATGTTAGTTTACCTCTAAATATCCCAGGAGTTGGTCGCCAAGTTTAAGGATGTCTAAGTCCATCAATTCCCTAGGAGGAATAATAGCCACACAGATACCTTAGACATTTTATCTTTGGTTGTTAAATCTGACCTAAAAAGGTGATATAGTAAGAGTATATGGCTCAACAAATCATCTAGAGGAAATGAGACATCAACCAAGTACTCATTATCCATAAGACTCCTAGCTGACTATACCTAATAACTAGGTACTTATAGAAAGATGTGCTTCCCTTGAATAATAGGGAATCCCATCAGATAAGATAAAAAGCTACCCAGTTTTACTTATCCCCCAATGGACAAATCTATAGGACATCTTTTACATGACCATAATTGTAAAGTGTGCATCCCAGTGATGTCGACCCGGTCCTTTATGAGATACATTAATGAATTTGTGAAAGTCGTGGTGGTGGAAGATCTATGGCATTCAAAGTTATAAAGAAGGCTGTTAGTGGCCTTATATGAAAAATGGCACCATCTCCAACGTGAACAAGTGCAAAAAGTATCAACTATTCTCACCACTACTGCACCAACTAGCTAACGATGCCAAGTCCTTATCCATCCTATGCCCTTTTGCACAATAAGGGTAAGATATTTTAGGTTCGTTGCCCTTAAAACCTGGGAATCAGAAGTACCTCATGGATGGCATACATTATCTCACAAAGTGGATTGAGGAAGAACCTTTGGCAGATATAAGCGACGTTGACATGTTCAGATTTATTTAGAGGAACATTGTAACTAATTTCGGTGTGCCGAGAACGCTAACGCTGATCACTGATAACAAAATGCAATTTGAGAGGGTCCCTTTTCAATACTTTGCAATAACCATGGAAACATACATTAATATAGTTCGGTGACCTACCCTCAAGCAATGGGAAAGCTAAGGTCGTTAATAAAATAATACTTAATAGAGTGAAGAAAATATTTGAAAAGGCAAAAGGTTCATAGGTGGATGAGCTCACCCACACCCTATGGGCGTACATAAAAACTCTTAGGAGGTCTAGTAGGTTGACTAGGGAAACCCCATTAGCCTTAGCTTATATGACGGAGACTATAATACCGCTAGAGTTAGGTTTATTGACCATGAGAACAACCATCCCCGATCAAAACGTGAACGATGAAATCATCAGAACTGATATTGATATGGAAGATAAGAGGAGGTTCCAAACCTTGATAAGATTGGCAATCTCCGAGCAACAATTGACAAAGTAATACAATAAAAGTTTCCATCCAAGGAAATTTTAGGTCAGAGTTATGTCCTAAGGAAGGTAATCAACAGTTACAGGAGACTATCAAATGACAACTAGGACCTAACTATGAAGGACCATTTAGGGTCAGTAGAGATGACCTCTAGGGCATGTATATACCTAGGGCTTGGAATTGAGCCAACCTTAGAAAATTTTATGTTTAAGCCATTAGATTTTGTGAGTACAGGAAATAGCATAATAAAGAAATTCACGAAAATAAATAAAAAGACAGAAAGTAAAGATCACACACAACAATGATATACGTGGTTCGGTAATTTTCCTACGTCTATGGAGAGATTACTATTTATATTAAGTGCCTCTCAAGATCTCAGGTTACATATCTTTTCCCCGAGCCGGGGTATACAATTTATAGGTTATCAAATGAGAGGTTGAGTCGTCTACATAACTCAATTAACATGTTGGATATATGAAGTAGTACCTGAGTATCCCATCAAAGATTATTGGTAAGTATTTTGACTATATTCGTAGGTGTTCAAGTGTATTTTAAATACTCATGTGCGAGTTAAATTATGATTTGGGCTGAGGAGCATTCTAATGGATCTAAGGTGGTCGGCTACTCTCATGGGCTATGTTAAACGAGTCCCCACAATTGGCCCTAAAATCTTTGGGCTGACAGTTTGAGCCAATAAATTTTATATAAGTCCAAGGACCATCTTTAAACAACATCTGAAACTAGCATGTCACATTTGTAATTTATGAGGACTGAAGGGGGTACTCTTGTCCTTAAAAGAAAATGAAGCATTGAGATCTTCCTCGGGAAGCGCGACTGATCATTTGGGATATTTAAAACTTATTTGTGTGCAACTTAACCATCAATTCATCGATTATGGTCGTCCTTGCACATACTTTGTCTCTAATCTTTCCTTCTTATTCTCTGCTTCAAATTCAGAGTTCTTCTTCTGTGCTTTCTTAAAGTTTCGCCAGTACTTATATGTTCTAGTCTTCACTTTCTTAGTTCTTCTTCCTTTTATAATTAGTTTGTAACCGTAGCTTGGGTTTCCCTTTTTCTATCGCATTAATGGAAAAACTTGATAATAAGTCCATTTCTGAGTTCAGATGGTGTTATAATATTCCTGACTGGGTACATATTGAGCGCGTTTCAATTCCTTGAAATGTTCGTACAATATATGATGGTCACTAGATTCATACTTTGTTAATTTCTCAACGGGTTTGACATTTCCCTCCAAACCCTTGTTTTTGAGATTCTTCAAATATTTTGACATTGTTCCTTCTCAGTGTACTCCAAATATTTGGAATATTATGAATGGGGTATAGAGGATAAATGAATTATACGAGACTGACTTAGGTCTCGTAAAAATCTATTACCGTTATGTCTTCTCGCGCATAAAAGATGGAATATTATATTTTAAGATGAGGTGTGCTGATTTGGTCTTGGTGGAGAATTTTCAGGATTCCCACAAGGACTACTGGAATCATGGCTTCATTGGTAGGAATTGGCAATATCCTCCCCAATTCGAGAGCATAAGTTCCGTGGGACTTTAGATCCCTTCCTTTGGGGAGGAATATATAGGTTGATGAGAATGCCTCTTTCTTAGTTCTTCGTTTGCTTGTTCCACTAGATTATTTTGTCTAATTTCATTTCCTTTTCTTCTTATTTTGTAACTAAGGAGAAAATGCGAGAACCTACCCCTTACGAGCTAAATATTATTGATTTGCTGAAGGATTGGGAAGTTAGGAAAAGTCCCTCTGATGCAAGAATCCATGCGCGGTGGCATACTTTTTTGAATATAATAATACCATCAACAACTTCATTGCTCAACCAGTGGATGAAATCCCCCATTTGGAGCTTCTGTAGGATGATGTTGGTGGTCCTTCTGAGCCTATTCATCTAAAAAAGAAGGGGAAGAAGAAAAAGAGGGAGAGGAAGGAGAGGAAGAGGAATGTGAAGAGGAGGGATCAGAGAAGAATAGCGAGGAAGGCAACGAGGAGGTAACTAGTGAAGAAGAAGATAAAGAAGAAGAAATAGCTCCACCGAAGAGAAGGTGTCTGATCATCCAAGATGATGATGATGATCTGTCTGTATGATCAAATCAAGTCCCTAAAAATAAAGGAAGGAAATTTCCCATGGCTGGTGGTTCCAAGTTGGGATCCAAGGAGAGCGAGGTGGAGAGAAAGAAGAGAGAAGAAGAAGAAAATAAAAGAATAGAGAGAGAAATAGAGAAAAAGAGAGAGGAGGATAGAAATAGATAAGAAGAAAATAAGAGGGAACATGCCTTAAAGGCTCCTGTTGTGCCTTTTTTTATTATTGCTGAGGGGACAAGTGTTGCTGACACTCTCCAGCTTGCCCTGGCACTACTCGCCACTAATCACAAGCGGTCAATGAAGATGGGGTCCGACCAGTTGGACCTCAAGTCCACTCAATGGATTGCATTGGTACATCCCCTTATCTCTATACTGCTCTAATTCTTTTTTAAATTCCTGTTAATGGATTTGTGTTTCTTTTCATCTTGTAGTTTGCTTATGATTTCTCCACGTTGCTTCATGGTCGGGCCGACCAGTTGAGAAAAAATGTCGAGATGGAGAAGGACCTAAAGAACTCTGATAAGGCTCTAGCCAATGATAAGGACACTTTTGAGCAAGAAAAGTAAAAGGCCCTGGACGCCCCTAAGGAATAGTCGGCGAAGGATCTAGAAGACCTCCAAGATGCATATGGTCTGGTGGTTGCTGATAAGTTGAAGGTGGTTGAGGCCAATAAAGAGTTGACTGCCAAGGTTGAGAAGCTGGATGGAAAGGGTACAATCGTCTAGGACAGTGGGTATAACTCAGGCTAGGAGGCGAATACGATGATGTCGAATGCCATATAGCTTATGATCTATAGGTGGGTTTCAAGAAAGGCTGGGATCAAGCATTGGTTGCAGCTGGAGTTCCTACGAATTCTTTCATGTTCATCTAGCACGTGCTAGACCCAAATCCCATGGATGCCGATGAACCTCTGGTTGGCCAGCTTCTATTCGAGATGAGATAGAGCTCGTTGATCTAGTTACTAGATACCTTCCCGTTGATTGAGTTATAATTGGCCTTGGTGAGATTGTGGTTGCTGGCGACCAAGCTTCCACAGCTACTCACAAGGGAAAAGGGACAATAACTTCTGATCAAGTGTAGACCTTGCCTTAATTATGTTTAGTGAAAATAATACTTTCCTTTCTTGGTGGTTTTGTCTTGTTACTAATTCTTGCCAAATCTATTGCTTATTTTGTTGATTGTATCCTATTGACTTAGATGAGAATATTCCTCTCGATTATCGATTAAGGCAGATCCCAGGATCGAATAGCAGTGCCCAAGCTCATAAAACTTTTATAATAATCTGTAAATCTTTAAAGACAAGGACCCAGAAGTATAAGGATTAGGTTGAGCTGGTTGCCAAATTAAAAGATAAAGTTGAGAAGATAAAGGAGATCGGAGCTTCAGTTAAGGAGGAAGTGGATGCTTTGAAATACAAGCTCCTGGATGCCTCCGAAGTCAATAAAGTGGGGGAGATAATTTAAAGGAAGAATGATGAACTGAATAGGGAAACTGTTTGATTGAGGGAGAACATTCCCTGAGGGTCCTCCCTGGTGCTTCAATGGTTTTCTTCTTCATCTACTAGGATAACTCAATCTAAAAACCAGGCTCTACAGATGGAGGTTGTTAAGCTCAAGGGTGATGTTCAACGAGCTTATATGATCCCTACTGGGCTTCGAAGAGATGTGACAAGGTTGAGGCACTTATTCTGAAGGGTTCCTCGACAGGCTTTGGCTGACCAAGGTTAGATCGATGCCCTAGAAAAACTGAAGGGGGCAAAGGAGCTTAATTTTTCCTAAGGGTGGCTCAACGCCCTTAGGGAATTAGAAATGCCTAAGGAGTCTAACCCGTGGAATAAGTATCAGATCGGCTACCCGACCTATCTCTATAATCCCCTTTTCGAGAGATGACCGATCACTACTAGAAAAATACATTTTTACGACGGTTTTAGAATTCAATTTTATGACCGTTTTTATTAAACTGTCATAATAAATACTGTTGTTTCACAATTATGACCCTTTTTGCCTTTAAACAATTAATTATGACACTCGTATACTTATTGGGTCATATTAATATGATATTTTATGATAGTATTATTTTAACTGTCATATAATATATTTATTTTTATGACACTTTTGTGTACATGGTAGTATTAACTCTAATTTACAAAATTAATAATTTTTTAATAAACCTATTTAATTATTTACGACGCTTTTTAATAATAAAATAATATTGTATACGAGGGAAACAAATGTTTGGTGATAAGAATCCTATGCATCAAATTAGAGACCCACTTCCCCCAAACCATCTCTTCTACTACGATAAAGATGGAGAACCCCACAACCCTACAACCCTTTCATCCCACACATCTCATGTTCAACCCCCGCACAGCTGTATACATCTATGTCTTCAACCTTCATATTTAATTATTCAACCCATATAGCTCTGTCTTCAATCTCCATCCCTCTCATCATCGCACCGTTGCTCTCCCTCTACTCTCATCTTCAACAACCGCCCCTTTCGTCGCTACCCTAAAACTCATAGATCAAATCAAACTTCTGCACCTTAGTACATATAAGTATGTAAATATACTTCACATCTTCCTATCAATCATTTAAGTAGAGATTACATTGTTCGTGGTTAAAGTAACTCTGGTAATATATTGATGTTAAATCTAATATTTATCTTATTGCTATTAGCTCAGTGATTGAGTTCCAACTCTACACAACGCTATTCATTCTACCCTCCTCTAATCGTTTAGACTCCTGAAGCCACATTTGGTTGTAGGTTAGTTTTTAGGGTTTTATTTCATAATTTTATTTGATTGTTGTTAATGTTTTATTTTTCAACTAATTAATATTGCGGAGTTATTCTTTCACATTTTGACCTAATTAAAGCATTTGAATACATTCTTGGATATATAATTGCCTCAAATTATAAAATCTAGCATTGTGAATTTTTAGATTGCAAATTTATGCTACTATAAAATTCCGTTGACTATTTATCAAAATTTATCCCACGCTCTACAATGAACAATTTTTCAACTTGAAGTAGTGAAATTTTAATTTTAACGAGTTTGGTTCTTGTTTCAATCAAATACAATATCTCAAATACAAGTCGGAGCCTTGAATTTGTGCTATTGTATCCGATGTTATTTGATTTGAGTTATAATTGTCTAAATATACAAATTATCAATTAAATATTTATAAAAATGTCAAAATAACCCTAATTTTTTTTTCCCGAGGGCTCCGCCCTAAACCCCAGTCAATGGTTTGTACCCCACCCTCCTAGCTCCACCATTGATTGCTAAGATGTGTATTTTTTTGGCTGGCCAGTACATCATTGTACATAGTTTTTAACCTCCTTTTGCTATTTTTAATGCTTAATAAACATTTGATAACATTCTGCTTACACATTTAAAAATTGTTATTTCATGGATAAATTGTAACTTAAAGTAATATTTCCCAGTTTGTTTTAATGTTATTATATTGATTTATGATATGATGTTTAAATTGCAGTGGGTTCTCTTTCCAAAATACTTCGATTTTCCAGTTCCTATAACACTTACCATGATTCATATGGGATTTTCTGGAGAAGTGGCATTCTTTCTTATTCATGTCTTGAAGGTATGACTCTCAATGGAATTTGGACAATCTAAATTCTAAATATGCTTTCCCTTTATCAACTCACTTGCTAAAAGATTCCCTGTTAATTTGGTTTTCCAATTAGACAACATACATTTATGACAACTTCATTATCCTTCCATTGTATACCAAATAATACGTGATTTTAATGATTAGATATTCAGTTAGGATGTGCTATCAATCAATGTTGAAGCTTTAGAATGTTCTTGTTTTGCCAAGATATTAAAGTTTTGCTCATCATAGTCTTGTCACTCATGTTGTTACTAATGTTTTGGGTGTTGAATGTGGTTGTGTATGTGCCTCAAACGATGGTGGGGGTAAGGTGATCATTTGAAAGCAGAAAGCCTATAGAGATGCACTGTGCTGGCTGCATTTTGGGGCATATGGATTGAGAGAATTAGCATTTTTTAAGGAAAAAGGGACGTAAACAAGGGGATTTGATAGAGGGTGAAATATTAGTATCATTACGGGCATCTCTTCTGAAACCTTTAAAGGGGACTTCTCTGTTTTGGAAACATTTTAAAGCTTGATAGAACACTAGTATTGTCTGTCTAGGGAAGCTTCTAATTGTTGTTAAGCGAGATCTTATTGTGTATTCTATTTATGCTTAAGGGTCCTTGTGTCACATGTGACTTCAGTTTTGGGTTGTGCATCCTTATTTTATCCTCACTTCTTGGGGTTGATCCCTGTTACTTTCTCAGCTTTGTTTTCTATTCGGATGGGGTTTTGATTTATCTAGCTATGTCATATTGAGAACTGATTGTCCTCCATCTTGTATATCTTCTATTATTAGTAATAATTATTTTGTATCAAAAAAAGAAGGACATTATTTACTCCTTAGCTTTATCATGAAATATAGAACATGACATTTACAAGTTTAAATCCTTTTTTTCCTATGTTTTTTTACACTAACGTGATCTGTTGATCGTATTTAATAGTATTTTTTCTATGTGGTAGGTTGTATCTCCCGTTAAAATGACATTTGAAATGTAAGAGATCTTGTTTTTTATTTATTTAATTTTAAATGATATAATTCTTTTTTTATTTTTCTTACAAATTTCCTATTTTTTTTTTGTAATTTAATTTTAAAATAATGACAGATATGCAACAAGCATAATTCTAATAAGTGACTTCTTTGCATCAAGTCTTTGGTAAGTATTCAACATCATTGATATTGATTTTGTGAATTATTATGCTATTGCTACTGGATGAATGATATAGTTTGACATATAAATTTCTAGTGTATACGTAGTGATGCACATGTCACTGCCATTAGTATACAACTTAAAAATAATTATATAACTAACTTAGACTTATTTTGGGTGGTATGGGGGGAGGATACTTGTGATTTAAAGAGTCTCTACAGTTCAAACTAGAAACTCTACTTGAGGAGTTACTAAACTTTTTTCGTATAAGCTGAGTCATTTTTGGACTGTCAAATATTAAAACTCTTTTTATAACTCATTGGAAAATTCTATATGAAAATGATTTTTTGTTTGGAGTGTGATGTGTTGCTTGATTTATTTTGGGATTTTAAAGCATTTTCTAGTTGTAAGAGTGTTAGAACTGGATGGTAAGTGTTAAGTTTTATCTCATGAAGAAGTCTATAGATTGTATACTTGCCAATTTTGTTCGCTGGCACTACACCAAATCCTGCAAATGGTCACATCCAGTGGGCCACGACCCAAGTCTGGGACCAGCTAGTCGCGGACTTGGGCCGTGACCAACTCAACATTTGGCGTGACCATATTTATTACTACACTAAATTATCGATGCTCTGGAAGTGGTCACGGACCAAATCCTTGACCATTGTGGGTCACGAACTTGGGCCGTGACCATCTTGGTGTCAAACTCGCACCAAAATTCCCTCCAAGCTTGGTCGCGTATGGGTCACGACCCAAGTCCGTGACCCATGGCATGACGAAGCAGAGAGTACACACATTTAGGGTCACGGTTTGGGGTCGTGACCATTTCTTGGTGAGCGTCACGGCTATGGGCCGTGACCATACCTCATTTAAGCACTAGGGTTGATGAAAAAGGGTTGTGCATAACACATGAAGGGTCATGGATTAGGGTCGTGACCATTTCTTGGTGGGGGTCACGGCTATGGGCCATGACCATACATCATTCAAGCATGGAAAAGGGTCGTGCATGGTGGGTCCCGGCTCTAGGCCGTGACCAGGTTGAAAAATCCAGACAACCTCCATTTCTTGGTGCGTTTTATTGGTCGCGCGCATGGGATCACGACTCTAGGCCGTGACTAGCTTTAGGTCTTAAAAAAATTACCCGTTGCTTCTCATTTCTTATGTACGGTTTGTAAGGCTATTAGGCTCGTGCGATATCGTTTCAATTTGAGTTGGATTTCAGTTGGATTTGCGAGGGCTAAGCGATTTCAGTTGGTTTGCATTTGGATTAACCCCTGGTATGTATTGATTCATTTTGATTTCATGATTTCTATCTAAAGCCCTAATTTCTGTGTATGTATGTGTAGATTTACGTTTGTATGTGTGTGTATGTATAGATTTATGTTTATATGTGTGTGTATGTATAGATTTATGTGTATATATATGTTTATGTATGTAAATATGAACAAATAAATTATTTTTTTGTCAATAAACTCTATATTGTATTGTGTTTGTATGTATAGATTGTATGTGTGTGTATGTATAGATTTATGTCAAAAAAAATATTAGGGTTTAGTAAACCCTAAATAGTATGTGTGTGTATGCATATATTATGTCAATAAACCCTAGATTGTATGTGTGTGTTTGTATAGATTATGCCAATAAACCCTAGATTGTATGTGTGTGATTTTTTTTTGACAAAATATATTTAAATGGATTTTTAATGAGTAAAAAAATTTACATCCACCTTGTCGTGATTTTATTGGGGGTTATATGCGTGCCATCATATTATATTGGGAGTTATATGCATGTCGTGATTTTTTTCACTATAGTAAGATATTGTTGGCTTGGTTGTTGGATACTATGTTGAATTTATTGAATTGATACCAGTGTCGATAAATGTACATGTTATTAAATTTGTTGGGTGTGCTCTTGATTTGCCTATGAAAAAGTATATCACATATCTTGCGATTAATGTGCATCTTTTGACGTTTACGTCAAGATATTAGGAGGCTACAACTTGACATGGAACAAATGCAACTTGATTTCGTTCATTCATATTTTAACTTGACATGTATGCCATAATTCTGTTGATTTCATACAGTTCTGTTTTAGTTTGAGATTTGTTGTGATCAACTTGATTGGATATGTATTTTAAAACCTTAAAATGGCGGCGTAATAATCACAACTACATTGATATTATAGGCAACGGGTTGATATTATAGATTTTTGTTCTCCTTTACGTTTGTGTACTTTTCTTTACATATTATAGGCAGCTGGTTGCTCACGTTCGTTCAAATTACGGTGTTAAAATGGGGGAATAAATCTGCATCATATGTAAATCTATGACATATTATAGGCAGCAGATCTAATTCTTCAGTGGTTTTATGAGGAACTTTCTTTGATTTTACATATTCATTCTTCATAACACATTATTTACGTATTGCAGATCTCACCAATTAGATACCAGTTCTTCATTACATACTAGTACTTCATTACACACTATGTACTCTTTACTTTAACTAAATTAGTTATATAATTGATATACATTATCTATTAAATATTTTAGATGATAAAAGGAGTACGTGATAATTATTGGTTTGGTTTGGTTGTTGGATAATTATTGGTTTTTGTCTTATTGTTGGATAGTATTTTAGAAGGAGTATGGGATAATTAGAAGGAATACGGGATAATTATGAGGACTTAAGCTTAAAAATAAAGCGTTAGAGGGTGAAAACTCGAAACTGCTCCCGTACGGTCCCGTGAGAGGAACCAACACCTCTCACTAGACCAGTGTAACACGTAGGAACTGACTGTGCGATAACGGGACTCCTAGTTTGAGAATACGACGATAATTTGAAAATATGAGGACTTAAGCTAGAAACACAAGGCGTTAGAGGGTAAAACTCGAAACAGCCCCCGTACGGTCCCGTGAGAGGCACCAACACCTCTCGTGGGACCAATGTAACACGTAGGAACTGTCCACGCAATCACGGGACTCCCAGTTTGAGAATACGGTGATAATTCGTAAGAGGGGAAAACACGAAACAACCCCCGTACGGTCCCGTGAGAGGAACCAACACTTCTCACGGGAACAATGTAACACGTAGGAACTGACCGCGCAATAACGGGACTCCCGATTTGAGAATACGATGATAATTTGAAAATATGAGGATTTAACCTTAAAAATAAGGCGTCAGAGGGGGGAAACACGAAACACTCCACATACAGTCCCGTGAGAGTAACCAACACCTCTCACGGGACCAATGTAACATGTAGGAACTGACCGTACGATAACGGGACACCCGGTTTGAGAATACGATGATAATTTGAAAATATGAGGACTTAAGCTAGAAAACAAGGCGTTAGAGGGTAAAACTCAAAACAATCCCCGTACGGTCCCGTGAGAGGCACCAACACGTCTCGTGGGACCAATGTAACACATTGGAACTGACCGCGCAATCACAGGACTCCTGGTTTGAGAATACGATGATAATTTGAAAATATAAGGACTTAAGCTTGAAAACAAGGCATTAGAGGGTGAAAATTCAAAACATCCCCCGTACGGTCCCGTGAGAGGCACTGACACTTCTCACGGGACCAACGTAACTAGTAGGAACTGATCGCGCGATCACGGGACTCTCAGTTTGAGAATACGATGATAATTTGAAAATATGAGGACTTAACCTTAAAAATAAGGCGTTAGAGGAGGAAAACACAAAACAACCCCTGTACGGTCCTGTGAGAGGGAGCAACACCTCTCACGGGACCAATGTAACACATAGGAAGTGATCGCGGGATCACGGGACTCCCAGTTTGAGAATACGATGATAATTTCAAAATACGAGAACTTAAGATTGAAAACAAGGCTTTAGAGGGTGGAAAACTATTGATCCCTTCTTTACTTCCCATTTTCGCTAAAAAGTCCGCCACCTGGTTTCCTTCTCTATATATATGGAAGATAGAGTACTTGAATTTCTGAAGCATTTATTAAATTGCTTTAATAGTCCAGCTGATTTTCCAAGTAATAGAGGAATTACCTTTAATGATGTCCACTAGAACTTTTGAATCACATTCAATAATAAGCTCATAATCCTTTAAATCCCTATAAAGATTAAGACCATCTTTTAGAGCACTTGCCTTTGTCTCTATGATAGTAGCATTCCGATAAGATCTCGTATAGGCCCATAGAATATCTCCTTCATGATTTATGAGAATTCCTCCACCTCCTCCATGACATGTTGACTCTATCTCACTTCCATCTGTATTTAGCTTCAATATTCCAAATGTAGGATTCATCCATTTAATTTGTAGCCATTAGATTTGGGGGTGATTGCATTGATTGAAAGTCCGAATTTTCTTCAATTGGTGAACATGATACAAAACTGAACAAACTTTAACAGAATAATCCTCATACTTGTTTTTATTTATATGCATTCATAAACTCCAACACACTACAGCTGGGATAAGCTTATTTGTAACTAGATCTGTCTTGGGGCCATGTATCCACCATTGGAAAAGTTGACTTCTAATACCTCCAGTAGCCCTCTTGATTCCATACTCTTGATTCAATTTATCCCACACTTTAGAAGCAATGTCCCCATTCTCAAATATATGATCAAGAGTTTCCTCTTTAGGCTTCAGACAACATTGGCATTTTGAAGGTCCCCTTACCCCTATTGATTTTATCTTTTCATCAGTCGGAAGCAAGTTGTTTAGAATCTTCCACATCAACACGGATATCTTGACCGAAATTACACTGTGCCAGATGAATTTTGAGCTGATCTGAGATGGTTTCTTGTTTCTATATAATTCCAATGCTGAAGAGATAGAGAATGTTCCACTGTTATTTAGCTTCCATATAACTTTATCAGATTGGTTGTCCCATATTTCCTCAAACTGTAAAAACTTTTCTAATATCTAAACAGAAAATTTGCTCTTAATTTTTTGATTGTCCCATTTCAGCCTCACCTTCCAAAATAATTTTCCGTATATCATGTGTTCTTCAGTGAAAGCTCTACTTGGTACCATTCTATTCCACATATGAGCTCCTTCTCTAGTTGGAGCTATAAAAGGATGGAGCTTCCTACAATATGTTGCCTTCATAAATTGAGCCCACATAGAATCTTTTTGTCTAAAATTCCACCACATATTTATACTAAGAGAATTTGTAATATCACATAAGTTCATGACTCCCAGACCACCTCCATTTGTAGGCCTTCTAATGTCCTCCCATTTACACCATCGATGCCTATTCTTCCCATAATTTGAACTCCAAAAAAACTTTTCCATTAGATTATGTAGCCTTTCTATGACAACTTTAGGAGGGGACATAGAAGATATTAGATATATATGCATAGATAGTAGCACAGATTTTAAGAGCACAATTTTTCCTCATGTAGAAAGGCATGTATATTTCCATCCAGTAAGCTTCCTTTTTCACTTTTTTCATCATGTCTTCATAGTAAACTATTCTCTTTCTTCCACTATACAAAGGACAACCAAGATAAGTCATAGGACCATTATTTATGAGCATACCAATACACTATTTTAAAAAGGAAATACCATTCTTCATGCATAGTCCACATGTTATATGGCTATGTAGAAGCTATATATTCCCATATATAGCTGCTATATATGGCCATATATAGCTGCTATATAAGCTATATATAGCTGCTATATAGATTGGAAACAAGGCGAAGAGGGAGAAAACATGAAACAACCCTCGTACGGTCCTGTGAGAGGCACCGACACTTCTACAAGATCAATATAACACGTAGGAACTGATCGCGCGATAATGGGACTCCCAGTTTGAGATTATGACGATAATTTGAAAATATAAGGACTTAAGCATGAAAACACGGTGTTAGAAGATGAAAAGATAAGATAGCCCCCTACGGTCCCGTGAGAGGCACCAACACCTCTCACGGGACCAATGTAACACGTAGGAACTGACCGCGTGATAACGAGACTCCTGGTTTGAGAATATGACATTAATTTTAAAATATGGGGACTTAAGCATGAAAACTAGGCGTTAGAGGGTAAAACTTGAAACAACCCCCATACCATCCCGTGAGAGGCACCAACACTCTCAAGGGAACAATGTAACACGTAGGAACTGACCGCGAGATAACGAGACTCCCATTTTGAGAATATAATGATAATTTAAAAATATGAGGACTTAAGCTTGAGAATAAGGCGTTAGAGGGTAAAACTCGAAATGGCCCCCATACGATCCCGTGAGAGGCACTAACACCTCGCACGGGACCGATGCAACTTTTAGTAATTGGCTGTGCGATCACGGGACCACCGATTTGAGATTACGATGATAATTTGCATACTTCTAGACTTCAGCTTATCAACATGGCGTTAGTGGGTGAAAAGTCAAAACATCCCCTAAACGGCCCCGTGAGTGGCGCCAACACCTTACACCGGACCAATGTAACTAGCAAGAACTGATCGTGCGATCACGGGACCCCCAGTTTGAGAATACGACGATAATTTGCATATTTATAGACTTAGGTTTAAAAACATGGCGGTAGTGGGTGAAAAGCCGAAACAGCCCCCGAACGGCCGTGTGAGTGGTACCAACACCTTGTACGGGACCAATGTAACTGGTAGGAACTAACCGTGCGATCACGGAACACCCAATTTGAGAATACGATGAGAATTTGATAATATGAAGACTTGGGCTTAAAAACATGGCGTTAGAGGGTGAAAACCCAAAACAGCCCCCGAACGCCCCATTAGGAGGCACCAACACCTCCCACGGGATCAATGTAACTCATACGAATTGACCGCGCAGCCATGGAACTCTCGATTTGAGAATATGATGGAAATTTGAATATTTTTAGACTTAGGCATTAAAACATGGTGTTTAAAGGTAAAAACTCGAAATGGCCACCCTACGGCCCCATGGGTGGTACCATTACCTCCCACGGGACCAATGTAACTCGTAGGAACTGACCGCACAGCCACGAGACTCCTAGTTTGAGAATACGATGATAATTTGCATATTTCTAGACTTAGGCTTAAAAATATGGTGTTAGTGGGTGAAAAGCTGAAACAGCCCCGTGAGTGGCACCAACACCTCGTACGGGACTAATGTAACTCGTAGGAACTGACTGTGTGGTCATGGGACCCCCGGTTTGAGAATACGATGATAATCTGCATATTTCCAGTCTTAGGCTTAAAAACATGGTGTTAGTGGGTGAAAACTTGAAACAGCCCCCGAACGGCCCCGTTAGTGGCACCAACACCTCGCACGGGACCAATATAACTCGTAGGAATTGACCGCACGATCACGGGACCCTCGGTTTGAGAATACGATGATAATTTGTATATTTCTAGACTTAGGCTTGAAAACATGGCGTTTGAGGGTAAAAACCTAAAACATCCCCCGAACGGTCACGTGGGAGGCACCAACACCTCTCATAGGACCGATGTAACTAGTAGGAACTGCCCGCGCAGCCACGGGACTCCCAATTTGAGAGTATGATGGTAATTTGAATATTTTTAGACTAAGGCTTAAAAATATGGCGTTTAAAGGTAAAAACCCTAAACAAACCCCCTACGGCCCCGTGGGTGGCACCAACACCTCTCGCGGGACCAATGTAACTCGTAGGAACTGACCGCGCAGTCACGGGACTCCCGATTTGATATTATGATGATAATTTGCACATTTCTAGACTTAGGCTTAAAAATATGGCGTTAGTGGGTGAAAAGCCGAAACAGCCCTCGAATAACCCCGTGAGTGGCACTAACACCTCATACGGGACCAATGTTATTCATAAGAACTGATCGCGCGATCACGGGACTCTCGGTTTGAGAATACGATGAGAATTTGAAAATATGAGGACTTAGGCTGAAAAACATGGCGTTAGAGGGTGAAAACCCAAAAAAGTCCCCGAACGGCCTCATGGGAGGCTCCAACACCTCCCACGGGACCAATGCAACTCGTAAGAACTGACCGAGCAGCCACGGGACTCCCAATTTGAGAATACGATGGCAATTTAAACATTTCTAGACTTAGGCTTAAAATCAAGGCGTTTAAAGGTAAAAAGCCAAAACAGCCCCCTACGACCCCGTGGGTGGCACCAACACCTCCCACGGGACCAATGTAACTCGTAGGAACAGACCGCGCAGCCATAGGACTCTTGAAAATACGATGATATTTGCATATTTCTAGACTTAGGCTTAAAAACATGGCGTTAGTGGGTGAAAAACCTGAACGGCCCCGTGAGTGGCACCAACATCACGCACGGGACCAATGTAACTCGTAGGAACTGACCGCACGATCACGGGATTCCTGTTTTGAGAATACGATGATAATTTAAAAATATGAGGACTTAGGCTTAAAAACATGGCGTTAGAGGGTGAAAACCTAAAACATCCCCCGAAAGGTCCCGTAAGAGGCACCAACACCTCTCACGGGACCAATGTAACTCGTAGGAACTGACTTTGCAGCCACGTGACTCCCGTTATAAGAATACGACAATAATTTCCATATTTTAAGACTTAAGTTTAAAAAAATGTCGTTAGTGGGTGAAAAGTCGAAATAACCCCCAAACGGCCCTGTGAGTGGCACCAACACCTGGCACAAGACCAATGTAACTTGTAGGAACTGACCACACGGTCACGGGACTCCCGTTTTGAGAATATGATGATAATTTAAAAATATCAGGACTTAGGCAAAATATGGCGTTAGTGGGTGAAAACTCGAATGAACCACCGAATGGCATCGTGCGTGGCACTAACACCATGCATGGGACCATTGTAACTCGTTGGAACTAACCACGTGATCACAGGACTCCTAGTTTTAGAATACGATGATAATTTAAAAACATCAGGACTTAAGCTTAAAAACATGGTGTTAGAGGGCGAAAACCCAAAACAGCCCCCGAACGGCCCCGTAGGAAGCACCAACAACTCCAACGACACCAATGTAACTCGTAGGAACTGACCGCGCAATCACGGGACTCTCGATTTGAGAATATGATAATAATTTTAAAATATGAGGACTAGGCTTAAAAATATGACGTTAGAGGGTGAAAACTCAAAATCGCCCCCGAACGGCCCCGTGGGAGGCAAAACACCTCCCACAGTACCAATGTAATTGGTAGGAACTGACCGCACAGCCACGAGACTCCCGGTTTGAGAATACAATGATAATTTGAATATTTCTAGACTTTGGCTTAAAAACATGGCGTTTAAAGGCAAAAACTGGAAACAACCCCTACGGCCCCATGGGTGGCACCATTACCTCCCACGGGACCAATGTAACTCATAGGAACTGACCGTACAGCCACGGGACTCCCAGTTTGAGAATACGATGATAATTTTCATATTTCTAGACTTAGGCTTAAAAACATGGCGTTAGTGGGTGAAAAGACGAAACAGCCCACCAACGGCCCTGTGAGTGGTACCAACACCTCGCACGGGACAAATGTAACTCGTACGAACTGACCGCATGAGCACGGGACCCCCTATTTGAGAATACGATGATAATCTGCATATTTCTAGTCTTCATCTTAAAAACATGGCGTTAGTGGGTGAAAACCCAAAAAAAACCCTGAACGGCCCCATTAGTGGCACCAACACCTCGCAGGGGATCAATGTAACTCATAGGAACTGATCGCACGATCACGGGACCCTCGGTTTGAGAATACAATGATAATTTGCATATTTCTAGATTTAGGCTTAAAAACATGGCGTTAGAGGGTGAAAACCCAAAACAACCCCCGAACGACCCCGTGGGAGGAATCAACACCTCCCACGGGACCAATGTAACTCGTAGGAATTGACCGTGCATCCACAGTACTCCCGATTTGAGAATACAATGGTAATTTGAATATTTCTAGACTTTGGCTAAAAAACATGGCGTTTAGAGGTAAAAACTCGAAACAACCCCCTACGGCCACTTGGGTGGCACCATTACCTCCCAGGGACCAATGTAACTCGTAGGAACTGACCGCGCAGAGATGTGACTCTCGGTTTGAGAATATGACGATAATTTGCATATTTCTAGACTTAGGCTTAAAAACATGGCATTAGTGCGTGAAAAGACGAAACAACCCCGGAACGGCCCCATGAGTGGCACCAACACCACGCACAGAACCAATGTAACTCATAGGAACTGACCACGTAGCTGCGAAACTCTCGGTTTGAGAATACGATGGTAATTTGAATATTTCTAGACTCTATCTTAAAAACATGGAGTTTAAAGGTGAAAACCAGAAACAGCCCCCTTACGGCCCCATAGGTGGCACCATTACCTCCCACAGGACCAATGTAACTCGTAAGAACTGACCGCACAGCCACGGGACTCCCGATTTGAGAATACGATGATAATTTTCATATTTCTAGACTGAGGCTTAAAAACATGGCGTTAGTGGGTGAAAAGCCGAAACAGCCCCCAAACGGCCCCATGAGTGGCACCAACACCTTACACGAGACCAATGTAACTTGTAGGAACTGACTGCGTGATCACGGGACCCCCAATTTGAGAATACGATGATAATCTGCATATTTCTAGTCTTAGGCTTAAAAACATGGCGTTAACGGGTGAACACCCTAAACAGCCCCCGAACGGCCCCGTTAGTGGCACTAACACCTCGTACGGGACCAATGTAACTCATAGGAACTGACCGCGCGATCATGGGACTCCTGGTTTGAGAATATGACGAGAATTTGAAAACATGAGGACTTAGGCTTAAAACATGGAGTTAGAGGGTGAAAACCCAAAACAGCCCCCGAAAGGTCCCGTGGGATGCCCCAACACCTCTCACGGGACCAATATAACTCGTAGGAACTGACCACGCAGCCATGGAACTCTCGGTTTGTGAATACGATGGTAATTTGAATATTTATAGACTTAGGCTTAAGAATATGGCGTTTAAAGGTAAAAACCCGAAACAGCCCCCTACGGCCCCATGGGTGGCACCATTACCTCCTACGGGACCAATGTAACTCGTAGAAACTGATCGCGTAACCATGAGACTCCCGATTTGACAATACGATGATAATCTGCATATTTTTAGACTTAGGCTTAAAAACATGGTGTTAGTGGGTATAAAGCTGAAACAGCCTCCGAACGTCCCCGTGAGTGGCGCCAACACCTTACACGGGACCAATGTAACTCATAGGAACTGACAGCGCGATCATGGGACTCCCATTTTGAGAATACGATGATAATTTAAAAGTATCAGGACTTAGGCAAAACATGGCGTTAGTGGTTGAAAACCCAAAACAACCCCCGAATGGCCCCATGAGTGGCACCAACACCACGCACGGGACCAATGTAACTCGTAGGAACTGACCACACGATCATGAGACTACCTATGTGCGAATACGATGAGAATTTAAAAATATGAGGACTTCGGCTTAAAAACATGGCGTTAGAGGGTGAAAACCCAAAACATCCCCCAAAAGACCCCGTGGGAGGCGCCAACACCTCTCACGGGAGCAATATAACTCCTAGGAATTGACTGTGCAACCACGGGACTCCCAGTTTGTGAATACGACGATAATTTGAATATTTCTAGACCTAGGCTTAAAAATATGGCATTTAAAGGTAAAAACTCGAAATAGCTCCCTACGACCCCACGAGTGGCACCAACACCTCGTACGGGACCAATATAACTCGTAGGAACTGGATGCGCGATCACGGGACCCCCAGTTTGAGAATACGATGATAATGTGCATATTTTTAGTTTTCAGCTTAAAAACATGGCGTTAGTGGGTGAAAACTTGAAACAGTCCCCGAATGGCCCTGTTAGTGGCACCAACACCTCGCACGGGACCAATGTAACCCGTAGGTACTGACCGCACGATCACGGGACCCTCAGTTTTAGAATACGATGATAATTTATATATTTCTAGACTTAGGCCTAAAAACATGGCGTTAGCGGGTGAAAACCCTAAACAGCTCCCGAACGGCCCCGTGGGAGGCACCAACACCTCCCACGGGTCCAATGTAACTCGTAGGAACTGATCGCGCAGCCACGGGACTCCCAGTTTAAGAATACGTTGGTAATTTGAAAATATGAGGACTTAGGCTTAAAAACTTGGTGTTAGAGAGTGAAAACCCAAAATAGACCCCGAACGGCCCCGTAGAAGGCACCAACACCTCTCACGGGACCAATGAAACTTGTAGGAACTAACTGCACAGCCACGGGACTCCCGGTTTGAGAATACGATGCTAATTTGAAAATATGTGAACTTAGGCTTAAAAACATGACGTGAGAGGGTGAAAACCCAAAACATCCCCCGAACAGCCCCGCGGCAAGCACCAATACCTCCCACGGGACCAGTGTAACTCTCAAGAACTGACCGCGCAGCCACGGGACTCCCAGTTTGAGAATACGATGGTAATTTGAAAATGTGAGGACTTAGGCTTAAAAACATGGCATTAGAGGGTGAAAACCCAAAACATCCCTCGAACGGCTCCGTGGGAGGCACCAACACCTCCCACGGGACCAATGTAACTCGTAGGAACTGACCGCGCAGCAATGGGACTCCCGGTTTGAGAATACGGCAGTAATTTGAATATTTCTAGACTTAGGCTTAAAAACATGACATTTAAAGGTAAAAGCCCAAAATATCCCCTTACGGCCCCCTGGGTGGCACCAGCACCTCCCACGGGACCAATGTAACTCTTAGGAACTGATCGCGCAGCCACGGGACTCCCGGTTTGAGAATACGGTAATAATTTACATATTTCTAGACTTAGGCTTAAAAACATGGCGTTAGTGGTTGAAAAGCCAAAACAACCCCCGAATGGTCCCGTGAGTGGCACCAACACCTCGCACGGGATCAATGTAACTCGTACGAACTAACCGCGCGATCACGGGACCCCCGGTTTGAGAATACGATGATAATTTGCATATATATAGACTTAGGCATAAAAACTTTGATATGTTGATAATTATATCTCATATATGCAATTTTCAGCTTGAATAAAATTTTTGTAAAACTACTTGGTTACTGATATCATTTTTTTTGTATCCTATCATTTATAGGATTTTTGCACATGGAACAAATGAAGAAGGCAATGGTTTACGACATGAAGATTGTTTATTTAATGGTTTGGGCATTCAGGATTATATTTTTATGTGTTACAGCCGTGCAGGCTTTATAACAAGCAGGTTTTATATTTACAGGGTTTGAAATGTCCAGAAAATAGAGGAAATGCTGCCCAATTTTTTTTTGTCTGTGAATTATTAAAACGTGTAATATTTTTAAATTTGTATATATATTTGTTTATTAATAACGTTCACGATTCGCAATTTGTGATTTTTTTTATTATTTTTCCAAAAATAAATATTTGTAACACCTCATACGCGTCCAACGTTACACGTAGCAACCGACAGTGTACCCACAGGACCCCCAATTTTAGGATTGGACCAAAAAAAGATTTTTTTTTAAAATATAGATAAATATGGTCATAGACATTGTCCATGACCCTTTTTTTTTTTCGTCTGCATAAAAATGGTCGCGGCCAAAGTCCGCGACCATTTTTTTCGTCGTGGTGTGGGTCGTAGACTTTGGTCGCGACCAATTTTTGTCACGATTGTGGGTCACAGATTTGGGCCGCGACCATTTTTTTCCTTTTTTGTCATGGTTGTGGGTCGCGGCCAAAGTTCGCGACCAATTTGTTACGGTTATGGGTCACGGATTTGGGCCGCGACCATTTTTTTCATTTTTTTGTCACAATTGTGGGTCACGGACAAAGTTCGGGACCAATTTGTCACGGACGAGGGTCGCGACCATTTTTTTCCCGTCACGGACCAAGTCCGCGATCATCTTCCATGACCTCCTGCGGGCCGTGACCATTTTTGGTCACGAACTTGGGCTGCAATGCACGAAATTGGTCACGACCAAAATGGTCATGGCCCAAGTCCACGACCCGCAGTCTTGGTCAGGGATTTTGGCCATGACCAATCGCCAGTTTTGGTGTAATGTGGGTTTCTCACTTTCCTTTTTCTAGTAAAATCGGATTTTACTTTTATAAAATTTGAAGTCATGATAATAATATTTTTACAATACGTAATTTAGATGTTTGTGAGGTCAAATGCTGGTTCAAGTTTATGTAATTTGTGCTACGCTATGAAGCTCAGATTCTTCAAAATTATAAACGCGTCCAACTCGGGTGCTAGATTCTCCACCGATTCGCAGCTACCGCACATCTAAATTTTTAAATTGAATTTTATAATGGAGCCACGATGTGTTGAATGATATCAAGTTGTGCCCATAGGGGGAATATGATTGAAGTAAGACGCAACATTCTTGGGAGGAAGCTCAGTCAGTATAGACACCATAGGGCTATGAGAGAATAGCAAAGGCCTTGATTGGTTTTTTAGCAGGCCCGTGAACAGCAAGTAGCGATTTGTTAGTGTTGGGTCCATCGACCCATTTTCGGGACAATCCAATACAAGGGGCCCGAAATAAGGGATGGACCCTTTTCATGAGGTATTTTGGCGGCTCCAATGACTGATTCATGCAAATTTTATTATTTTATTATTTATTTAATCGAAAATAACTTTTATTGAAATAAGAGGGAAATTTACAAAAAGGATGGACCAGGAATCCATCAAAAGCTACTAAAAGGAAATAAAACGATGCATCTCCAAAGAACTTTGACCTTTTTCTATCTTTGTCTAGAATGATGTCTATGCTAAGGATCATATAGAAAGAAAGATGGAACATCCCTACCATATTGAATTCAGTTGCAGTTATGACCAACCCCAACAGTACCTCGACAGCTCACAATGGATCAACATGGTATCAAAATAAGAATTAGAGGAATAAAGGCCTCACCTTGTCATTCCCGAAAATAATGCTGGTCACAGTTACTAATGTATGTGCCCTCTAACTCGAGGTATAACGCTAAAGAAAATTAGACCATTTGACATGACAAACTCTAGTTTTCTCCTAGTTGTTCTGATCCTTTAGAGCCTCCTGATCAGATTTAATAACAAATTTCTTGGAAAATCCTTCTCCTAATATTTGACTGTCTAAACTATTGTAAAAATATTAAGTAATGTATAATAACTAAGGGTGGTCCCTGACACAATCTAATTGAAGAATGCAACATTTTGATAATTTGATCGTTCTGAATCAATACTTCTCCACTACTTATTTTGCACGTGTAACTGAGCTTAAATAGTTTTCTAAGAGCAGGCAATGCCAATCACGTGATAGTAATCATCTTGGACTTGATGAGCTGTAATAAATCTCCGCCTCATCAGTGTATTGAAACCCTGTCACTGTGAACCCTTTAATGCAGAAAGAAGAGCCATGATAGTATCGAAGCCCTCAATAAACCACTTTTGTAGAAACTGGTGAGACCATGAAAGTTTTTCACTTCATATACAGTTATAGGAGCAGGACAATCTACAATGGCCAATTCCTTGGTCTCGTATACTCTAATCTATAGAGTAGCCTACTCCCTCATTTGAAGCAATTTGTGTAAAAGAACAGTAGAACATACAAAAGTAAGGTGTAGAAAGTATATTCAACACTTTTCCACGAGGACAACAATATTAATACGTGGATAGTTATAAGTTGGTCAAATTTGCAATCTTGACTCTAGGATATGACCCGATACGTTACGTTTTTTATATAGAGGGATAGATTTTTGTACTTTAAAAAAAATACAAATAAAGAAACAGGGCGTTTGAATTTTGATTATGCAAAGTTGAAAAGTTTAATTATAAAATTAAACATATACACGTTATGTTCCATAAAAACATGCTTAAGTTCTTAATTCGTAAGTTGGTCACCTTAATTGCCTAATGAAAGGTTGCATGTCATTTCCCACATCCTATGTCATGTCAAGAAACTCAAATGATGATTCTTTCTTTGGGGAGAGGACCCGATGCAATAAGTATGGTATCAGAGTCAACCCAAGGCTATCAAAAATGGTGATACCACTTTGCTTGTTCTTGAAATAGATAATTAGTCTTCTCATTCTTGCCACTTAATTATTCATTCAAGAACAAGCCTATTTTATTAGTTCCATTTTCAAATTTGTTCTTACTAGAAAGAACATACTTAAAAGTAGTTTTTAAAGTGAAATGTGTTGCAATTTTGCACTGTGGATAATTGATGCTTGAGAAATGTCTCCAAATTTTGTATTACTTGCAACTTGGGAGATGACATAGATGCCTAGAAACTGAAAAATGCCATACTAAGGATTGAATTGTATCTGGACATCTTTGTTTAGTTTTAACGGCTCAACTTTTTATGAACTTTCTTATTGGATTAGAAAAAATAACACCCATTTATATCTGTGTTTCTTCGAACAGGTTTTGTAATACTGATTATTTGTGTATATCAGTGGCCTTCATTTAGATGCTTAAAGCCGTAAGTACGTTAAGATAATTTCAGCAAACCTCTCGTGTAAACATCATTGTAGTGCTCTCCATATCTAATGAATAGCTAACTTTTAAATTTTGGATGTTACAGGGCCGGTGTCAATAGTTCTCATGGTGAGACATGTTATTAAACGTGGTGCTGGTCAGTGTTCGAGTTGTCATTTCCTCATATGGGGATATTCATTTTAATGTAATTGGTACAACTTACCAGGTTACGGGCATCTTTGTAAAAACCCTCGGCCTAGTCTTAACCCAAGTCCTTATGCAAAAGAAGGGTTGGACGCTAAATCCTATTACAAGATTATATTACATAGCTCCATGCAAGTATCGATTCTTGGTGCTTTTTGATAATTTTATTTCCTTACTATTTATAGTAATATTAATGTTTGCCTGTTTAGTGACACTTATCATATTATTGACTGAAATATATGATTTGTGGATTAATCTTGGTTTGTAATTATAGAATATTTTTGTGTGGCTTTATTTCCCTATCCATGACTCTCCGTTTCCTACAATCATGACATTTATATTATTGTTATTATTGATGATGCTTAATGTCCGAGGTGGGCTTTATATTATTTTTTATGGAGAATGCCCGAATTGGGCTTTATATGGTTATTGTGAATGTGCATCTTAATCCTAATAAAGGAGCACAAGATGTAATTATCTCTTAAGCACTGTGCGAAAGTTACGGCGACGATTCATCTAGTTGTGCCGGTAAGCTTGCCTCTGAATATCCTTTCAGTGAATGCTACGGTCCAGCTATTTCTCAGAATGACCGAGGCTACATTGTTGGTGTGGAAAATATTCTCGAGGGTGAGGTTGGTTATGAGTCTCTAATTGAGGACAAGGAACTAAGGGATTCAACTATTCATTCCTGGGAGGAAAATGATGTGGAGAATAGGGAAACTGAATGTGTGGACTATGAGTCTGATGACAGAGACACATATAGCTTTGATGCTGTTGATTACCATCCATCAGAAAATGTTGAAATTGGTCTCGAGGGTCAGGAAATCCTTGAAAAATTAAGTTCATTGGTTAAAAAAGATGATATTGAAAAGATTAGGATTGTTGGAAAGAGAATGATAGATGTAGGATCTATTAAAGGCGTTGAACAATTTTTATAAGGAGGTTCTCTTAAGGAAAAATGCCTTTTAGTGATAAAAAAGATGATTTCAGGAGAGGATTAGTTGTAAAAATAGAGTCAAGATGTCATTGCAGAAGGCAGTGATGAAAAAGGTTTACTAGCAGGAGAGGTTGGATCAAGGGCATCCATGGTGAAGGGATCGCATGTTGAGGTTTGAGGCAAGAATAGAAGGAATGAGGTTACCCTTTCAGAAGCAAAATTTTGCAGAAAATGATTATGAAGAAAGTTGTTTGTCCCGACCAAGAGGTTGCTTATTCCCACAACGTAACACCATATGGTCTGATGATGACCATTTCAGAGATAGGAGATCATCACCTGTAAGAATGTTCAGACAGTACCAACGATTTGACTATGTTAGCTATCTTGGGAGATTGAGGCCAGATGATTACTTTAAACCTATGGTACATCGACGGAGATCTCCTCAGATAGAAGGTGGCTGGGGGCGTAATTATAAAAATAATAGTGTTGATAGAAGGAAACACAGTGATGGACATGAGATGATCCATCGAGTGAGACACTATGATGCAGGTGTTTCAAGGCGGTCCAAGGTTATTTTGAGGATCGCAACTCTCACAATGAGGATAACTTCTTTAGTAATACCATAAGAAGGACCTTGGGCTGCCCGGGAAGAGAAAGTTCCTAGATGTAATGGTGACATAATGTATACAATTGCCGCACCATCTGGATAACAAGATTACAATGAGGATGCTTCACCAAGGGGAGTATGACCTTCAGAAGCTTTATGGTCATGTACCCTTTTTTCCCTTCAAGTGAATTGCACAAGCTCTCTTCTGTGTGATGACATATGTAGTATAATTACAATGCAACGTTTTAATTTGTGCCATCAGATTGAAAAGCCTCTCACAGAAATGTTGTTTCCTTAATTTTAGTTTCTTTATGCTATGATTGATTATTTATTTTCTTTTCATAAGATAGTTCTCCCTTTTATGGGGTTATATTGTATATGAATTATTTGGGTAAATGCCATAGAGAAGATGGAGAAGTGAAAAATATTTTATGAATTGCACAGAGAACTTGATGTAACTTGATGTCATATCACTATGGTATATAATTTTTAGATATATGTTTGGTAATTATTGTTGTTCTTTATGAAATATGAAGGGATTGTAAGTGTGTGTATGTGTGTGTGTGTGTGTGTGTGTTCCTCTTTCTACTACTGGTTGATTTGATGATTAAAATTTGGAATAATAAATATTTTAAGTGTGTATGTGTATGTATTCCTCTTTCTAGTTTGGGTTGCTTTGATGATTGAAGTTTGAGATATCAGGTATTTTAAAGAGCATGGTTGGCCATCTTGGACAATCTTTGAGATGCCTCCTGAGGATAACACTGATAGGGCAAATCTAATTGACACTCTTTAGGTATATCTTCTCACTCATACATGTACACATGAACACACACTCTTACATTTGATTCCCATTTTCATACTTAATTTCTAGAATTTTATAACTTGATTGTATATGTAAAAAATTTATTTAACTGTGTAATTTGATTAATATCATCTTCAATTGATCAAATGTCAATCTCAGTATAGATAATAAAGATTAAGTAGAAGAATATACAACCCTCAAATTTCCGTCACAATTAATTTGGGTAAAAGTGACCTCAGATTTGATAAAGGTTTTGGCTAGAGGGTCGGAGCCCAATTTTACATGCATTAAAGTTTGATACAAATTTCGGCTAGGACACACGAACACTTTTGTTGAGGTGATGTACTTGTTTTGATCACTCCGATGCGTGTACGACACAACTCGGACACGTGTCCGACACTCCACATGATGTGTCGGACTTATTTGACATTCTAAAGAAGTTAGACACTCCACGAGCACAAATGGACGCTAATAATGTCATCATGTAAAATTAAATATTTTTAGAGTTCCAAGAAAAGTTGAAATAATGAAGGCAGTCTCTTGCTCAATTTTAATGCTTGCTTTTGACTACTGGTGACTATTATTATGAAATATAACCATGTTAATTTTGATAAATTAGTTTGAGGACTAAATTTGTTTTTCAAGTGCGAAATAGGTGAAACTATACATATATATATGTATAATTAAAAAGATACGTTTATTTGTCAACTGTCAAGTAAATCTTTATTAAAAATGATGCAAAATAGCATCAATTATAGACTTGTGCAGCATTTAGTCACAAGATCAAGTTAGCTTTGTGTATGAAATTTATTCATTATTTTTTGGGATTCTTTGTATAGATGTAACAAAAGTCAAAGCAGCTCAGTTAGAAAAATCTCAGTCGAGATCATTAACAGTGTTAATTGAGCCGGGCTTGAGCTTAACATTTAAGCTTATCACTTGAGTGTGCAACTGCAGTTTGTAGAGGTAATTTATTTTCTTTTGCCTTTTCTATGCTTTGTATAATATTTTTAGTTTATTTTCATCTCATTAATTGTTAGAAAATATAAACAAAACAATCTTTATGCTTTGTTATATTGTTGTGGGGATGGTTATCTTCCCAGGATTGACAATCTACTTGTGCTTCTAATTGGGGGATTTCCAATTGCCATGCCTACGGTTCTATCCATAACATGTGTTTAGGCATTTCTTATATTAAATTTTCTCTTGGCCTTTATAGTGTATGTATTGAAATATGAGTTGCTTCAAAAATTTTATAGACATTGATCTAAAAGAATGAAACCATGATAACTTGACACAGATATGCTGATGATGTCATTCTTTTAAGCGAAGGAAAAATTGTATATCAGGGGCCTTGGAAGACTGCTTTGGAATTCTTTGCGTTTATAGGTTTTCATTTTCCATACAGAAAAAATATTACTGATTTTTTACTAGAAGTATGTGTTCACTCATTGACTCTTAATGAGGAATTAAAGTATGGGACTCATTGACGTAGCAACATCATATTGAATATTTTTTTATATGATAGAAAGTGGACCCTATACAACAACTAGTACACTTTACCACATTACTAACTTATATCTTAAATATTAATATAACTATTATCAACATATCATCCTATAGGGACCTCTACAACCGGGGAATGTTGAATGTGGGTTTTACATATTGAAGTTGATGAGAGATCTAATGGAGAATCCGTCTCAATCTACTAAACTAAAGGTAATAAATATTTATTTTATAATATTTCATTTCCGTGCTAATTACTTTTACAAGGAAAAATTGAATACAACTTATGTCATTTGATTTGTTAGATGAAGGATTTGGCTGAAAAATCTACCTATGAAAATCATGAGATGGAAGAAGTTCAGCATGAGTTCATCGATTTCATTCAGGATTATTTTTAGTGAGCTACAGTTGTGGACAATTTTAGCATATCTTTTCAGGTACCTTTTTTTTCTTCAATCTAATTAATTACTTTGTATCGATGTTAATAATGTTTAATATAGAGAATAAAAATACTATATATGAAAATATAACAAACATCGTAGTTAATATTATCAAAACACTATAAAGATATGACGTCAAGAATAATATTGTTAGTCAATGGACGGGGTGAGATTTATATTATTCTTGTTGTTGATGAAGATGTTGAATTCCCGGGGTGGGCATTATTTTATTGATGGTGAATGCTCGGGTTGTGCTTTATATTATTGTTGGTTAAACATGTCAAGTTTAATTTTGGATTATTAAAAAAATAAAGGAAACTCTTTCGAAATTTTGACTAAATCTTCCCCATTTATCTCTTCCCTGCGTTAAAAAAGAATGAAATAAAAATTAACTTTGAGATTCTGCAAATGTTTAATTGTGATGTCCGTTTGGGCCTTTTTATTGTTGTTGATTGTGAATGTCCAAGGTGGTATTTATTTTATGGTTATTTATAATGAATGATGCTCGGGGTGGGATTTATATTGTTGTTGTTGCTGTTGTTGATGTTAAATGCGCGGGGTGGGCTTTATATTATTATTGATGGTGAATACCCATATTGGGCTTTATATGGTGGTTGATTAAAAATGTCATTATTTTGGATTATTAAAAAACAAAGGAAATTCTGTTGAAATTTTCATGATACTTTTCTCATTTATCTCTCCCACGCCTTAAGAAAGAATGAAGTAAAAATTAACTTTAAAAATCATGCAAATGTTTATTTTTTTATGCTTGATATTAAATTAGAATATCATTATTGTTTGAGCTATATTCTTTATATGGTTAATCTGTTTTATTTGTTAACTGCTATTTGTTTCCTTCTTCTGTTCATATATCGATCCCGTTGTTGCTTATTGTGTATCACTGTAGCTGTTGCTAAATTGAGTTTCCATGCTACACGAATGGAGCTAATGTTGCAGTTTAATTTTCTAGTTTTTATGTCTATATTATAGGTCGTTTTAGATATCTTTTTGTTTGTGAGTTGTCTAGAAGTCAATTGGGAAACTGTTGGTGCATATTTTCTTTTAATTTCAAATATTAATGACAATTTTTATACTTATTGTTCAAGTCATATTGGTACTTTGAATTTGCTACTTTGAGTATGAAAATTTGTGCTTTGAATTTGCAAATCGTAGTTTTATGCATTACATGTTTGAAATATTTGAATAGCACAATGCAAAAAAAGAAAGGAAAAAAACTTTTTTAACGGTTTACAGTTCAAAGATAAATACAGGTATATTTTTGTAACTGTTTTATGTACGCTATCATTATAATTAACAAATTAACCATCGTAATAGGTACCTTTTATGACGGTTTGTATGAAAAACTGTCATAATAGGATGGTTTATTATGACAGTTTTGTCAACACCAATTTTATTAAGACACAGAACATTATTTTTAATGATGGTTTGTACGAAAAACTGCCGTAATAGGATGGTTTGTTAGGACGATTTTGTCAACACCAATTTATTATGACACACAACATTATGACGGTTTTTAAAGCTTTGAAAACCGTCATAAATAACCTTTTATGACCCATTTTTCCCGTCGTAAAAATGTCTATTTCTAGTAGTGGATGGATTCCAGTAGATGATATTTTCGTCCATCTTTTGGAGCATTACTTAAAAGATTCCGAAGAAGAATTTGTCCCTCACCCAGATGATGGTCGAAGAGAGCGCGTTGTAGACTACGCTCGCCATCCTGGGCCTTCGTAGATTTTTTGTGTACTTTGTTTTTGATGTTAATGTAACTTCCCGTTTCAGTTAATGAAAAAGTGTTGTTTACTAATCTTCAATGTTTTAAGCTCATGCTGACTAAACATATGTTATTGATTCACTAATTATCATACTTATTGAGCAAACAGTATTGATTGACTACCTTGGGTCCTTTGTTATTTTGGTTTTATCATTTTGAGCTTTTTAGATGACTAAATGGTATTAAAAGATAATGTTATCCACACGTTGTTTTGTGTTTAAACATTCTCCCAGTCCAACATGCTATAGCAGTGTCATTCTATCTACTTTACCTTTTATGTCATGTCATCAGATTCCTTAGTCTTAAGTAGGATGATCGCGAGAATACACTTAGTAACTTGGCCATTCGCCTGAGCATGGATTTTACGACCAATAAAGTTGGCGACTTACCTGAGTTGGCTTTACTACATAAGGATCCCCTATAGGGATTTTGTTGTTACCGGGGAAACTCATGAAGTCTTTCCTATTTGAAACAAGGACCTGAGGGGAATAGTAATTTGAAATGCTAATATTGACTTGTTATAACTACTACAAACCTCACTCATCATGTGAAGTTTCCTGATTAAAAAAAAAAGTTAAATAACTCGCCATAATCCTGTAACACCCCGTATTTTTAATGACTTTTAAAATGAGATTAATTAGAATTAATTGTGGAATAATTCAAAATTAATCCGGATTTAAATATTACTTGAGAATAAAGTAATATGTGAATAGTGTTTAATATTACTTGTGATTAAAACTAATATATATGATTATGACTTTACATATGATTATATTTTTTATAAAAATTGTCGCGAGTAATGAATACGACAATTACGATAATTAAGTCAGGACGCGCGTGTGAGTCGTGTCAGGACTATAATTAAATGGAAATAAAAGTAAAATACTTTTATGTCATCCAAATGGCCATTTTAACTGCGCCAAAATGTCCGGAAGGATTTAAATAGTAAAAATTGAGTACCCGGGGGTTATGTTCGGGTCATGGGAGTTTTTGAGATTTATTAGGACTTATTTAGGTGACTTTTGGCGTTCTTAATGGTAGGTGAAAAGACAAAAACGAGATTTCACCTTTAAAACCAAAGGTTGGGCTTAGGAAATAGTCACTTTCACAAACCCAAAGGTTAAGAAAATTATACAGTGAGTTACAGAGAAAATGGACAGAATTGAGAAAGAATTTAAAGAGCCTAAGGGGAGGATTTGAATAATTTGTGCAAGAACAAACCTGGAGTGAAGGAAATTTATGGAGGCTATAATTCTTCTTTAGCAGTTCAGACCTACAATCTAAAGTCAATTGATTAACTATTGTAAATTTTCGCATGTATATTGTCCATGTTAGGTTGTGTAGAAAATTCTAAAAAGTGATATGAATTAAGATGACTTTTGATGAATCCTTGAAATGATAATTATAAAGGATAAATCTCTTTTTGAATATATGTTTTAATCCACGAAATTGGGAATTATTTGGTGAAGAAAATATGAGTTTATAAGTTGTTCGTGGAGAAATGATAAAATCTGAGATTTCTGGAATTTATGAGAAATAATATGTTTTTAATCCAAACTTCTTGATGATTTTAAGTTGTGGGATAATTAGAGATCATTTATATACCTTGCTATATTACGTGGGATGAATTATGAGGAGTTTGGGATTAATTGATGATGATTTTGAAGATGAAAAAGTGTAAAACATGTAGGTAAACATATGCAGAATCTGGGCAATTATCTGGTCGATCGATTGATCAACTCAAGAATGTCGATCGATCAACTAACCGATCGATAGAAAAGGAAAAGTCAATCAATCGACTCCCCCTGGAAATGTGATTTATGTCTTTTTCAATATTTATCTAAATCCCAACTTGGAGAAATATTTGGTGATGATTAATTGAATAAATAGGGACTTAGAGAAGGGCAGTAGGGTATACTTAAGACCCAAAAACTATTATTCTGTATGGATGGAATGGGGGGAAATTAACGAGTGTGAAATAAATTCGTTACGATGGAAATATATATATATATATATATATATATATATATATATATATATATATATATATATATATATATATATAGGGATTTAAATCGAATAAAAAATGATTTAAGGTTAGGACCAATAGTAAGGGAGTTACTATTACCGGAATAACCTTAGGCCTAAGTGGGATTAACCCTAATACATGAAATAAAAGGGTTAAGATTGAATTAGGGATTATCGAGAAATAAACCTAATTGAAGATGATTTTAATTCATAGAAGTTCGGGAATTGTGATGGCATGGACTAGTAGGATACGAGTGGCTAACTACTGAATTTACATGAGAAATAAATTATTACCCTTCGAGTGATGAGAGAAGCTCACGATTATAATTAGAGAAGTAAAGTCAAAATCTATAAACATGTCGGATATGTGAGATGAATATACTACGTATGGAAAATTATTTATATGGGTTATGCGTGTGCCCTATTGTTATTATATATTGGTGGGGTGAATACCTATATTATTTATATTGTGTGTATAACATACCTACACTGATTGCTATTGGGGTGGAGGTTGTGCCTTATGGACGGTCATATCCCTGTGTGCCTTTGGGGGGGGGGGGGGATTTTGATTCGTACCCTAAGCATAGGACCTTGGATACGTACTATCAGTTGAGAATGATAATTTCGATGGTTGAATGGGAGCGTAGGTATGTGCGTGACCCATTTGGCTGGGGAGTATGCTCGTCTCTAATATTTGTGATATGAAATTTATGGTTCGTGAGAGATGTCTAACCAACAGTCCCTTGTACATTGCGACATGTACCCGAACATGATAGCAAAGTATGCATGCACCGCAGCTGAGTCTGGTATGGTGCAGTATTGTATATATATATATATATATATATATATATAAATAAAGTAGGAAACTTATGTATATCATAAGCTTCAACTATGATGTCATCTATTTGAGTTTTTTTTTTGCACTTCCTATTTTAACCCTTACAAATTTGGATTCCCCCTTTATAAACACACTCTAATTTGTTCCCCCTTCCATTCAAAATTCAAACACAAGGGCACAATTGTATTTTACCATTCCTATACAATTACCCACACACGGTTATCAAGAAAACTATCTCCCTCTTCAGACATCCCCACCCCAGTTTCTCATCTAAACTCTTTCTCCAAAAAATATTTTCTCTCCATATACCCACATCACTCAAAATGAAAGGTCGGGATTATTCCCCCATTCTATCCTTTACTCTCATTTCCCCAAACCCTAGCCGACTTTTCATTCTCTCTCTCTCTCTCTCTCTCTCTCTCTCTCTCTCTCTCTCTCTCTCTCTCTCGGTTGTGGTGAGAAAACCCTTCCTCATCCATGCCCCTCCCCATTGCCGCTGTCCCCAGGTAACCTTTTTCCCCCAGTCTCTTATGATTTTTCTCAGATCTGACACTTACACACACACAATTTGTTTATTTCCTTAGGTTTTTTTCACATAGGTTTTTTCTTACTATAAACTGATTGTTAGTATGTTGGTATACGTGTTTATTTAGATCTGTTGTCAAGTGGTTGTATTGGTTTATATTCGGGTCTCTTACGCACACACACACACACAATGGTTATATTCGGGTCTATAGAGGGTTTATATTCTGATAATTTTTGGGGGGGATTTCAACTATATTGTTTCTTCAGATCTAATCATTTTTTTTTTGGGGGGGGGGGGTTCAATTTTTTATGGGTGTTTCAACTGAGTTTGTAACTTTATAGTGTTATTGGTTAGATTTGTAGGGAATAAAATGTGTTGCAACTGATAGTAAATATATGGTATGCCTCTTACATGTTTGACAAAATTCCTTAAAATGGATTGTGAATTCCTTAAAATTGACAGGTTTGATTTTTTTTTCTTCAGATCTGATAATTTTTTGTGGGGATTTCAATTGTATTGTTTCTTCAGATCTGATCCTTTTTTTTTGGGGCGGGGGGGGGGGGGGGGTTCAATTTTTTATGGCTGTTTCAACTGAGGTTGCAACTTTATAGTGTTATTTGTCAGATTTGTAGAGAACAAAATGTGTTGCAACTGATAGTAAAAATATGGTATGCCTCTTACATGTTTGACAAAATTCCTTAAAATGGATTGTGAATTCCTTAAAATTGACTCTAGAGTTTAATTTATCTAATCATGAGATGTTAATTGAAATAAATCAATGGGTTTTGAGGCATATTGTTTTTAAAATAGATCTATATTGAGATTTGGACTATATTCATGTGTAATATATATTTGATTGCACAGATTTGATCCCTACAAAGAAGAAAAATTGGTCTTGACATCATTTGTAGTGAGGTAACTACAGTTATTTTAATTGTCCTACATAACTATTGTTGGTTTTCTCACTGTTTATTCGTGCACATATTAACTGGTTTCTATTCATGGGAAACCTTCGTCTTATATCTATGCGAATTTTTTGGCGAGGGGGAGATTAGGTGGTTGCCCAATTCCACAATACTTATATGCGTGTACTATATATTTGCATTCTCCTATGTAATCTAACAGTCTTATATACTTACATCTTTCATTTGAGTAGATATATAGTTACCATTTACACTTCTGATTTCGTACTTTAATAGTAAAACACAATGTTTTAGTTTCACACATTCTTTCTCTTTGGCTCCTATCCAAATATTTTGGTTACATATAACTTCCATATATATTATAGTTTATGTTCTCTACCTTTCATATAACTGCTATATATTTTTTGAACCATATTTTTAACTTACACAGTGTGATTGGTTAATAGAGAAGGGTGTTTACGCTCACTTATTCATTAGTCTCTTTACAGTTAATAGAGAAGCTGGATGGTATGATTTTACACTCTCTTTTTATATTTAAGTTGGATAGTAGGTGTTTTCTTTATGCTTACGCTTTAAGGTTTGTTATACGATATCCCCTTTATTTTCTTTGTTTTTCAAGCGGGGCAGGGGGGGGGGAGCAATGAATAAATGGCCCTGCTAAAAAACTTAGGTTCATTCTTAGTTCGGTTTTCTTCAAGCTTTGACACCTCCTCACAGGTACCTATAGATTATTGATTGATTAAACTTGAGAGTTAGTGATTTTGATATAGATTTTCTTTCACTACATATAAATATTAACTTTTTTTTAAAATTTCATTAGAAAATTAGATATCATTAGAAGAAAATGTTGACGATTCTTCAGCTTTAGACAAAACCATTTCATATAATTAAAAAAAAAATTCTAATAGAATCAATGATGCAATTTCTCAATTGTACATATATTTTTTTGTCCATCCCTACAAACTTTAATGGTTTTCTTTAGTTGACTTATTTTTCATTGCTTTGTCCCTTTTTCAATTGAAGTTGTTCTTTTGTCAATAATAATTTTTGTGATGATTTCTTTCTCTAAGATTGTTTTGTCCATCCCTACAACCTTTAATGGTTCTCTTTGGTTGACTTGTTTTTCATTGCTTTTGTCCTTTTTTCAATTGAAGTTGTTCTTTTGTCAATAATAATTTTTGTGCTTATTTCTTTCTCTAAGGCAATTTTTTTTATTTTATGTTAGAACTTTGATTTCCATTAACAGTTTGTCTTTTTCCCTATTTGTTATGTAATGTTGTATATTCAAATTTTGACACTTTTTAAGCTTTCACAATAAATTCATTTTGGAACTCCATTTAAAGATAGTAAGTGGGTTCTATATGTCCATTCCTTAGTAGAATTTTTTATTAATTGATCTATCTGATCCACTTTGTGTCAGTCTCTATCTTAAACTTTGTGATAGTTGTTATGGTAACTTTGATCATGTGCATTTTAACATCTATATCTTAAACTTTGTGATAGTTGTTTTGGTAACTTTGATCATGTGCATTTTAATAGTGCAGAAATGTGGAAGCCTTACAATGATGTAACTACTATATATACAGTGATAATGGACGATGTAGAGAAGAAAGAGGAAGGCAATGCATTTCGATGCCGTAAAAAGTATCTTGACCAGGAGAACTTTAGTAAGGCCATCAATGTTAAGTTTAATCCACATAGGAGGAGGAGCAAGCCAGAACACAAGGGTAATGACATGAGATTTGTGAGGAAATCATTTTATTTTGACATATTTGAGTAAAATAAGGTCAGTGATTGTGTTGTTCATATGACTAGGAGCAATTTTAGACACTGACATCAAGCCATACGATCATAAAATCTTTCTCTTTTTTAGGTTTTTGGAATTGTATTTTGGAAGGAGTTAAGGTTCCTAGCTCTCCAAACAACATAAAATTTATTTTGAAAGGATACAATCCTTAAGTTAAAGATTTATGTAATGAAATATCGCTTATAGATATGATTCCAAAGTTTCGCAGTGGTGATATGGGATGGGTACTACAGATTAAATCAGTTGCAATGCCACTATCATTTGCTATATGGGTTGGGTTTATGCTATTTATGCTTTTTAAATTGCATTTTGTAGCCATGTTGAATATTTGTTTTTATCTTGGATGTTCTTCTATTGGTTTTCAATTTCTATGCTTCAAGTATAATTATTGAAACCTTGCGATGGTAATTGTGTCAACTAACACTATTTTGAAGATAATCAAATTTCACTCTACCCACTATTTTGTACGACTGTGCAACTGTATATGTGTATTTGAATAAGATGTCTAAACAGTTATTTTATGGCTTGATCTATATGCTCTTGGGATTTATTTTTGATTTATACGTGTTAATTATAGTTTTAATTTGTGTTTGTGGCATTAGTCTCCCCCTGCCCCCCCCCCCCCCTTCGTGTTCACCTAAAAAATATTTTTCTCTGTGACTCCAAAGTGTGGATGAGACATAATAGGATTTGGCTCATCAAATTCGCAAGTACACATGATGTTATCTTCACTGATCTCATTGATGGTATGGAGCAAACCACTGATAAGGAAGTCAGGCATTCATAGAGATAATAGTCCAGGTATATACTCTTCGATCTATTTTTCATTTTTTTATGTTGATTATTGTGGAATTTAATACATAACAGGATTCTGTAATGGGGATTTTAATCCATAATAGGTTTCTGTTTAGGTATTGGATGGTGTTATGTATTGATCTCTATTTTTTTCTTTATCCAAAGTAAGGTTTGTTTGCTAATTTATATGGCCAAGTTGTTCTCTTTTTGTTTTTCTTTTAGGGTTTTAATTAGGTTTATATTGATTTTTGGTCTTAATTGTTTATATTAAGTTATAATCTGCAATGGATATAACTGTCCTCCTATAGGTGATCAAGCTATGATACAAGTGATGTAAATCTCACAAAATAGGTGAACCACCAAGCCCCAATTTTTATGCGTACTTGCATGGTTCATTACAAACATCATATGTTGATTACATGCATCATATAGGTGATAAAACTGTGATCAAGCCAAAGCTATGTTCATTACATACATCATATAGATGATTAAGCCGTGAATATGCCTCCATATGTTTCTTTCCTCTTTCAATTACTTTTTATATTCAATGGTTTTAACAAATTGAGTGTTTCATATATGTGACCTGCTCTACTTATTTTTAAACCCATAATAACTTTGATGAATTATTAGACCATCTGCTTGAAATTTATGATACTTCATTTTGAAATTTATGCTATTTTACTCCACAATTTTAATTAAAATGATTGACATGTTATTTTATTTGTTACTACTATTTAATGGACTTAACATATGTTGCACTAACTTTTCCTTAAATGATATGCTTAATAATAGCCGTGACAACACTGCTTTGGAACATGTGGCAGAAGATTTCGGTTCAAAAGCTCAGGTGCTCTATTGGTATTACCCGATCTTCTGAAAATCCATTGTTCATGGGCGGAAATGGCTAGGCTTTTTCACTGGTCCAGTGGCCGGAGCTGACTTCTAAGCGGGCTTGGCAACGAGATGCTTTCTGGGGGCCTTGCATTCTTCATGTATTTTATTTATTTATTTATTTCATCGTACTATTAGTACTTATATGAATCATTTAACTTTTATTCTTTTATGCTTATATAAAACATTTCACTGTTATTTTGTTATTTTTTATGTTGGCATATTTTCCTATTTTTCTTGATATACATTTCCTATTTTTTATGCTTACATCATGGTATATTGTCATGATTTTTCTATTTGAGAATTAAATCCCAAGAGCTTATTATGAATAGGTGATGCTTTTTTATTCTTAATTATGAATGGCAATATTCCTTCAGGTGTATTAATATAGTCTATGGAATATATGTTGTTCAGGAGTTTAAATATTTCTGGCCTTTGGGTCTAGGTTGCTGGGAGGGGATTATTGGGTCTTATGATGAAATATTAAAGGGGAGAGCACATTACATAGGAAATATTAAAGGGGAGAATAGATTACATAGTAAATTTGAATTTTAGCTTGGTTTTGCTTAAATCTTTATGAATGTTTCACTTTTAACCCATTTCAAACTAATCCCAATAACTCCTCGAGTGTTTTCGTAGGCTTTATTTTTCCTTTGTACATAGTACGATACACAAGTATTATTGCCCCACGTGTTATTCCTGTATGATGTAAGTTCATCGCAACATTACATGATTTTTATTTGAAATGGAGGTACTTATACTTTGGAAATTATGACCAATTTTTTTTAAAATTACCCTTTGTTTGGTTGGGGAACGTTTTTTTTTTCATTTTGCAAGTACATACTTAAGTTCTTTTTAAGGTTTTGCGATTATGCACTTTGAAAATTTTCGTTGTGCCTTCAGGCACGGGCATACCCTAGTTTATATATATATATATATATATATACATGTGACCTTATCTACTGTATGATATTTAGTAGATATGAGGTAATCTACTGTGTGAAATTTGTAAATTAAAATATATATTATGTGATGAAATCTAGTGTGTGAAATTGTAGATGAAAAATGGATAATAAGATCAGATTGAAATAAGTAAGTGAATACTTAATCCTAAAGCTGTGAATGTTCATATTAAAGAGAGATGAAGAGGTTTAATTATCATAAGTATTGTGTGGAAAATACTGGGAAACGATATGGGTTAGAATAAAAAATTGAAAACCTTAATTTAGTCGATGATAAAGTACGCAAGGCATGCACACTAGATGAGATGTGATAATTCTCAAGCGAGAGCCCAAGAATCTAACCTGTACATAATACCTGTTTATTTGTACTTGTTAAGCACTTGCAATTTTTAAAATCTTTTACAATTGGGCTCTAACCCGTTTCCTTTCATATTCTCTTCTCTATTGTATCTTGTACATCACGCATCCGGTATCAGGGATGCTCGCATAGATTATGGATATCTTAACGGGTTATAGCTCGTACTAGAGAAGAAGATCGGTCTAGACGCTTCTATTCTGTTAATTCACACATCCGTAGTGCCTAGTTTTATTTAGGGCATGTCGCCCAGGATTCTAGTTATTTCATTTCCATTCCAAACTATTGTAATCATTTATGTCAGTACTGTTGATTTTGGTTTTATTTGATAGTAATGAAATATTTTAACTGGAGAGTTATTCCAGTCGTTCTTATTCTTAGTCAGTTGTGAAGTGATGTTGCTTCCTATTATTCCTATGCTTTGTGGAATGGTTTTAGTTTAATTAAAAATGGAAACAGTTTTTGAAACTAGCTTAATTAATTATTAGTTAAATTAATAAAGAAATTATTTTTCGATATTGATGTTGAGAATGAACCAACTGGATATTCTGATTTAATTTAATAAAGTATTGATCACCCGGTATTTAATTAGGTGAGGTGTCACAAGTGTATCAGAGCATCAGGTTATAGTATCCTTAGGATCTGTATGGATTTCTATGTTTTAGCATATTATTCTTTGATGTAGATCCCTATTATTAGGTTGTTGTATTCCTCTGCGTATTATGACTTACGTGCTCCTGCCAGGAAATAGAATCGATGTAATTCTTATACGAGTTCGGTCGAGCATCGATGACTAGCGAGGGTTGTTAAAAGGATAGCAGGAGGGGAACTCAGTCGAAGATATAGAGTGTTTAAGAAAATGGTGTGTGAGATAGAACCCACCAAAATTATTGTTCAGGCTGAGGATAATAAAGGAGTTGTTCGGGAGTTTTAGTTTCCCAATCACCATTGTAGAAGACGTTTGTGTCGTTTCAAACTCACCCGACACTGTCAGTAAAGGGTGAGGGAGTGGAAAGGATTTTTGTGAAAGAATAAATTCAAAGGCAATTATGTCGGGTGAAGTGTAGTAATAACTAGGACTTTAAAATTTTCGGTGAAATTTTCGCTTATAGGAGCAATATAAAGTAACGAGAGATAGACATCTCATATAAAGAAAAATGTGTGCAGTTAAAACGAGAAGTTTGAGTATGGTTCGATCGTGAAATCGTCTATTTCTTATTTTAATCGGGATATGTATGGAACTTTGAAATTTATCTCATATGGGCAACACGAGAGAGTAGTTATCTCGGTTAATGAATTCCTTACCAAATGGCGGAGGGGTACATCGAAGATACGAAGAATTTATTGCGTGAAAGGACTCATGAGTTAAATACTCAAGTGTGGATGGGAAATCTTCCAAAGACGACTAAGGTCGATGTCGCCAAGAAATTCGGAACTGCTTCCAGAAGCAAGAGAGCCGGAGGGTTGGGAAAACCTAGTCGAAGGGCAAGATTAAATTCAACGGTGATATTGGAACATCACCAGAAGGTATACCCAGTGGGGGACCTATTTAAATGATATGATGAAATATCTACTAGTGGCGATGATTTTAGCCAAGACCAACGAGGTCGAAAATATATTCCATAGGACCAGTACAGCCAAAGGAACAACGAAAAGAGCAAATGGGAGCTAAGACTACCAAGTCCGAAGGAAGGACATTCCAAAATGGCCTGTGGGACCAGTGATGGGGAAATGGATCAGAAAATTTCCCTATGTATAGAGAGTGGAATTACAAGTGTTGAATGTGTCCATAGTGAGAAGTGCGATCGCTAAGATTAGGAATGGTAAACCATGCCTGTTTGGCATAACAACTGGAAGAATGAGAATTCCAGTGGAGGAATTGAGTCAAAAGAATTGGACCCAAGAATTTATAACCCCAGAGTAGATGGTTTAGGCAGGACCAGTGGTGTCCTTGATAACAGTAGCATACCGTATTGCGGGGTCAATAGGCCCAGGAAGAAAAATGGAGGCCAGTAAGGCCAAAATTGAGGCCTCGAGATTTCGGACCAACGTTTCAATGATGGGCGTGTAAGCCACATAACAAAATAATTTTCCCACAATGAGAAGGGGGTAACAATTGGGCGAAATACTTGATGAATAAAGATTTCAGATACTCATGGATCGTGTTGGCAGCTACGTGATGGGATCCTACGAATCAAGTAAGACTGATGAAGTTTTGTTTCATCCTTGCGAGAAAAGGATTAGGTCAAGTGAAATGGTTGTGTCACAATACATATATGAATTGTTAACACTAAATTCGCGTACGAGTCGAGTTTAATGGGTATGTTAGTTTTAACAGTCTGGTTACAAATGTATTTATCATGAGTATCGGGACTTTTGACGTCGCCCGTGAGCGAGCCGGGTGGGCACTTGGAGCATATTTTATTGTTATAATTTACTATTGCTTTGAGTTAGTAAAGTAGAGTTTATTATGGTAATGCGTAGTGATAATTACCGAATGTTTGAATGATAGTAGATTGAGTGATAAAACTATCGTATTGGATACTCCGGGTGAGTAATATTACTTTTGTGAGGCGCCACTTGAAATAGGGTTGGGCCTATATATATGTATATATATAAAGCATTCATGGTATTGTAGACTTCAGTGAGTATATTTCCTAGTTATATGTGATCCCAGTGAGAAGGGATTTATTTACTGATGTGACTCATAATACATTGTGTTCTTTATCGAGCAACAAGATATAACTCGTCATATATATAGCGCTGAAAACTTAGGATAGTGATAGTGCCATGTTTCATGATATTTTTACGAACATAAATAGACTTTTATGTCAAAATACAAAGATTGTGGGAAGTTACATATTATGGACTAGGGGCCTTACGAATCTCGATGATCGACAATGTTAGGTAATAGTGTATCGGAGGGGTTCCTTATTTGGATTTTGCTTTGCGAGACATTCCATGCATGAACCTAACGAACATCGAGAATTGGAGAGAAGTATGTACGATAGTACTTGGGATTCGTACCTTAGTTATTGTACATATACGTGAGTATAACCTGAGAGTTGATAATTCAACTATGATGTGAGAATATATTTTATTTATGAAAAAATGCGCGAGATATAGGGTGTATGAGCGCCCTAGGTAATTGAATATATTATATGGGGCAGTGGATTATGATTGTCATGTTAATTCGATAACATTTAGCCAGGGAAGTCAAAACTTATTTCGTCAGATTTGTCAAAGGCTTACGTTTCACGAGAAACTGATTTTTAGAGCGGGGGAAGGACTTGTGAAACACGGTGAGGCAAAGTCACATGGATCACGGTTAGAGGTACATTTGAGAGCATATAAGATGTATCATATTATAAATGACAATGGAGATGGAATTTAATGAAGATAAATATTACTAAATTATTTTGTAACATGTCACCTATCTGTTAGTAAAAGGTGGACCATCCGAAACCAGTTGGGGTTTCTTCAACCGTTAGGTATTCCTGAGTAGAAATGGGAGAGTATTCCCAAGGATTTTATCACGAAGGGGGTTACGATCCTATATGGGTGATAGTGGATCGGTTGACCAAAGTAACTTACGTTATGGCTGTTAGGACTGATCATACTATGGGACAATATGCGCTGATCTTTATAACCGAGATAATGAAGTTACATAGGGTACCATTTGATATCGTGTCCGATTGGGACAAGATTCTTATCTTTTAATTTTGACAGAGTTTTTCATGAGGCCATAGGTACCAAGATGTGATTGAGTAATGACCTATCATCCACAGATGAATGGGAAGAACAAGTGGATTAATCAGATGTTGGAGAATAAATTATATATGTATCCTTGAGGATGAAAGCAATCCCTTCCACTAGTGGAGTTTGTGTACAATAACTCATATAATTTCACTTTTAGGCATGGTGCGAGTTGAGGTATGGAACGGTAATCCTTGTTATTGTCCTGCTTGTTAGTTAAAGGTGGGGGACCAAGAACTATTGTGAATATCAGAGATAATTGATACTTGTAGTATATAATATGTGTAAAATATATACTGCCCAAATAATCTACTTGTGTACGATTGTCGCAAGACGAGATCGTATGCATCTAAAGAATGAATAATATACTAAAGTACGAATAGTAGAGGGATAGGTAGTGAATATCTAAAATAAGTTTAAGTAGTGAAACTTAAACGTAAGTCTTGGACAAGAACCTACGTGACAGGGTAACTTGGGATTCGAAAAGAACTTCGTGAGGTGTTCATTATTAAGGAAATTTGATAGCGTACTGTATGGGCGGTACAGAGTAGTTTACTTGTGAGCGGGAGGATGGGATGCGCAATATATATCCAGAGTTGTTCTTAATTGGTATACTTTTTTTGAATTTCGGGATGAAATTCTGTTGTAAGGGGGGAAGTATGTAACACCCCGTATTTTTAATGACTTTTAAAATGGAATTAATTAGAATTCATTGTGGGATAATTGAAAATTAATCCGGATTTAAATATTACTCGGAAATAAAGTAATATTTGTTGAATATTACTTGTGATTAAAATTAATATATATGATTATGACTTTACATATGATTATGATTTTTATAAAAATTATCGCTAATAATGAATACGACAATTACGATAATTAAGTTGGGACGCACGTGTGAGTCGTGTCCGGACTATAATTAAATGGTAGTAAAAGTAAAATATTTTTATGTCATTCGAATGGCCATTTTGATTGCACAAAGTTTTCGGAAGGGTTTAAATAGTCAAAATTGAGTAAGTCTTGGGAGTTTTTTAGATTTATCATGACTAATTTAGGTGACTTTTGGACATCTTACTGGTAGGTGAAAAGAGAAAAACGGTATTTCACCTTTAAAACTAAAGGTTGGGATTAAGGAATAGTCACTTTCACATACCCAAAGGTTAAAAAAATTATACAATGAGTTAGAGAGAAAATGGAGAGAATTGAGAAAGAATTTCAAGAGCCTAAGGGGAGGATTTGAAAATTTTGTGTAAGAACAAACTTAGAGTGAAGGAAATTCGTGGAGGCTATAATTCTTCTTCAACGGTTCAGACCTACAATCTAAAGTCAAGTGATTAACTATTGCAAATTTTAGCATGTATATTATCCATGTTAGGTTGTGTAGAATATTCTGAAAAATGATATGAATTAAGATGATTTTTGATGAATCCTTGAAAGGAGAATTATGAAGGATAAATCTCTTTTTGAATCTATGTTTTAATCCACGAAATTGGGAATGATTTGGTGAAGAAAATATGAGTTTATAAGTTGTTCTTGGAGAAATGATAAAATATGAGATTTCTGAAATTTATAAGAAATAATATGTTTTTAATCCAAACTTCTTGATGATTTTAAGTTGAGGGATAATTAGAGATCATTTATATACCTTGATATATCACGTGGGATGAATTATGATGAGTTTGGGATTAATTGATAATAATTTTGATGATGAAAACGTGAAAAACATGTAGGTAACCATATGCAGAATATGGGTAATTATCTAGTCGATCGATCGATCAAACAGGAACAGTCGATCGATCGACTCCCCCTGAAAATGTGATTTATTTATTTTTTAAATATTTATTTAACTCCCAACTTGGAGAAATATTTTGTGATGATTAATTGAATAAATTGGGACTTAGAGAAGGGCAGTAAGGTATACTTAAGACCCGAAAAATATTATTCTGTATGGATGGAAGGGGGGAAATTAACGAGTGTGAAATAAATTCGTTACGATGGAAATATATATATATATATATATATATATATATATATATAGGGATTTAAATCGAATAAAAAATGATTTAAGGTTAGGACCAGTAGTAAGGGAGTTATTATTACCGAAATAACCTTAGGCTTATGTGGGATTAACCCTAATAGGTGAAATAAAAGGGTTAGGATTGAATTAGAGATTATCGAGAAATAAACCTAATTGAAGATGATTTTAATTCATAGAAATTCAAAAATTGTGATGACATGGACTAGTAGGATATGACTGGATACCTACTGAATTTACATGAAAAATAAATGATTACCCTTCGAGTGATAAGAGAAGCTCTTGAATATAATTGGAGAGGTAAAGTCAAAATCTGTAAACACGTAGGATATGTGAGATAAATATACTACGTATGGAAAATTATTTATATGGGTTGTGCGTGTGGCCTATTGTTATTATATATAGGTGGGGTAAATACCTATATTATTTATATTGTGTGTATAACATACCTATGTTATTTGCTATCGGGGTTGAGGTTGCGCATTGTGGACGGTCATATCCCCGTGTGCCTTCGGGGGGGGAGGATTTTGATTCATACCCTGAGCATAGGACCTTGGACACATGCTATCGGTTAAGAATGATAGTTTCAACGATTAAATGGGAGCGTAGGTATGTGCGTGACCCATTTGTATGGGGAGTATGCTCGCTTACAATATTTGTGATATGCAATTTATGGTTCGTGAGAGATGTCGAAACAACAGTCCCTTGTAGAGTGCGAGATGTACCCGAACATGATAGCAGAGTATGCGTGCACCGCAGTTGAGTCTGGTAGGGTGCAATATTGTATATATTATAGAGTGAATATATATACATGTGACATTATCTACTGTGTGAAATTTGTAGATTAAAATATATATTATGTGATGAAATCTACAGTGTGAAATTGTAGTTGAAAAATGGATAATATGATCAGATTGAAATAAGTAAGTGAATACTTAATCCTAAAGTTGTGAAAGTTCATATTAAAGAGAGATGAAGAAGTTTAATTATCATAAGTATTGTGTGGAAAATACGGGGAAAAGATATGGGTTAGAATCAAAAATTGAAAACCTTAATTTTGGGCGATGATAAAGTACGCAAGGCATGCAGACTAGATGAGATGTGAGAATTCTCAAGTGAGAGCCCAAGAATCTAACCTATACATAATACTTTTTTATTTGTACCTGTTAAGCACTTACTATTTTTAAAATCTTTTACAATCGGGCTCTGACCCGTTTCCTTTCATATTCTCTTCTCTATTGTATCTTGTACATCAAGCATCCAGTATCAGGGATGCTGGCATAGATTATGGATATCTTAACGGGTTATAGCTCCTACTAGAGAAGAATATTTGGTTAGACGCTTCTATTCTGTTGATTCACACATCTGTAGTGCCTAGTTTTATTTAGGGCATGTCACCCAAGATTCTAGTTATTTCATTTCCATTCCAGACTATTGTAATCATTTATGTCAGTACTGTTGATTTTGGTTTTATATGATAGTAATGAAATATTTTAACTAGAGAGTTATTCCAGTCGTTCTTATTCTTAGTCAGTTGTGATGTGATGTTGCTTCCTATTATTCCTACTCTTTGTGGAATGGTTTTAGTTTAATTAAAAATGGAAACCATTTTTGACACTAGCTTAATTAATTATTAGTTAAATTAATAAAGAAATTATTTTTCGACAGTGATGCTGAGAATGAACCAACTGGATATTCTGATTTAATTTAATAAAGTACTGATCACCTGGTATTTAATTAGGTGGGGTGTCACCAATCCCAAGAGTTTGGCCATGTATGAAGGAGTTATCTTATGGAAAAGGTTCGTATTAATGAGGTGTAACCAACATCAGTTAAGCAGCTAATGCAAAATATGAAAATGGAGATGCCAACCGATCTTTATTCATTAAATATTGTCTTAAAAACAACATAAGTTTGAAGATGGAAATTTTTTTAAAGTAAATATCCTAATAAAAGATAAATAAGACTTAAAAATATACCTTATTCAGATTGACTGCGTTTCATGCTCTTGGTATCTTCCCGCCCTCCAGCATTTCCAAGTGATATGCTCCTTAAAGGCCGTCTCTGATTCCTCTGAAGGGTCCTTTTAATTTGGTCCTAGTTTACCTTCTAATGGTTTTACGACACTACTGAGGACTTTTATTAGGATATAATATCTTATCAGAAACTTCCTCGGGTTGATTTTCTTTCTGTGTTGCTTGGTCAGTTACTTTTAATAGGAAGTCAACTTGATCCTGGCCTACTCTCTTCATTCATCTGCTAAGTCAAGGAGGTTCTCATGGTGGGGAGTCCTGCTTCTAATGGGATGATTGCTTCCATCCCATAAGTGAGTGAAAATAGTGTTTCCCCAGTTGATCTCCTAGGGGTGGTGCGATAAGAACACGAGGGAGCTCATCCACCTAAGCACCCTTGGCTATTTCTAACTGATTTTTTAGCCCGTTGATCATGGTTTTATTATAAACCTCTACCTTTCCATTGCTTTGGGGTACGCCATAGAATTGAAAATGGTGCTTGATGTCGTGTTCATCTTAAAAATCTTAAAAGAAACTACTTCATGATTGCGTGTCGTTATCGATAATGATAGTCCTTGGTACCCCAAAATGTGTTATGATGTTTTTCTAGATGAACCTGGTTATATCTGAGTCATGAATGTTCATTAGTGGTTCTATTTACACCCATTTGGTGAATTAATTTGTGCCCACCAACAGATACTTTCGATTTTTAAATTCAGTAGGTAGTTGTTCCACTATGTCCAACCCCCACTGCATCAATGGTTATGGTCTTGTCAGTGAATTCAGGTCGTTGGAGGGATGATGGATCATAGGAGAATGCTTTTGACACTTTTCACACTTGAGAACGTAAGATACTGCGTCCTTTTGTATATGAGACCACCAATAACCCTTCTTAATTTCTCGGAAGTCCAGAGATCTCCTTCTTGGGTGACTCCCACAAATACCCTCATGAAGTTCACTAAGTACTTGTTCAGTGTCATGCGGTTGGACGCATTGGAGATAAGGACTTGTGAATGACCTATTGTAGAGATTTCCTTTTGGAGAGAGATAAAAGTAAGCAACCTTGACCCTTACCTGATGGTCCATCCTCTTATCGTCAGGAAATATGTCACTCCTTAGATAATTTATAATGGGATCCATCCAGCTGGGGGCCTTTTGCTGTGAGGAGGACTTGCTCTACTACGACTACCTGGTCAATGCTTGGCTATGCAAGGAAATTTATCTGGATAGTTCTTCGTAGGTCAGAGATGATTGTTGAACTCAGGGCCGCTAAGGCATCCGTATGATTGCTCTGCCCCCGGGGGAACTAATGAATGTCCACCTTCTCAAATTCTATCATAAGTCCTCTTAGGTAGCGAGGTAGGCTTCCATCCTTTCATCTTTTGCATCGAAGTCCCTTCTCACTTGCTTGGAGACTAGTTTGGAGTCGGCGAATACGTGGAGGTGCTTTGCCCCCCCAGCAGTTGGGCTTTGTGAAAGCCATCGATTAATGCTTCGTACTCGATTTCGTTATTGGAGGCTTAAAATACCAATATGATTCCTTGCTCAATCACAGTGTCTTTTAGAGTGATGAGAAAGATACCTAATCCCACCCCCTTAGAATTGGAGGCTCCATTAACGTATAGGGTCCAGTCCTTAGACTGTACTTCTTTATTTTTGACAGCTCCATTTTCAGTTGGTGATTGGTTAATACCCTATAAATTCAGCAATGAAGTTTACTAAGACTTATCCCTTAATTTTTGATCTTGGTTGGAAGTGGATATCGAATTTCCCAAGCTCTACCGACCACTTGGAGAGTAGTCTGGAGAGGTCGGATTTCCGTAGAGCAGCTTAGAGGGGGTAGGAAGTGATTACAGTTATAGAATGGGCTTCAAAGTAATGCTTTAATTTCCTCGAGGCAACTACCAGCACATATGCGAGCTTCTCCAGAGGAAGGTATTGTTGTTCAATGTCCATAAGTGTCTTACTGGTGTAGTAAACTGGGTGTTGGCCCCCTTCTTTCAACTCCTAAAGAAGTATGAAGGACTCACATGGAACAATGACTACTCACGAGCTTTGGAAGAAATAAAATCCTACCTTAGCAAGCCACCCCTGCTGGTGATCCCTACAATATTGCTAAGGTAGGATTTTATTTCTTCCAAAGCTCGCGAGTAGTCATTGTTCCATGTGAGTCCTTCATCCTTCTTTAGGAGTTGAAAGAAGGGTCGAAAGCATTTTGAGGACTTGAAGATGAAGCGATTCAGTGTTGCAAGCATGCTAATGAGCTTTTGAACATCTCTCAACGTCTAAGGAGGCTGGACTCTAGTGATAGCATCGATCTGATCCGAAGTGGCCTTAATTCCCCTTTTAGTGACTAGATAGCCTAAGAACTTTCCTAACTAGACACCGAATGAACGCTTACTCAGATTAAGTTGCATCTAATATTTATTGAAGATCCTAAAGGTTCTGGCTATGTCTGTGAGGTGGTTGCCCTTGTTCTTACTTTTGACTAGCATATCGTCGATGTAGACCTCCATCGTGTCTCCCATCTATTTCTTGAACATCTTGGTCACAAGCCATTGATAAGTTCCCCTATGTTCTTTAAGCCGAATGGCATAACCTTACAGAAATACAATGCGATGGGGGTTATAAATGATGTTTTATCTTGGTCGGGTTTGAATAAAGGAATCTGATGGTAGCCAGAGTAGGTGTTTAGGAAGCTCATCCTTCCATGTGTTGATGTTGTGAAGACCAACTGATCTATTTTGGTAAGTAGGAAGCTGTTCTTGGGGAATGCCCTGTTAAGATCTATGAAATAAGTACAGATCCTCCAACTTCCATTGCTTTTACGAACCACCACTAGGTTGGATAACAATTTAGGAAACTGAACTTACCTATTGGATCTTGTATCCAGTAACTTTCCTACTTTATTTTCCACCGCCTTGGCATTTTTGGGGGTTATTTGATGAGACCTTTAAGTGATTGATTTGAAGGTCGGATCTATGTTCAGGCGATGGCATGCTATATTGGGATCAATACCTAATAAGTCATATGGTTCCTAAGCAAAAACATCCAGATTTCTCTTGAGGAATGCAATTAAATCCTTCTCTATTGATCGGTGAGTGTGGATCTAATCAAAAAATTTCTCTTTGGTAAGTTGTCGTCAGCTCCAACTTCTTCCAGGTTTTCAACGGCCCTATCGGCGGGTGGGCCCTGGTCTTCTCCACCTATGGTCGATCGTACCGTAATTGCTATTTGGAGAGTATAACCCCTCATGGGCTTCCTCTTGAGCATCCTTTACCCCCTTCTTCATTTCCTTCTTGGGGGTGAATGGCTTTAATAAAGCACTTCTTGGCTATAGTCTAGTCGCCACAAATTTTAACCATGCCTCGGTCAGTAACACACTTTAACTTTTGGTGGTAGGTGGATGTTACGACCTTCATGGCTTGGATCTAGACCCTGCCTAAAATGGCATGATATTGGGATTCGATATCCACATCTAAGAACTTGATTAACTTTGAGATGTTTCTTTCCTAATCGGTAGGATTATCTTCCCCAGTGACATCGTGATCCTTCCTTCAAATCTGATCAACGGAACCGTGGCTTCTTTGAGGTTGGTGATGTTCATCTTTAGTTTATGGAACAATTCTAGGTACATCACTTCTAACTAATTTCCCTAGTCCAAAAGGAGCTTTTCAACACCCCAATTAGCTATTCTGAGTGTGATCACCAATTCGTCATGATGTGGGGTTCTCACCCCGACCAAATCTTCCTCGGTGAACACAATATGCTTGGTGTAGTCGATGTATTCTAGCTACCAATGCTTACCAACATGGATTTTAGCGGGGTTAATCTAAAAACCGTCCATAACAATAATTACATTCTTAAGTTCCATCTGAACAGAGTTCCCCTGGATTTGTTTGAGGTCTGATGCCCCATGGATTACAGCAAACTCATGTCCTGTATCATCGACGAGGATGTTGTCGGGCTTTTAGTTGCCATTTTCATCTTGGGCCAACTACTCCAAGTGTGACTTCAGAGCCTTGCAATTCTTGATTCAGTGACCACCCTCCTTCTGGAATGTGCATCTCAGTGCATTATTCCTTTTAGTTGGGTCGCCACCCATTTTCTTGGGCCATTTGATAAATGGCTTGTGTTTGATTTTGCTCAAAATTTTGTAAATGGGTTGCTTGAAGACTGTGTTAATTACTTAGAATGCCTTGGAGGGATCGACTTTGTTCCCATTATTGTTTCTCTTCTGTTAAGTATCACTCTTTTCTATCCCCTTGTTCGTCTTTGCTCGACCATTGTCCTCTGCATTTGGGTGAACCACATCTTCCAACTTGGCATATTTTTCAATACGGGCTATAAGGTCGTCGATGATGATGACTTCCTTTTTAGTGAGGGATTGGTGCAATAAGGAGAAGGTCAGCAAACCAATTTTTAAGGATGCTATGGCAACTTGGTTCGAGAAGTCCTCGATCTTATTGAAAACTTCCCAATACCTTTTGGCATAATCTCGAAGGTTCTCTTGTGGTTTTTTCTTTATCATAAGTAGTGCATCCATCTGCTTGGGTGGGAGCTGCTGGTTATGAAGAAATAAGTGAAGGCCTCTGCTAGATATGCAAAGTTTCTAATTGACCTATGAGTCAGCCTCTCAAACCACTTATGTGCTACACCATGTAGGCTAGAAGGGAAAATTCGACACATTAGTGCATCATTGTGGCTCCATAAGATCATTGCTAGCCTGTATTACTGAACATGCTCTATGGGGTCTATTATCCCGTCGTAGATCTTGAACTTGGGGATAAAAAAATTCTTCAGGGGATCCTCTTCTACGATCGCCCTTGAAAAAGGGAATTTCATCTGAGTATTGAGAGATCTTCTAGCTAACTCTCTAGTGGATCTGGCTCCATAGTGGGCTGGATCTACCTACAGACTAGAATAATAATGTCTTCGTTTTGTTGATCGTTGCTCATGTGGCATCTCTCTGGATGGCCACATTGCGATTATACACACTCTGACGTATCACATTTAGTTCTTTACTGGTCACGCCTGGAGCTCCTCCCTCATTTGTGATTATTAATTTTTCTGAGGACTAGGAGTCCTATCTTGGGGCTTCCGGGTGCCCCTTTGGAGATCTCTCTCCATTCATTTTAGTGGCCTTTAGAGGCAAGCATTCTCTTCTACCTGGAGGCATATAGCCTCACCTTATTCGTGAAACTTGGCTTTATAAGCATCGACCAACCTAGAGATCTGAGTAGATCTGGGTGGTCCTTGGCTTTCTTCAAAAGTTTACCTATCCTGGCAAAACCTGGGGTTTGTATGCTGGCAAATCTCATACTTGACCCTAGAAGGAACTAGGTCTTCCTCGACATCGCCAACTTTAGTAATGTTATTGTTATAGTGAGACATCACAGGCTTTCTGCTGATGAATGTTTTTACAGGAATAGAAATCTCTTCCCACAAACGGTGCCAATTGTGAGTGCAGAAAATATCACAATAAAGAAATCCATGAAAACAAACACAAAGACAAAAAAGTAAAGATCACACATAACAATGATATATGTGGTTCGATAATTTTCTTATGTCCATGGAGAGGTTAGTGTTTATATTAAGTGTCTTTCAAGATCTCAGGTTACATCCCTTTGCCTCGGGTCAGGGTGTACAATTTATATGTGTATTAAATGAAAGGTTGAGTCATACAAGGAACTCAATTAACACATTGGATATATCAAGGATTACCTGAATATCTCCTCTGAGATTATTGGTAACTGTTTTGACTATATCTGTAGGTGTTCAAGTGTAATTGAAATACTCATGTGTGAATTAAATTATGATTTTGGGTCGGGCAACGTTTTAATGGATCCAAGCTTGTCGGTTACTCTCATGTGCTATGTTAAATGGGTCCCAACAACTTTTAATCAAATTTTAGTTTTTCATCAGCTTTTTACATTCAGTACTTTACTTTTTATCAAGGCTACTTAATACAATTATGATTGATTATTTCAATTATAAGGACAATCATAATGTAAAATAACCTTATTTTAGTCCGATTAAACTATTGTTTTGATACCTTATTGATGTGATTACACTTAGTCATGAGCTTGAGGTCACATGTTTCATTATTAACAACATGAAAACATTATGATATGCCCATAAAAACCTACCGAGGAATCCCTAAGCATTAAGTAATTAGACAATGGTTAGTCAGATAAAATCTTAAATGGATGGATTTTCCAGCGAATAGGTACGTTATCTTCTAAAGTTAGTACTAGGTCTAATGTAGTGTGACGACACAATTCTAAAAAGGTAAGACTAAAGAACACAAACTTGGCACCATTGAAATATGAGAATGCAAACATGAATTGCGAACAAAATAACTTCATTTAATTAAAAAGTTCATTAAAACATCAATTATGGTCGACCGATTATAAAAATAACAAGAAATTTACTAGATATACACTACACCAAATCCTGCGAATGGTCACGCCCAGTGGGTCGCGGACTTAGGCCGTGACTAGTTGGTCCCGGACTTGGGCCGTATCCCACTCAATATTTGGCGTGACCACATTTATTACCACACTAAATTATCCATGCTCTGGAAGTGGTCACGGACTAAATCCCTGACCACAGTGGGTCACAGACTTAGATCGTGACCTGGGCGTGACCAGCTTGGCTCCAAATTTCGCGCCAAAATTCCCTCCAAACTGGTCGCGGATGGGTCACAGACTTGGGCCGTGACCAAAGACATGACGAAGAAGGAAACACACACATTGAGGGTCACGGCTCGGGGCCGTGACCATTTCTTGGTGTGGGTCATGGCTATAGGCCGTGACCATACCTCATTCAAGCAGTAGGGAGGGCCGCGCATGGTGGGACACGGATCTTGGCCGTGAACAGGTACAAGCCAGACCACCTCTTCTCATTTATTGGTCGCATGTATGGGGGTCACGGATCTAGGCCGTGACCAGAGTTAGGTATTAAAAACAAAAAACCCCGCTGCTTTGTCATTTCGTTGCTACAATTTTTGAGGTGGTCTCGTGCGATTTCGTGTGGATTTAAGTTTGATTTGCAAGGGCTCTTGCGATTTCATGTGGATTTAAGCTGGATTTGTGCGATTTCAGTTGGTTTTCATTTGGATTAACCCCTGGTATGTATTGATTCATTTTGATTTCATTGGATTTCGTGATTTGCCCTAATTTCTGTGTATGTATGTGTAGATTTATGTTTGTATGTGTGTATTTGTGTGTATGTATAGATTTATGTTTATATGTGTGTGTATGTATAGATTTATGTGTATACGTATGTTTATGTGTGTAACTATGAACAAATGAATTATTTTTTATCAATAAACCCTATATTGTATGTGTGTGTATGTATAGATTGTATGTGTGTGTATTTATAGATTTATGGCAAAAAAAATATTAGGGTTTAGTAAACCCTAAATAGTATGTGTGTGTATGTATAGATTATGTCAATAAACCGTAGATTGTATGTGTGTGTATGTATAAATTATGTCAATAAACCCTAGATTGTATGTGTGTGTATTTTTTTGACAAAATATTATTCAAAACCCTAGACATTATATTTTTTTGAAAAAATATAATTAAATGGATTTTTAACATGTAAAAAAAATTACATCCACCTTATTGTGGGTTATATGTATGTCATCATATTATATTGGGGGTTATATGCTTGTCGTGATTTTTTTTGACAAAATATAATTAAATGAATTTTTTTGACATACTAGTCGCAAACACGTGTGCACATTATTATAGTGACATATTGTTGGCTTGGTTGTTGGATACTATGTTGGATTTATTGAATTGATACTAGTGTCGATAAGTGTACATGTTATTAAATTTGTTGGGTGTATTCTTGATTTGCCTATGAAAAAGTATATCACTTATCTTGCGATTAATGTGCATTTTTTGACGTTTACGTCAAGATATTAGGAGGCTACAACTTGACATGGAACAAAGTCAACTTGATTCCCTTCATTCATATTTTAACTTGACATGTATGCCATAATTCTGTTGATTTCATACAGTTCTGTTTTAGTTTGAGATTTGTTGTGATCAACTTGATTGGATATGTATTTTAAAGCCTTAAAATGGCGGCGTAATAATCACAACTATATTTATATTATAGGCACCGGGTTGATATTATACAATTTTGTTCTCCTTTGCCTTCGTGTACTTTTCTTTACATATTATAGGCAGCAAGTTGCTCATGTTCGTTCGAATTGCGATGTTAAAATGGGGGAATAAATCTGCGTCATATGTAAATCTACGACATATTATAGGCAGCAGATCTAATTCTTCAGTGGTATTGTGAGGTACTTTCTTTAATTTTACATACCTGTTCTTCATAACACATTGTTTACGTATTGCAGATCTAACCAATTGGATATCAGTTCTTCATTACACATCAGGTAGTCTTTACTTTAACTAAAGTAGTTATATAATTGATATGCATTATCTATTAAATCTTTTAGATGATAGAAGGAGTACGAGATAATTATTGGTTTTTTTGGTTTGGCTGTTGGATAATTATTGGTTGCTAGCTTGTTGTTGGATAGTTATTGGATAGTATGCTAGAAAGTATGGGATAATTAGAAGGAGTACGGGATAATTATTGGTTTGATTGTAGGAACTGACCATGCAGTCACAGGACTCCCGGTTTGAGAATACGACTATAATTTGAAAATATGAGGATTTAAGCTTAAAAATAAGGCGTTAGAAGGTAAAAACTCGAAATAGCCCCCGAACGGCCCAGTGAGAGGCACCGACACCTCACACGGGACCAATGTAACTCGTAGGAATAAATCGCGCAATCACGGGACTCCCGATTTGAGAATACATTGAAAATATGAGGACTTAATCTTAAAAACAAGGCGTTAGAGGGTGAAAACACGAAGGAGCACTCGTACGGTCCCGTGAGAGGCACCAACACCTCTCAAGATACCAATGTAATACGTAGGATTTGACCGCGCGATCACGGGACTCCCAGTTTGAGAATACGACGATAATTTAAAAATATGAGGACTTGAGCTTAAAAATAAGGCATTAGAGGGTGAAAACATGAAACATCCCCCGTACAGCCTCGTGAGAGGCACCAACACCTCACACGGGATCAATGTAGCTCGTAGGAACTTCTTGCACAATCACGGGACTCTCGGTTTGAGAATACAACTATAATTTGAAAATATGAAGACTTAAGCTTAAAAATAAGGCGTTATAAGGTAAAAACCTGAAATATCCCCCGAGAGGCCCGTGAGAGGCACCAACACCTCACACGGGACCAATGTAACTCGTAGGAACTGACTGTGAGATCACGGGACTCCCGATTTGAGAATACGACGATAAGTTGAAAATATGAGGACTTAAGCATAAAATCAATGTGTTAGAGGGTGAAAACACGAAATAGCCCCCGTACGATCCCGTGAGAGGCCCCAACACCTCTCACGGGACCAATGTAATACGTAGGAACTGACCGCGTAATCACGGGACTCTCGATTTGATAATACAAATATAATTTGAAAATGACATGGATACTAGGAAACCACTACAATAGGAAATAATGGATCTATTCACTTAAGTTGAAAAAGTTGCTTCATGGAGATCTACTTAGGGAAGGTCAAAATCTGAAGGAAATATAAAAGAAATAAGATCGTGCTTCGTCTTCGTTTACTACACCGGCAATAGGATCGTCTCGTCAAGCATCTATTCATCTTCTCTCTATTATAGTATGAGGGATCATTTTCAAAATTGATTTAACTTCTAAGAGAATCAACTTCAGCTGAGATAGTCTTTTGAAAAATGTTACCAAATTGAACTTTATTCCAATTTTTTAGACATGCTCTAAGAATCTTTAGATTGGATGCCAAACTATACATGGGGTTTCCTCCATTGTAAGACTTCCAATTGGCCTGGATAATAACTTTATACGAGGAATGAGCAACACAAAAATTTTGAAACACAAATCTATTTGGGAGTTTATCACAATCACTAGATAAGCTTAGAAGCATATGAGAATGATCAGAAGTTATTTTACTCAAGTGTTTAACAACCACTTTAGAAAATAACTGCTTGCTACTCAAATTTATCAACATTTTATCTATTCTTTCCCAAATACTAGCACTGGATTCTCTTTTATTCCACCAAGTGAACATGGAGCCCAAATACCCCAAGTCAATGAGGCCATTAGACTTCATACATTGGATGAAATCTTCTGCAGCATTAAAGTCATAAGGTAAACCTCCTACCTTATCTCTAGAAGCAGACATCGTATTGAAGTCACCTCCTACAAACCATGGATTCAATGTATAAATGGAATTTAAATACACCCATAAAACTATTCTATCTCTTCTAGTGCATTTAGCATAAACCAAGGAAACTTGAATAACAGAAGACAGAACAGGATGAGAGACCTTTAGAGTTAAGCATTGAGGAACTTGAGATTCCATCAACACGGAGATATCAAAAGAGAAAAAAATCCAAATAGTGTTGACTTCATTAGCAATACTTTAATGAAACCAAACTTGATTCGAAATTCTTTAAGTCTAGCTTGGTCTACTTTAGGTTCTAAGCAGACTAACATCAATTTATTGTGTATCTTTACAAATTTTTTAATTCTTCTACGAACCATTTTCTTTCCAGTGCCTCTCACATTCCAAATCATCAACTTAATCATTTAAAGATAGGTTTTAGGAGATTATTTGATGCAAACCTTAACAAAATTTTCTCTGTAGTTACAATATTTTTTAACAATAAATTCTTCTTCTTTTTGCTAGTCACTTGAGTCCATCCCTCTATAGCTTGTTTAGGTTGATCCCCCTCATCAATAAGAATTTTTCTTGGAGATAAATGCAAAATATCAGTCACAACATTATTTTTCTCTTCATCTCCTGTTTCCTCCTTTTAATTACCCTCTACATTTTCCTCTACAGCGGGTTCTTGTTCCTCTTCTACAATGTTTGTGTAATTATGTGATGGACGGTTGGCCTTTTCAATTGATTCCTCACCATTGATAACTTCACATGTTTCTTCTTGTGGGGCATTACCAATTCGGACTTGAACAGTTATATATCTATTGTTATATAATTGTTATATAACTGTTATATAACAACAGTTATATTAACCGTTAAATAACCGTTGTTATATTAACCATTATATAACCGTTGTTATATAACTGTTAATAATAGTTATATAACAACAAGTTTGCGGCTTTCTTCGATTGATGCTTTCTCCTTGTGGCTTTACTTAAAATTACGAGTTCGTTGTAGTCCATATGTATCGTGCTAAAGTTTAAACATGTGTTATTGTGTCGAGTCGCATTGTGTGTCCGTGCTTCCATAGTCTGACAGTCTCTCACGAAACTTTAGAACTTGTCAACTTTTCTTTAATAAAATTGGGGGTTAACATAGGGATTGTCATAAGGAGACCTTTGGTTTTGTAATTTCAAAAGATAGACGAAGGGAACCAAGATTACGCTTAATTTGGTCATACCCCGCGAAGGAAATTCAGTGATTTTGGTATGTAATTCCATACTAGTACTTATAGGCTTTCTTTTAATTATTCTTCTGCACTCTAGATCAGTTAGTATGTAAGGTTTATCATCATTTGATTCATTAAGTACATGAATACCCCATGAACTATATCCCTCATGTCAGTTGAGACTCTAAGCAAACACACACCTGAACGGACAAAACCTCTAAACAAACTATATCCCGATTTGAGAACACGGCGATAATTTGAAAATATAGACTTAGACTTAAAAAATGGCATTCGATGGCCAAAACCCAAAACAACACCCGAACGGCCCCGTAAGAAGCACCAACACCTCGCACAGGACCAATGTAACTCGTACGAACAGACCCTGCAATCAAGAGACTCCCGATTTGAGAGTACGAAGATAATTTGAAAATATATAGACTTAGGCTTAAAGAATGGAATTAGATGGCAAAAACCCAAAACAATACCCGAATGGCCCCGAGAGAGGTACCAAAACCTCGTACGCGACCAATGTAACTCGTATGAATAGACCGCGCGATCACGAGACTCCTGGTTTGAGAGTACGAGGATAATTTTCATATATCAAGACTTAGGCTTAAAAAGAGGTCGTTAGTGGGGGAAAACCCGAAACAACCCTGTGAGTGGCACCAACACCTCACATAAGATCAATGTAACTCATAAGAACTGACCGCGCGATCACGGGACTGCCGGTTTGAGAGTACGACGATAATTTGCATATTTCTAGAATTAGGCATAAAAATAGGGCGTTAGTGGGGGAAACCCGAAACAGCCCCCGAACAGCCCGTGAGTGGCACCAACACCTCGCACGGGACCAGTGTAACTCTTATGAACTGATCGCGCGATCACGGGACTACCGGTTTGAGAATACGATGATAATTTGTATATTTCTAGACTTAGGCTTAAAAAATTGCCTTTAGTAGGCGAAAACCCGAAATAGCCCCCGAACGGCCCCGTGAGTGGCACCAACACCTCGTACGGGACCAATATAACTCGTACGAACTGATCGCGTGATCACGGGACTGTCGGTTTGAGAATACGATGATAATTTGCGTATTTCTATAATTAGGCATAAAAACAGGGCATTAGTAGGAGAAAACCCGAAACAGCCCCCGAACGGCCTCGTGAGTGGCACCAACACCTCACACGGGACTAATATAACTCGTACGAACTGATCGCGCAGCCGCGGGACTCCCGGTTTGAGAATACGACGATAATTTGCATATTTCTATATTTAGGCTTAAAAACATGGCGTTAGAGGGTGAAAACCCAAAACAGCCCCCGAATGGCCTCGTGGGTGGCACCAACACCTCCCACGAGACCAATGTAACTCGTAGGAACTGACCACGTAGCCATGGGACTCCCAGTTTGAGAATACGATAGTAATTTGCATATTTCTAGACTTAGGCAAAATATGGCTGTTGATGTAAAAAATTAGATTATATCTTATTATTTAATCACAGATAAAATAAATGAGACAAAGGAGTTTTAAAGTGGTTCAGCCTTATAAGAATGGCCTACGTCCACTGTTTCTGTTATTGATGACTGTTTGGGAATTCTCGATTACAAGTTTAATCAAGAAATTCTGGTCCCCTTACAATGAGGGTAATACAATGTATTTATAGCCCTGAGGCTGTAATGTGAAAGGGTAATACATTAAATGATGTACATGTGAAAGGGTAATACATTCAAGGCCCCTTAAGTGTATACATCTGAATGATAAGCATTTAATGAAGAGTCAAACTGTTGGTTATCCTGTTATTAATACTTTGTTCGAGGTGCAGCTCGGACCGCCTAAGTTTCTCGGTACTCAAAAGTTCCTCGTAGAGTTCTTGTTGGTCGGAGCATCTGAGTTCCTCGGGGAAGCAGTATTCCTCGTTGTAGTATGGTTCCTCGGAGCATCTGAGTTCCTCGGCAGTTTTCCTCGTTGTAGTATGGTTCCTCGGAGCGTCTGAGTTCCTCGGAAGTGTTTGTTGTTGCCACATAGATTGCCACGTGTCTTCACTCAATTAAGCCATGTCAGCAGACTAAATTTGGTATCAACAGAAGCCCCCAATGTTTCATAGTTCAAAATTTGAGGAGTGTGGAACATTCTTTCTCGAAATATGATAGTTTCAAATGGTCATCCTGAAATTTAGGAGTCTTTTGTATTTATTTTTCCTTCCAAATTCATAGAATTAGGCTTTTTTGAATTTTTATAACCGCCTCGATCTCCGCGTACTTTTTGTCCTTCTAGCCGCCGGTAGCGTAATCGTTTCTTTTTATAATCATTAACTTTACCGTTTCCCAAGATAAGTTATTTAAGCGTCACAGATAATCCCATCGTCTTTTACTTTTTTAAATTTGTATCTTCGAGTTTTCCATTGTCTTACTCTCGTTCATCCTTTTCATCGTTCGTTGTCAACAGATCCACTCTTTTTCTGTAAGATCTTCTTCCTTATTCTTCATTTCCTTTATTCATTATGGTTTACCTTGTTGAATCTCTTGATAAGTTTCGTTTTGATTTTTCTATTCCTTCATGGGTTGTTCTGGAGGAACTTTATGAACCTTTCGATTATTTCCGTTTGGCTGAGGGACATTGGTTCCCCAGTCTCTTTATTACTGAATGTGGCTTTTCTTTTCCGCCAAATCCTTTATGTATGGAATTCTGTCAATATTTTGACGTTGTTCCTGCAAGAATAGCCCCCAATATATGGAGAATAGTTAATGGGGTTCATAGACTAAATCAAATTCATGGAACTCGCATAGGAATTCCAGAAATCATGTTTTGTTATAGATGGGCTGTTGGTGATAATACTTTTTATTTAAAAACTAGATTTTTAAATAGGGCTTTAGTGGTCAATCTCCCGGATGCCAATAAGGACTATTTTGAGCACGGGTTTGTTATAAAAAATTGGCAACATGCTCCTTTATCTGGAGATGAAGTGTATCAGGGTCCCAGATGCCCTCCCTATGGCAATGGGATAGGTTATTTTTATTTCATTTTATTTATTTTTAAATTATGCTTCCTCTATGTTTGATAAAATGTGCCACTGATATTTTAATTTTGATTTATTTGCAGTTGACAGCAAAAGAAAATCCCTAAAAGAGGCAGACGTTAATATAAGGCATTTAAAACTTATCTGGAGTTTGCATCAAACTGTTGCCGACGAGCACATTAGGTCAGCTTCATATTTGCTGCAGTATAAGAGTTACACCTCCTCTTTCACTGCTCGTCCGGTGATAAGCGATGCAGAACCAGTACCAGCTTCTACCAGTTCTTCGCCTGAGTCACACGTTCCTTTAAGTGAAAGGATGAAGAAAAGAAGACCTCCTACTCTCTTTGAGAAACCTGCATCTACTGCTGGAGAGGCAAAAAGAAGTAAGCATGATGTCCCAAAAGGGACAAAGAAAATTGATGCACCCCCTCCGGCTGCTCCTATGAAGGTTGCCGAGAAGCCCCCAGTGGCTCCGAGCAAGACTGATGCTCCAAAAGAAGTGATTATCATATCACCGACCAAGAGTTCCTCCTTGGTCGTTCCCCCGAGGAAGCTGAAGAAAAGCTCCTCAGTCAATTTGGCTAAAACCATCTCTCAGCCCCCAACTACTGGAACTGGTGTTCCTACTTTTGTTCCCCTGAGCTCTGCCATGAGCTCGGTGAAGACTTGGATCATTCTCGAGATCTAAGGTATTGAATAAAACCTTTCTCGGGACATGGTTACCTCATTGGCTGCTCGCCATATTGCTTCTGTAAGTCTTATTATTTTGAACTTTTCATCTTTCCCTTGTTATATTTGTCTCTGACTTGCTTTTATTTTCTTTTCACAGTTGGTGAGCTACTTTAATATAATTGTGAAGAAAGATGAAGCTATTAAAGCTTCAAGCTCCTCATCTAGTGTGGAGGAAGCTCTGATGGGTTTGACGTGGTCTTTGGAAGATTCTCGTCAGAAGCATGATGCTGATAAGGCTGCTTGGGAGAAGAAACTTACCTCAACCGAGCAGGAGAAGGCTCAAGTTGTTGAAGTCTCTAAGGAGTTGGAGAAAAAAATAAATGATTTGGAGAATAAGAATAAAGAGCTCGAAGGGAAGCTCAAAGATGCTGGGGAGCTTGAAAATAAGCTCAAGGTTGTTAAGGAGGAGTTGGGTCAACTTCGGGAAGTAAGTCGGCAGAAGGAAGAAGTTGAGAATAAACTGAAGGTTGCTGAAAATCTTCTGTCCGAGAAGCTTTCCTCGGAGAAGTTAAAGAGGAAATTGGTTGTGAAGAAATCTTTCATCACTGGCTGGGATAAAGGGTGGAATAAAGGTTTGGCTGCCATGATGTCGCAAGTCGAATATGGCAGCCTCAAATACTTTAGAGATGGATGGGTCGCTGCTCTGCAGGAGATGAAGGTTGATGAAAATTCTGAACTCTTTCAGCGACACATACCTGGTCCCCCTCCTACTCCTGAAGACGAAGAAGAGGATGAAGCTGCCTCCGAAGAGTCTTCCATGGTTATGGGAGATCAAGTTTCTCACCCCCCGACTATCCATCCCACTGGCGAGGAACTTCATCAACTCGTTACTTCATCCGAGAAACTGCCAGCGCTCCCCGAGCAACTCTCTGTTCCCTCCAAGCAACCTACCTCCTCGTCCCAGCCTCCCGAGAAAGTTTTGGGAGACAAAGAAAAGGTGTAGAGTTGTTCGGGTTTCTCTTTATTTTATTTTTCTTTGTCAAATGTAACCCTGAACATGTAACTCTGAACTTTGTGATATAATAAAATTTGAACTTTTGTTTATGCATACTGTTGTTTCTCCTCTTCATGCTCTGTTGGTACTCTTATTGATTATTGCTTTTTTTTCCTCTACTAGTTTCTGGACAGGATGGAATTATTGTTTGCTCATGATACAAAGCTGTTATGGCAATGCAATGAATACTTTAAGGCTGGTCACACAGATCTGAGTGCAGCACAAATCGTCGACATCCTCGGCCAAGATGCTTCGGAACAGGCAATTGAAGCTTACCAATATTTGAAGTGTCTGCTTGATCATGCGGTGTCCAATAATGTAGCTTATTATGATATGATTGAGGATCTCCAAAGCACTCTTGAAGACCATCAGCAATAATATAAGGAATCCACTGCCCTCTTGCACGAGGGGTACGAGAAGAAATATCAGCAAATCATTGCCGACAAGGGATATGAGATGCGTTTTGCTGCTTACGATGTGCGGGAGAGAACGTTGAAGGCTGAGGTCGAAGAGAACAGACAGATAGCTAAGTTATTAGAGAAAGAAAATAATAACTTGCAAAGAGAGGTGTCTCAGTTGAAGTCTGCAGCTTCCACCTCAAATGCTTTGATCCCAGTGACAGACAAGGGATTCTCATTCTTGGAGGTCGAAAACGCTAACTTGAGGGATGAGTTGGAAACCTTGAAAAGGTCTAGCCCTTCCATTTCTGCTCATGGATGAGCAAGAGCTTCTTGGGGATGAGAAAGAGCTGCTCAGATTCCTGTCGAGGAACAGAGGACTCAATCTGCTTTAGAGAACCAGGCCTTCCAGCTGATGGCGAAGAACCAGGCATTGGCTGAGATGTCTAAAAAGATCAGGGGTCTGGAAGAGCAGCTTTTTGCGCAGAAATCTATCTTGGAGAATAAAGAACTCTTCATAAAAAATCTCCACGAGCAATTGGAAAGATTGACATATCAATTCCACAAGCAGCCCAGGGAGTTCTGGATGGCTGGCTACAACGAGGCTCTCTACGACTTGGACGATCGTATCCAAAATGCAAATAATGAGGGCTACAAACAGGGATGGTTGAATGCCTTAGGTGTGATGCAACTGGAACAAGGTCATTACTTGTGAGATTACCATAATCCTGGACTCCTCGACCTACCAGTGCCACCATTCAAGCTTGATATGAGTTGGATCCCTGCTCGGGCCATCCCTCGATGTCTGATTTCCAAATACCTCGGCGATTACAATCTCCATTCCAATGTCGAGATATCTCGCCCCGAGCATCTACTAGATCGACCATCTGTGATGAATATCAGGATGTTAAAAGATCTTAACTTCATAAATTCTCCTCTTGCTTTAAATGATCCACCTGCTGGCGAGGAACCTGTTTCAAAAGCAGAGGGGAAGAAACCAATAGAATAGGAATATTGATGTAATAAATTTGTATTTCATTCCTGCTGTATTTTGTTCTACATTTAATGAAATAATTTTATTTGCAAATCTTGATTGCTATTGTTTTGTAACACTTTACATCTGTGCATGTGTATCTGTTAAAAAGATAACAATATTGTGTTATTTGTCGATCAACTTATTGTCGAGTAGTTTGAATTTGTGGTATTCATTTGGAAAAAATGATGTTTTGTTTCTCGACCAAGTTACGAGTATAAAAAATTTTGCTCGATCACTTTCTCGTATTCATTAAATGTTTTTGACCAACCAATGTCGGTAAATTTTCCTTTTCGACCAACCACAGTTAGTGGGTTTTTATTCCCGACCAGCCATAGTTAGTGGATTTTTTCTTAACGAGCAACTTTGGCACTTTTTGGAATAGTTGTACCTCCCGACCAACCTTAGTTGGCATTTTTAGGAATACTTTTACTTCCCGAGGAATACATTTACTTCCTAACCAACATAAGTTGGCATTTTTAGGAATACATTTCCTAACCAACATAAGTTGGCATTTTTAGGAATAGTTTTACTTCCCGTAGGAATACATATACTTCCTAACCAACATAAGTTGGCATTTTTAGGAATGCATTTCCTAACCAACATAAGTTGGCATTTTTACGAATAGTTTTACTTCCCGTAGGAATACATTTACTTCCCGTAGGAATACATTTACTTCCTAACCAACATAAGTTGGTATTTTTAGGAATACATTTCCTAACCAACATAAGTTGCCATTTTTAGGAATAGTTTTACTTCCCGTAGGAATACATTTACTTCCTAACCAACATAAGTTGGCATTTTTAGGAATACTTTTACTTCCCGTAGGAATACATTTGTTTCCCTACCAACCTTAGTTGGCATTTTCGGGAATAAATTTGAGTAGTCCGAGTTTTACCGAGTAGTGTGTAGCACTAGTATTCCCCGAAAAACTTTCAATAAAAGGAGAGAATTTGGCAGAATATCTTCATTTTATTGATACTGACGGAACTGCGTTACATGAGAATATACATCACTGATAATACTTACGCAGGTGCTCTGCATTCCATGCATTCTTAAACTCCTCCCCCTCTAAAGTTGCTAATCGGTAAGTTCCTGGTCGAACAACTTCTGTAACTCGGTATGGTCCATGCCAGTTTGCCTCCAATTTGTTGTGCTTTTGAATAACTTTCTTTAGCACATAGTCTCCTTCTTTCAGGTCGCACTTCTCCACCCTCTTATTGTAGAACAAAGTTGTTCGTTGTTGGTATGCAGCATTCCTGATGGCTGCTTCTTCTCTAACTTCCTTGAGCATGTCTAAATCCAATCTTCTCATTAAGTTGCTGACAGGGGAATTGAAATTCATTACCCTGTGTGTTAGGAGGCCCAACTCGACAGGTATAACAGCTTCACTTCCAAATGCTAGCATATATGGATATTCCCCTATTTCTACTCGGGGAGTAGTTCGGTAAGCCTACAGTACTGACTGTAACCCATTGATCCAGTTTGCTTTTGCATCACTTAGTCTTTTCTTCAAGCCATTTAGAAGTGTTCTGTTCGTCACTTCAGTCTGTCCGTTGCTTTGGGGATGTCCTGGTGCTGAGTGGATCTTCAAGATATTGGACTGATGGCAATAGGCAGTGAACTCCTCGTTGTCAAATTGTGTTCCATGGTCTGTGATGAAGGCATGAGGAAAACCATATCAACAAATGATGTTCTTCCAAATAAATTGGTACACCTTGTCGTACGTCATATCAATGAGAGGCTCAGCTTCTACCCACTTAGTAAAATAATCCACTGCGATGACGAGGTATTTGAACCTTACTCTGGTCGTTGGCAGTGGCTCGACCAAATCTATTCCCCACATGGAAAAGGGACAAGGGGAAATGATGGGTGTCAACAATGCTTGTGGTGTTCTTCGGATGGAGGAAAAGCGCTGGCACTTGTCACATTTCTTGGCATAGGCTATACAATCAGCCCTCATCGTTGGCCAATAGTATCCCTGCGTCATCACCCTTTGCAAAAGCGTCCGACTTGCTACATGGGCTCCATAGGACCCTTCATGGATCTCTTCAATCAATTCTTTCACCTCGGAGGGATGTACACATCTTTGCAAACCTGCCATAACTCCTCGTCTATATAGAATACCGTTAGTTAATACATACCGAGCAGCTTTAAACTTCAATTTCTTGGTTGCGAGCTTGTTAATTGGTAATTCTCCCTCCTCAATATATGCCCTGATGGGATCCATCAAAGATGGTCCTAAATCAAGGGCAATAAAATTCGTCATCAGATCTTCATCTATACTCCGACCAGCTAAAACTTCAATTGGGATTGTTCTTCGTAGCTCGATACGAGTAGCTAATGCTAATCAAGCTAGGGCGTCTGCTCTTGCATTCTCCATTCTTGGTATTCTGACCAGCTGAATAGCAGCAAATTTTGATACCAACTCCATCACCTTTGCATGATACTTGATCATTAATTCTCCTTTGGCTGCATATATTCCCAACATTTGATTTACGATCAATTGAGAATCACTGAAGACAATAACCTGCTGCGCCTCCATATTTTTGCCAAATTAAGACCTGCAATCATGGCCTCATACTCAGCCTTATTATTGGAAGCTTTGAATTGGAATCGTAGGGCGTATTCCATGTCGACCTAGTCCGGGCTATTCGAAATGATCCCTGCCCCACAGCCTGTTGTGCAAGATGAGCCATCTACATATAGCCTCCATATAGGTAACTCGTCTTTAAATTTCTGATCTGACAGAGTTTCTCGGTGAAATATTTATTGCTTCCTTTCATCTTCCCGCGATATTTCTTGCTCTTCGTCGATCATCTTTTCTTACCCTTTTACTAACCTAAGTTGGTCTGGGCTCGAATTTGATGATCCTGTACCATCCACTTGCCCTTTTACCAACCTAAGTTGGTCTGAGCTTATGTTTGATGATCCTGTAACATCCACAGGTTGATCGGTGAGCAGCTTTTGCTCCTCGGGGACATCAGGATAAGTGAACTCTGCTATAAAATTTGCTACTGCTTGCCCTTTGAGAGATGATCTGGGTTCGTAAATTATATCATATTCACCAAGCTCTATTGCCCAGTACATTAATCTCCCTGATTTTTCTGGTTTATGAAGGGCTTGCCTCACTGGCATATCAGTATATACTACTATGGTATGAGCCTGAAAGTATGGCTTCATTCTTCTACTTGCCTCGATCAATGCCAGTGCCAATTTTTCCAGCCTTGGATATCTGATCTCTACTCCTTGGAAGGCCTTACTTGTGTAGTAGATTGGTTTTTGTACTCCATTCTCCACTCTTATCAATGCTGAACTAACTGCATTCTCGGACACTGCCAGATATAAGTATAATTTTTCTCCCATTACTGGCCTGGATAGCAGTGGAGGTGCTCCCAGGTATTTCTTCAAGTCTTGAAAAGCCTTCTCACATTCATCATTCCACTCAAAAGTCTTTCGGAGTGTCTTGAAGAATGGGAGACATCGATCAGTTGCTCGCGATACAAATCTGTTGAGTGCTGCTACTCGTCCTGTAAGACTTTGCACCTCTTTCTTCGTCGTTGGGGATCACATCCCTAGCAGAGCTTTGATTTTTTCAGGGTTAGCTTCAATACCTCGCTGATTGACAATGTATCCGAGAAACATGCCTTCTCGTACTCCAAATATGCACTTCATCGGGTTCAGCTTCATTTGATATTTATCTAGTTGATCAAAAGTCTGGCTTAAGTCAACTAGATGATCGGCATCTTTCTTGCTCTTTATCAGCATATCGTCAACATAGACTTCCATATTGCAACTGATTTGTTCTGTAAACACTTTGTTCATCAGCCGCTGATATGTTGCACCTGTATTTTTCAAACCAAAAGGCATAACATTATAACAATAAGTTCCCCTAGGGATAATGAAAGTTTCAAGTTTCATTTTAATCTGATTGTAACCAGAATAAGCATCCATGAAGCTCAACAGCTCGTGTCCCGAGGTAGTATCCACCAGTTAATCAATTCGGGGCAGCGGGAAGTGATCCTTTGGGCATGCTTTATTGAGGTCAGTGAAGTCTACACACATCCTCCATTTGTTATTTTTCTTCTTTACCATCACCACATTGGCTAACCAGTCTGGATATTTAACATCTTCAATGAAGCAAGCTTTTTGGAGCTTCTCGACTTCCTCCTGTATAGCTTGATTCTTCTCGGGACTGAATACTCTTCTTCTCTGCTTCACAGGCTTGATCTCCTTATTCACATTGAGTTCGTGACATAAGAAATTTTGGATCTATCCCGGGCATATCCTCATGACTCCACGCAAAGGTTTTCTTTCTGCTTCTTAGGAAAGTTATCAATTCCTGTTTTAGTGAGGCTTCCAATGATGAACCTACTTGAGTAGTTCGTTCAGGGTGCTCGTCGTCCAGAATGATGTTTTCCGTAGCTTCCACCACTTGACCCTTCACGAGTTGCGACTCATTTTTAGGATCCAATGTTTCAATTTTGGCACCTTCATCCACTTGATAGGTAGTAGTCTTTTTCCTTGATTCCTCCAGTTCCTCTTGCTCGGCGAATGAATAATAGCATTCCCGAGCGACTTTCTGATCACCTTTCACAACTCCTACTCCAAAATTTATTGGAAATTTTAGGCATTGATGCACCGTAGATGGTACAGCCTCGAACTTCTTCAATCCTACTCTTCCCATGATGATATTGTATGATGATTGAACATTCTTATCCATCACGAAGAAGCATATTCTTTCTGTTCGACAAGCAGGCCACGTACCAATGAATATATCCAATTTGATCGTCCCAAGTGGAAATACTTTCTCGCCAGCAAAGCAGAGGAGGGGTCCATGATAAGGCTCCAGTTGAGATAGCTTTAGATTTAAACTATCGAAGCACGAGCAGAACATGATCTCTGCCGAGCTACCATTATCTACCAGTACTCTTGAAATCATTACCTCCTTCATCCTCATTTTGATCACCAATGGGTCATCATGAGGATACAAAACTCCTGCGAGGTCATTCTTTGAAAAACTAATGACCAATTTCTCTTTGTTCACCTTTCTCGGGCGATCCTCCTCAGCTAGATTTATTCATTGAATGTACGAGCAAGCTTGAGCCTCACAGAGGTAAGCTTTTCTTTCTGTAGTAAGGTCTCTTCCTCCTGCATCTCCACATGTTATAACATTACAGTCAAATGACCCAAAGCGTATTGAAAATACCTCACGTTCTGGCTGCCTTGGTCTCTTGGGAAGATCGGGGTTGTCTTCTAGATCAACTTCATGGTTTCTTTTCTTGTTCTCCTCTACTCGACGAGGAGATCTAGACCTCTCTCTTGTTCGGTCGTTATTTCTTCTTTCGTTTCCACGATCAACGTACTTTGCTAGTTTTCCTCGTTTGATGAGTGTTTCAATCTCATTTTGAAGAGCTATGCAATTTTTGGTCATATGGCCATGATTTTTATGAAACTCGCAATACTTTGCCTTATTCCTCCTGTCAGGGTCTGCCTTCATTTTCTCTGGTCAGTTTAATTTCTCGTTGTTCTTAATTTCTTCTAAAACATGGTTGATGTCTTTCTTCAGAGGAGTATAATTATCAAATTTCTTCATTACTTCCCATGCCGACCTAGTTTTTGAGTGTTTGTCATTACCATTGTTCTTATGCTATTTCTTCTTAGCTTTATCACCTTCCACCTTGGTTTCTTTGGCATCCATGTTCTTCTTCGCAGCCATAGCCTCCTCGGCATTCATAATCTTGGACGCTTTTCCCATCAGGTCTGACATGGTTCTAGGTGGATATTTGGCCAAAGTGTAGTACAACTTGTTGGGCAGTAGTCCACTCATCAAGGCGGTAATCATTATCTTTTCCTCATAATCAATGACTTCGAGTTTCTCGTTATTAAAACGAGTTATATAATCTCTGGTGCTCTCACCAGCTTTTTGTCTAACACTTAACAAACGTGCTACTCGTTTAACTGGCTTTGCCCCAAAACAAAAATTCCCAATGAATAACTCGGTCAGCTGAAGAAAAGTTGAGATCTTACCCCGAGGAAGATTATTATACCACATTTGAGCAGATCCGGTAAGAGTTCCCGAGAATGCTCTGCATCTCATCTCATCTAGAACAACATAGATGTTGGCTGCAGCTTGGTATTGTTATATATGAAGGACAAGGTCAGTCTTTCCATCATATTTGGGGGTCACAACAGGTGCTTTGAGCTTTGATGGTGTTGGAAAATCTACAATGGCCTGGACAAAAGGTGTTCCTCGAACAAAGGTTCGTTGTAGAGGGTTCTTGGCTTTAGCCATTTCCCCTAATCTATCCTCCAGCCTCTGAATAGAGCCTTTCCATGCATCATTTCCTTCCTCGATCCTGTTGGTTCGAGCAACTGATCGCGTTGATGTGGATTCTTGGGATCTATCTTGATGAGAAGCTGGTCGCGACTGGGAAGATCCTTCCCTTAAATCTGATGGTCGTCAAAAACTCCTCGATACGACTTTAGGAGGACTTCTACTCCTTCTAGGTCCTAATCGATCAAAAGGTGATACCCTGCTTAACCTCTCTAGCGCACTAGTTCTTTCTGGAGAGAGAGTGATACGTTGTTCAGTATCTGTGGCTCGCACTGACGAAGTTCGTCCAGGTTGATAAGAAAAATCTTCAGATTCCTCAGTACGATATGAATCAGTACGCCTAGTACCCAAAAAAGGTAAATGGGTATTTCTTTGAATACTTCGCAGTCCTGAATGGGTTGGTGCACCGCCATGGAGGGTTTGTATGAGTTGTCGCATAGTTTCTTGCATGACGGTCTGGCCCTGAGCCAGATTTATCATTATTCCAGCCAGATCTGGAATATTTGGCGGAGCAGATGGATTTGGAGGGCTCCAACATTTCGATTGCTGGATTCTGGAATATCAGCCATTTGTGATGAATTGTTTTCGATGAAAAACGATATTACCAGTCGCTTCCCACAGACGGCGCCAATCTGTTGATGTAAAAAATTAGATTATATCTAATTATTTAATCACAGATAAAATAAATGAGACAAATGAGTTTTAAAGTGATTCAGCCTTATAAGAATGGCCTACGTCCACTGTTTCTGTTAGTGATGACTGTTTGGGAATTCTCGATTACAAGTTTAATCAAGAAATTCCGGTCCCTTTACAATGAGGGTAATACAATGTATTTATAGCCCTGAGGCTGTAATGAGAAAGGGTAATACATTAAATGCTGTACATGTGAAAGGGTATTACATTCAAGGCCCCTTAAGCGTATACATCTGAATGATAAGCATTTAATGAATAGTCAAACTGTTGGTTATCCTTTTATTAATGCTTTGTTCGAGGTGCAGTTTGGACCGCCTAAGTTGCTCGGTACTCAAAACTTCCTCGTAGAGTTCTTGTTGGTCGGAGCGTCTGAGTTCCTTGGGGAAGCATTGTCCCTCGTTGTAGTATGGTTCCTCGGAGCATCTGACTTCCTCGGCAGTGTTCCTCGTTGTAGTATGGTTCCTCGGAGCGTCTGAGTTCCTCGGAAGTGTTTGTTGTTGCCACATAGATTGCCACATGTCTTCACTCAATTGAGCCATGTCAGCAGACTAAATTTGGTATCAACAATGGCGTTAGTGGGGAAAACCCGAAACAGCCCCCGAACGGCCATGTGGGTGGCACAAACACCTCTCACGGGACCAATGCAACTCATAGGAACTGAATGCGCAGCCACGGGACTCCCCATTTGAGAATACGATGATAATTTGCATATTTCTAGACTTATGCAAACCATGGCGTTAGTGGGGAAAAACTTAAAATAGCCCCTGAACGGCCCCGTGGGTGGCACCAACACCTCCCACGGGACCAATGTAACTCGTAGAAACTGACATCGCAACCGCGGGACTCCCGGTTTGAGAATACGATGATAATTTGCATATTTCTAGACTTAGGCTTAAAAACATGGCGTTAGAGGGTGAAAATCCGAAACAGCCCCCGAACGGCCCCGTGGGTGGTACCAACACCTCCTACGGGACCAATGTAACTGGTAGGAACTGACCCCGTAGCCACGGGACTCCCGGTTTGATAATACGATGATAATTTGCATATTTCTAGACATAGGCTTAAAAACATGGCGTTAGAGGGTGAAAACCCAAAACTGCACCCGAACAGTCCCGTGGGTGGCACCAACACCTCCCACGGGACCAATGCAACTCATAGGAACTAACCGCGCATCCGCGAGACTCCCGATTTGAGAATACGACGGTAATTTGTATATTTCTATGCTTAGGCATAAAAACATTGATATGTTGATAATTTTAACTCATATATGCAATTTTTCAGCTTGATTAATTTTTTTGTAAAACTACTTGGTTACTGATATTTTTTTTTGTATCCTATCATTTGTAGGATTTTTTCACATAGAACAAATGAATGAGGCAATGGTTTACAACATGAAGATTGTTTATATGTTGTGGACATTCAGGATTATGTTTTTATGTGTTATGGTCGTGCGGGCTTTTATTGTTTAGTTTTATGGCCGTGCGGGTTTTATAATAAGCAGGTTTTACATTTACAGGGTTTGGAATATCAAGAAAATAGAGGAAACTCTGCCCAATTTTTTTTTCGTCTGTGAATTATTAAGACGTGTAATATTTTTAAGTTTGTATATATATTTGTTTATTAACAACGTTCTCGATTCGCTATTTGTGATTTTTTTTATTGTTTTGCCAATAATAAATATTTGTAACACCTCGTATGTGTCCAACGTTACACGCAGCAACAGACGGTGCACTCACAGGACCTTCAATTTTAGGATTGGACCAAAAAAATACATTTTTTAAAAAATTATATTTAAATATGTTCATGGACTTTGTCCATGACCATTTTTATTTTTTCCGTCGCGCATAAAAATGGTCGCGTCCAAAGTCCGCGACCATTTTTTTCCGTCACGGTTGTGGGTCGCAACCCAAGTCCGCGACCATTTTGTCACGGTTGTGGGTCACGGACTTGGGTCGTGACCCTTTTTTTTCATTTTTTTGGGTCACGGTTGTGGGTCGCGGACTTTGGCTGTGACCAATTTATCACGATTGGGGGTCACGGATGAGGGTCGCGACCAATGTTTTTTTAATTTTTTGGTCACGGTCGTGGGTCGCGGACTTTAACCGCGACCAATTTATCACGATTGTGGGTCACGGATGAGGGCCGCGACCCGTCACGGCATGGGTCATGGCCCAAGTCCACGACCATCTTCCGTGACCCCTTTGGGCCGCGACCCACAAAATTGGTCACGCCCGAAATAGCCACGGCCCAAGTCCGCGACCCACAGTTTTGGTCAGGGATTTTGGCCGTGACCAATCGCCAGTTTTGGTGTAGTGATAGCTGCATCATCGTCAACGATTCAACTCCTCAGCTATGACAACTCTCTAACCGGGTCAGGATGAAACTCATCATCACTATCATGATTGGTAACATAATACCATATTAATTGTATAGGGACCGTATCAACCGGAATCCAAGACTATTCACTCTCAATTGGAGGAAGTCTACAAGAGGGGGAGTCCACATCGTACTAGTACCAAAATTGAGAATTCTTGGAATCTTTGAGTGCCTATAGCCTCTAGGGCATTCAACCACTCTTATGTGTAGGCTACTTTCCTAGACTCCTCAAAATGTAATGGGGCATCATTAAAGTTTATTTACCTTTGTAAAATATTTCCTAAAGTACATCAAGAAACTTAGCAATGATCTTCTGGTGTTTTGAACATTCTTATGAATATCTTGAGTAATGAAATGTTATTTTGAGAGCATTCTTCCTTGAGTTTGGTCTTCATAGGTTATGTGATGTTGAGATGATCGTGATCTTACTTGGTTGATTTCTTTTTGTGCTATGATGATGGGCTTGCTTGTATGACAAGTTGATGTTGAACTTTAATAGATGCTTAAGAGATGATCTTACTAGGGTTTAATGGATTCTTTGAATCTTCATTGTATTGTGTGGGATCTTCATTGTATTGGCTAGGCATGTTAGTATGGTTGCATGGATGGTATGTTCCTTATAACATATCTCATAATGTATTGACTGGTTATTTTAATCTTAAGTACATTAGAGAGATGAAAGTGAAGTATGATCATATGTTAATTATTTTGTCACCATACAAAATCCTTTTGGTTGAAATACATTTGGTTTCATAATGTCCCCCCCCCCCCCCCCCCTTTTTTATCATGACAATACAATTGATATAATTTGAAGAAATGTTTGAAAGTCTCCCCCTTCCTTTGAGACTTGGTTTTCGAAAAACTATTTTTCTCCCCTTTGTTATAGCATCTTTTCTCATATCATATTTCTCCTCATTTGTCATTATCGAAAAGTGCGAGGGTACTTTTTGAAAAGTGTATTTTTGGTGTTCAACTTGTGAACATAATTCTTGATATTAAGGGGAATGTATCTTATTTTTCTCTCTTGATCATGGACTGCAAAAGTGGGTTAGTACATGCAGTTGAAAAGAATGCATGGGTTTGGAGCAATGTTAATCCAATATTGTCTTATAATGTTTCAACAATCCCTCATTTTTTATATATAGGCGTATTTTTAGTGTGGGTTAAAGTTTTGTTATGCAGGTGAATGTGTACTTAGTGTGGTATGTGAGACATATTATGTGTGGTGTAAAGATGGAATTTGTTAGTTTTGAAAGTTTTAATTCATCACTTTTTGTTTCATCACTTGTTGGTTAGTAAATGAATGAGATTGAAAATTTTGAAAATAATTTTCAAAGATGGTTTGAAATGAGATTTAGAGAAATAATGTGAGACAATACACAAAATGTCACGTATTTTCATTTATTTAAGAGGAAATACAAATACAAATAAAAAAACATAAAAACTATGGGTAATAGGGATAGTTAGGGTGAGCGAAACCACTCACTTGATTTTCTGCGTCGATTTCCTTGAGGAGGGTTTCCTTTGTCATAAGGCTGCAGGTGAGTGAATAGAGAATCTTCCATGGGCATGTCAGGGTAGGAAAATGGAACTGATCGATACAGAATCTCTTGGGTGTTCCAATATGTAAAATTTATTGTGTCGGTAGGTTGAGTTGACCATGAGGTCCATTGATGGATGTAGAGGTTATCAGCATTTTGGATTAACGGCATGTTATTGGCATGTTCATCCATTTGTCGATCCGCTTTATCCGACCATTATCGATGATCTTGAGCGAGAGAGGCGATGATATTTTAAGGGTGTCTATTCTCCTTGTAAGATGGTCGTGTAGGGTCTGCAATGATGTCATTTCTTCACGAATATAAGAGGTGAAGGAAGATAATTCACGAGTTAAATTTACAATGACTAATTGTGTAAAATTTGGATCTTGCTGGGGAATGCCAATTTCACGGGGTTTCCTATTTCATTTTCTTCTTCTAATTCGACATCCTCCATGTGTTCGTGAGTGTGCCATAAACCATGGTTTTTTTTAGTCCCATGAGTTTAAGGATGCATTCTGAGAAGATGAATGAATCAGTTACAGTTAGGAGGTTATGTGCACGAGAGAGTTAGAGGTCCTTGGCTTCGAAAAGTTTGGTGAGAACCATCCTAAAAGGAAGACATGAATGAGATCTTTTCGGATAGGTCAACATGTTGTGTATAATGAAAGCAGGAAGGTTGATGTATATACTCTTTTAGATGCATCAATTTATAAAGACATCAATGTAGGAAATGGAGCTTTGACTACCACGTCTAGGAATGATACATTAAGATATCATGTTTTGAATGATCCTTGAGGTAGCATTAAGATCATTGAGGGAAATATGATATGAATTGTAGGTAGAAACTTCTCTTTCATCAAGGAAGTTCCTTGCACCAATAGGATTGAAACTGGGAAACTCCGTCCATTGGTGAGAGATATAGTTATCAAACTTGGCATTTAAAATTTCAAGTTTACAAACACAAAAACAATCTATTAGTAACGGTACCATAGTGTTACAAAAATAATTACTAACACAAAATTATCGTTAGAAAAAAAAGGCATATGGAAGAAAAATACTAATGTGACACCCCGCCTAATTAAATACCGGGTGATCAGTCCTTTATTAATTAAATCAGAATATCCGTTTGGTTCAAATGATGCATCACTGTCGAAAACTTATTTTAAAATACTAACCACCTAATATTTAAAAATGTTGATGTCAAATTTTATCTTATCAATTAATGTAAATAAATAAAACTAAATAACCAATCGATCACCATTCAATTAAATATCATACGAACTGAAATAACTGATAAAAATAAAGAAGTTGGAGTAAACATATCCAGTCAAAATCCAGTAAAATAATCCAACTAAATAAATCCAACAACTGGGAGTAGAAATGAATTAAATCTCAAATCTCTAAATAATAAGGGACGACATGTCCAACTAATGAAAATAACTCAAAAGTGCTGAATGATAGACTCAGAGGCTTCTACAGCCAAAATCCTATAGCCTCCAAAGCAGCTACAGCTCGTCGAATGAATGTAACTCCGAAGTCTGGTGATGCTGTGGCTGAGAACCTAAAATAATTTGATAAGAAAAGAGATTTGCAGAAAACGGAACAGAGCCCGAGTTAAAAACAGTTAAAAATTAGCAAGTGGTTAAAATGGTGTATTTGCACATATATTTATCAAGTTAAATTATCCAACTCACTTGGGAATGCCCACCTCTCATCTAGTATGCACGCCTAGAGAATATTTAAACCCCACTATTCCTATCTCCCTACTAACTAGATCTTCCTTCCTAAACCCGTCATAGTCCAGTACCGTCCCCGATCATTTCCCTCGCAAGGTACACTACATATAATCAATCCCACTTTAGCATAAATAAGCGTTTTCAGTTTTTAATCCAATTTAGTGGAAACTACTTAATTCATTTCGGATTTCATTATAAATTTTACCTACTAAATTCACAAAGTAGATATCAACACAAGTGTATGCATATATTCACTCTAGCTCGTATATATATATATAGAAAACTGCACCCTGAGACACTGCTACCGTGCCTGCATACCCTACTATCATGTCCTATTGCAACGCTCATTTTCATAAAGGACTAAGGTTGAGTCTCTCGCAAACCATAAAAGACATAACACATATATTGGAGGCAAACATAGTCCCAAGCCGATGGACTACACACATACCTACGCACCCATACGACCATCATCACTATCGTTCTCACAGATAGTCCGTACCTAGGTTCTATGCTCAAGTGGTACCAATCAATATCCCACCCGAAGGATCCTCAAGCCATTATTGTCCACAATGCTCAACCTCCGCTCAATAGCAAGAAGCATAGGTAGGGTATACACATAATAATTAAATTAATAAGTATTCACACAACTTATTATATTCATTAGGTATTCACGCAACCTAAGTTCCTGGAATTATAGATATTATTATCGTCTCTATTATTAATTTTATCGCAACACTTCGACTTATCACTCTAACATATACCTTTCCTCTAAGGATCTATTACCCCGCTAAATCCCCTTGAGTAACTGCTCTCTCAACTCATTACTAAATAGGAATTTACGTCATTCGATAATAGTGTAGATTAATTCTCTCACTTAGACCAACCTAGAAGGGTTTCTAACTTATCCGGGCCAAAAATAAGCATTCTGGAATCTCGTTAGAAGTTCCAAGATTCTCATTCTAACGAGGTCATTCGAATGAACTCAAAATTTTCGTTAGAAGTCACGTTGGAATTCTCGTTCGAATGAGGTCGTTCGAACGACCTAGGCAGGTCTTCGAACGAAAATTTCGAGATTAACCCTGTTCTTCCAAAATTAATTTTTCCCAATTCTTTCCTCATCCAAACTCCTTTAAAATTTGTTTTAACTCCCAATCAATGATCCTAAACCATTTCGACTCGTAATGGGGTACTTTTTAACATAATTTACATGAAATTTTTTTACATAATCGAAGGAAATCTAAATTAATGTCTTAACTCTCTAAAAGTCCATTAATATAAACCCACCATGAACAATCACTCAAAACCCCTCAATTATTTCGTGATTACCATATAAAATTTCTAGATTTATCATTCCTACCTTAGTGTTATTCATCTACATGCAAACCTATCTTCTAATTTCACAATTTAATGACGATTCAGTCTCAAATTTATAGCATCAATGGTTATCTCATAATCTAGGTTAACATGAATCATATATGCTAAAAAATACAGCAAGATAAACACTTGCCTTTTTGTGAACCTATGAATCGTTGAATGAAATTGGTATGGAGATGCTCCTCTCCTCGCGATCTATGCGTTGGTATGATTTTTCGGTGGAAAGAATGAATCCTTAGTCCAATTCTCTATGTCTTCTTCTTCTTCTCCCTCTTAGGCTCTCTCTCTCTCCCTCTCTCTCTCTCATGGGTTAGAAACTGTCAGATAGCCTAATGCCCACGTTCTTTTTTCATTTTAATTCTTATTTTCGTCCATTTAATTTCCCAAAAATATTAAAAGACCAAAATGCCCCTCTGAGGTGTTGTTTTGGGCTAAAATGCCCCGGACTCCAAATAAAACACCCTAAGAATTGTTTTCCGACTATTTCAACCCTTTCGGACATACTGGAGCTCTCAAAATGGCTATAAGAGTTACTTAAGAAATCATCCTTTTTAGCTCCATAACGCAATACTGACACGACTCACATGCGCGTCCCAACTAAGTGCATTGTAACTGCCGTATGTTTCATTCCCAACCAAAATAATATTCTCATATTCATATATTAATTTACTCACTAAGTAATATTCCACCTAATTATTTATGATAAATACTAACTCTTGTCACGCTAGTGAGTTTTACAATTAAATTCGAATTATTTACAAATTAAATTTTCTCCATTTAAATCAACTAATCCAAATTCCATAATTAAAATTAAATTCTACAAAAGTATGGGGTATTACATACTTCCCCTCTAATAACAGAATTTCGTCCCGAAATTCAAAAAAAGGTTAAATCAAAGTATACCTGCTGGAAACAAATTTGGATACTTTTTCCACATGTCATCCTCACGATCCCAGGTAGACACCTCTAAATTATGATGTTGCCACTACAATCGTACTAACGGAATTATCTTTGACCTCAGCTTCCTCTCACTACGGTCCAGAATGGCAACTGGTCCCTCCTCATAGGAACTATCAGGATGAAGATCAATCACCTCCAATGCAATGTGGGTGTGGGCCAAATCATCTCGAAGATAACTCATTAGTGAGAAAATGTGGAACACATCATGAATCCTATGCAAGTGCTCCGGTAATCCAAGTCGATAAGATACTGGCCCAATTCGCTCAATAATAGGTAATGGCCTAACATACCTCGGTGACAACTTACCTTTTTTCCCAAACCGCATTACTTCATTCATAGGAGATACTTGCAACAACACCTGATCCCCAACACTGAATTCTCTGAAAAATCTTTTGGCGTCGGCGTAACTCTTTTGTCGGTCCTGAGCAACCTGAATGCGACTCCATATTAACTCAACCATAGCCGAGGTGTCCTGAATCACCTATGGACCAAGCAATTTTTTATCCCCCACTTCAAGCCAACATGTTGGAGAACGACAAGGTCTGCCATACAATGCCTTAAACGGATCCATACCAATCGTAAACTAGTATGAGTTATAATAGACAAACTCCACCAATAGAAGGTACTGTTCCCATCCCCCTACAAAATCCAGGACACACATTCGCAACATGTCCTCCAACATATGATTTATCCTCTTTGTCTGCCCATCTGTCTACGGGTGATAGGCCGAACTCAACCGTAACTCCGTACCCATGGCCAGCTGGAAACTCTCAAAAATATGGATACAAAGATCTTGTCCCGGTCGGACACAATATCTATGGGAACCCCATGGAGTCTCACTATCTCGACAATGAAGATTTGAGCATACTTCTCCATAGTATATCCTATCCGAATTGGCAGAAAATGAGACACATTGGTCAACCGATCCACAATCAACTATATTGAATCGTGACCGCTCTGCGATGTAGGTATTCCTGTAATTAAATGCATGGAAATGCTCTCCTATTTACCCATAGGGATCTCTAATGTCTGTAGTAGTCCTCCCGATCTCTGATGGTCTGTCTTCACCAACAGACAAGTGGCGCACCTTATAACAAACCCGGTGATATCCTTCTTTATTCCACCCCACTAATATTGTCGCCTAATATCCTGGTACATCTTATCCCCTCCGGGATGTACCACAAATTGTGAACCGTGCGACTCTGTCATTACTACATGCCACAACTCCTCCCCCTCTAGGACTACTAATCTGCCATTAAAACGTAAGCCCCCATCTGAGCTCATGGAGAAAGATTTTTCTCCCTCAGCTAGAAGATGTATAATCCGATCCTAACAAAAATAATCCACTGCCTGAGCCTATATCACCATAGTAACTATCTCGAGTGTAACTGTCATCACTGACATGAATGAGTGGGCAACTGCATCCTGATGCCCGAGTTCTTTCCACTTCTCCTTCCACACCGTATTCGTCTTACCTACTGGCCTACGGTTCAACGTGTCTGTTACAACGTTAGCCTTCCCTGGGTGGTAATGGATGTCGAACTGGTAGTCCTTTATAAATTCCATCCACCTTCGCTGACGCAAATTCAGCTCCCGCTGCGTGAACAGATACTGCAGGGATTTGTGATCTGCGAACAAGCAAAATTTCTCCCCCAAGAGATAATGCCTCAATATCCGTAATGCAAACACGACTGTTGCTAACTCCAAGTCATAGGTGGGTGGTTCAATCTAAATAAAGCTTATGATTTAAGTGAAAATCTATCGCAACAAAATTTAATTAATTAATAATTACAAAACTGATTAGGTTAAAGGGATTCTCAAAACGTCACAAAAGTTAAAGTGTAAAAGATGATTTAATAGTTTGGAAAATTGATTGAGGGTAATCTCTAAACTAACATGCTATTGATGAACAGTTAATTAATTAATAATTACGAAATTATGAAAGGAACTAAGATAAGCTTGAGTTCAAGATATTAAAGGGATCGAGGATCATTCTACCACCTCGGATTCACAAAGAAGGGGAATATAGGGCTTGGTTGAAATTAATTCTAATCGAGCATAACTAATTAAGTCCAAACATCAACCATGTAGAGACTAAACTCATCAATGGAGGATTAGGGGTTAGTTATTGCTAGATGGGTTGGGTTTGTAGTAAAGCTTCAAACACTAACCCTTGCATGACAAGAGAAGTTAAGAAACTATGATAATCCAATACGAACACATGAAGTTCCATTAGAACAATTATTAACCAAACCCTAAATATGAAGTTCAAGCATCTAAGGTGGGATTATGATCCCCAATCATAAGTCTAGCTACTCATGATTGAATACACATGCTAGTTAACAACATAATTAAGTTAGTTGTCTAGTGTAAACACAAACCAATACAAGAGATGGAATTAAATACAAATTAAAGCTAGTAGAACAAGTAGAGAAGAAGTAAATGAACCTTTCTTGCATTAATAACCACAATTCAACTAGTAATCAAAGCTTTACAAGTGGGTAAAAACCATCAATGAACTTGACCTAGGAGAGAGAAAGGAGTGTTTTCTATATATCCAAAAATCTTAACAAAAGTAATCTATATCTACAAAAGAGTAAAAACAAGGGATATATCCCAAAAAATCCAACCAAAATGGCAAACTAGTAATAAAGAGAAAATCTAAAAAAATCTACAAAACCGAATCGATTCGGCAGGGCCGGGCCGAATCGATTTGCTAGAGGAAAGATGCTGCACTGGTGACAACCTAATCGATTCGGATGGTTCGAATTGATTCGGTCCTGTAATCAAAATATGGCTTGGTTGTTTTGGCTTTATTTTTCCCATGTTTCATCGAAATTTCTGTAACTTCTTTGTTCGAGATCATATTCAAGCACTATCAGAGGCCACGCGAATATGAGGAGAAGATCTACAACTTCCGTGAAAAAATCGGGATAAAAATCCCAAAGCTGGAATTACTAAAATGCCCCCGAAGCTGCAAAAGTCGACGAAACTTTTCTGGATCAAAATGAAACTTCCCGATATGCATTCCCGAGACCTATAAAAGCTAAATAAAGACACATACAAAGTATATATGATGAATTCAGAGGTTAGTCAATAAATGAGTATAAGAACCGAAAAATACATGCGCGGGAATGCTAGAATGTACAAATTAATGGGGTATAAAATACAATAAAAGTGACGAATCATTGGGGTATCCAACTGATGATTATACATTGGGGTATCCTCAGTAATTCTGATACAATAAGTATTCGTTGCCCCGAATCAATGACTTATTCGGCCAATTGAGAAGAGCTGGCTTTTTCTCAAAGATAGATTTGAGGTCGGGTTATCACCAGCTACGGATATGAGAACAGGACGTATCAAAAACCGCATTCTTGACAAGATATGGGTCTTATGAATTTCGAGTAATGCCGTTTGGGCTGACGAATGCTCCAACCGTTTTCATGGACTTAATGAATAGGGTGTTTAGAGAGTTCCTATCTCAATTTGTCATTATCTTCATTGATGACATCCTGATCTATTCACGGACTGAGGAGGAGCATGCCGAGCATTTGAGGATGGTTTTGCAAACACTGCGTGAGCACGAGTTATCTACAAAGTATGAAAAGTGTGGATTCTAGCTGAGGGAAGTTATGTTCTTGGGTCACATAATCTCTGAGGAGGGGATATCCCGGGAAAGGTGTCAGCGGTGAGGGAGTGGGGGCAGCCCACCACACCTACTGAAGTTCGTAGTTTGTTTGGATTGGAAGGATACTACAGGAGATTTATTTAGGGATTCTAGAAAATAGCAAGTCCGCTGACAAACTTGACTCGCAAAGGGGTGCCGTTTATATGGAATAATGCCTATCAGTTGGCCTTTGACAAGCTAAAGGACAAGCTGACTTCAGCACTATGTCTAGCGCTACCCAGGCTCGGGTTAGAATAACTGGTCTACACTGATGCATCCTTGTCAGAACTTGGGGGTTTACTTCAGCACGAGGATACCCCAATGTATAAATAAGAAGGGACGACATGTCACACTGAGGATACACCAATGTATAAGTGTATAAATAAGAACGGACGACATGTCCAACTGATGCAAATAACTCAAAAGTGCAGAATGATAGACTCAGAGGCTTCTACAGCCAAAATTCGGTAGCCTCCATAACAGCTACATCTCGTCGAATGAATGGAACTCCGAAGTCTGGTGACCCTGTGGCTGAGAACCTAAAATAATTTGATAAGAAAAGAGATTTGTAGAAAACGAAACAGAGCCCGAGTTAAAAACAGTTAAAAATTAGCAAGTGGTTAAAATGGTGTATTCACACATATATTTATCAAGTTAAATTATCGAACTCAGTTGGGAATTCTCACCCCTCATCTAGTATGCACGCCTAGCGAATATTTAAACCCCACTATTCCTATCCCCCTACTAACTAGATCTTCCTTCCTAAACTCGTCATAGTCCAGTACCGTCCCCGATTATTTCCCTCGCAAGGTACATTACATATAATCAATCCCACTTTAGCATAAATAACCGTTTTCAATTTTTAATCCAATTTAGTGGCAACTACTTAATTTATTTCGGATTTCATTATAAATTTTAACTACTAAATTCACACAGTAGATGTATACATATTGATGATGCTGGAAACAAAACCACCAGGTAAGGTGTCGACAAGCTCAAGTAAATGATAACAATGACAACACATGAGAGTATATATATGTATATATGTAGAAGGAGGCGAGGAGAAGACGATGAACACTTGAATATAAGTGGTTCAGCCAATTAGGCCTACGTCCACTGTGCAAGTGAGTGAGTAATATCACTGAAATAAGGCACTAACGGCCATGGATACAATCACTCAAGATTTCTCTCTTTACTATATAAATTGACAGAGTTTTAGCTAGGGTTGTAATTCTTGATCCTTTACAATGTTGAGGATGACCTCTATATATAGTGCTTGGAGGGTGTAATGTACCCTCCAAGCATGTAATGTGCATGTGCATGAAGATCCAACCAATATAGGGTTGACACCTGACTGATCTTAACTAAATAATGATGAACTCAATATTCCCTCACGTGGAGAGAATAATTTAGTTATAACAGACTTGTCCATGTGTTCTAAGCCATTCATGTGCATGTAGATGCTCGGCTATCTTTGATTGGTACCAACCTCAGCCTAGGTGAGTACGAGGTTAGTGAAGTATGACCCCCGCCTTGGCTAGGAATTAGATGATCCCTTGGTTGGGATGCTAGCCGAGGTTAGATATGTGGAACGTCAGCCAGGGCCAATGTTGTCTTCGCACTTTATGCTGAGCCTGCAAGGCTTTGCTGATTCTAGGTGAAACTTGTAACGCTAGCTAAAGTCGATGATGATGGGATTATTCATTGAGTTTAAGAGGCTTTACTGAAATCTCGTGTCGTGCTTGAAACGTCGGCCATGGCGACCTTATGGGTAGTTGATCCAATGAAACATGTAGATCTCGGCTACTGCCTAATTGAGGGGTCATTAGTAACATTGGCCATGGTCGACCTTGTGAAGGACGAGATTATTGATCATTTATCTTAATCCCTTGTTACCTCGGTCGTCAAGCTGGCCGAGGTTGGTGCCTCCGAGTTGGCAGGTACAATTTGGGCATATCAATCACCCCATAACCTTTAATTACCTATGTGAATGGGTGACTAAGTGGTATGCATGTCCGAGGTTGTATTTCTTTATGTGCCAATATTTCCTTGACAAGTGTCAACTTCGAAAGTAGGTGGCGTTCCTGATAAGTGCAATGATGTTGATTGTCCTTTTGGATTCCCAAGGCAATGATCGGCCTTGGGATTTGTCCCAGCATGATTTAAGGGTTTAAACCCCTTTTCCTTCTCTTTTTTCCTCATTTCTCTTACTTTTCCCACCTGAGCCTTCTATGTTTTCCATTTCTCTCTCAAGAACTTTGCTGATGCATTTTGGGATTTCCTTATTTTCGATTTTCCTCTTCTTCATTCCATACTCAGGCAAGTACCATCCCATTGAGCTAGCCGAGGGTCCAATTGACCCTTCTCCAATATCTGAGTCTGAGTCATCTACCTCAGACCCTATGTCTTTAGATTCATTTTAGGAGGCTGTGGACTTCTCTATCAGGCAAGATTAGGTACCTGATCAAGACGAGGTCCAAAGTCATGCCTTGTCCCACAATGGCGCTAGCACCTCACAGACTTCTTCTGATGTCGAGATTATGGGGCCGAACGTGGGTATTCCCCCACCCATCGATGATATCCCTCTATTGGCCGCCACCAGGGATGAGTTCTCTCAGAGATTCCCATCTGGTGTTCCTAGACCTGCTTAGGTCGATGTTTCCAGGGATGAGGATGATGGTCATTAAAGTGATGTTGATACCTCGGAGGCAGCCGAGATAGAGAGTACTGTTACTGAGTACGACCTCTTAGCCTGTAGGCACCTCTATTCCATAGGTCCTTCCATTAAACTTAGGAGAACTCAGAGAGATGAGAGGGCCTTTAGTAGCCGAGATAGGGAGATTTGTGTGTAGGAGAAGATGTTTAAGTTAGGATTCCATCTCCCCATCCACCCAATAATCAGGGCCATATTATCTCATATTAACCTGGCCCCTTCACAAATATCCCCCAATGCTTAAGGGGTGATAATTTGGGCTATCGTCCTTTGGAAGGCAGTCCACCACTCAGACCTTTCGATCAGGGTCTTCACAGGGTGCTACGTCCCATCCTCTGCTAAAAATCACCCCATCTATTACCACTTCCTAGCTCAGAAGTCTAAAAGAAGATGTTGATGGTTATCCAGACTTCTAATCATAACTGGAAACTACGGTATTTCTTCATCCCTGGGGCATGGGAATTTGGTACTTGTGTCACCTCTTCTTCATTGGAGCCGAGTACCCATCTGAGGCAGGGAAGATTGTCACTAGCTGCTAAAGCAGACCCTGGGCTATGCCAGGACAACCTAGAAAAGGTTAAAGATCTTTAAGATCAGGGGGAACATGGTTTTCTAGTTACAAGCATCTGATGACCCCCTACTACCTCTCTGAGACTAGCCTGGGGGGAGTCCTTTAGCCGAGCTTCATAAGTTCTTATTTTGCAAAGTTGTACCTTTAATTTTTTAATGTCTCTGACTTTCTAACTCGGGCATATTGTTACAGAGTGACCAGAAGGCATCTCAGACGACCTGTGGGAGATATCTGCACCAAGCCTTATAAAGTTGGTGAGGAAAGCTGGGTATAATGCCTCTCATCCTTCTCCACCTCTTAAGCAGAATGTCGGCACCTCCAAGGACGATGCTACAAGGAAGAGGAAATCCACCACTGCTGGCTCAAAGGATCAGAGACATAGTAAAGCCCAAAAGGGAGATCGTGCCCTCCCCATTTCGCCTGATGATGCACTGGTTGCTCGTCTGGAGCAGTTGAAGATCAGTGACAGCCTAATAGGTCATGATCTGAAGGCAATGGATGCCATCAGCTCTGTAATGATCGATGCTGACAAGCATTTCTTACGCTCCCTCAATACCCCTCTACTGGTCGAGTTTAGCCTCCACATGTCTATCCAGGTAAATATTTTTTCTTTTTTATTCCAAGTCTAACCTCGGCTTTGATTGGATTTAAGGTTTGCATTCATACGTCTGACTTTATTTTGCAGGATATTCTGTCTATGCACCAATTTGTTGACTGGACCCTAATGAAGCTGCCCCTTATTGAGAAGGGAAAAGAGGCCTAGAAGGTGCAAGCCTCTTTAACTGCAGAGATTGAAAATCTAGAGACAGTTTTGGAAGAGTCTGAGAATAAGTTGAAGAAGAGGGACATGGACATTGCTAAGCTCCAGAAGGACCACACCTCTGCCCCGAAGGCCAAGGACGACATTCTTCAACAAATGGTTGATGCTGATGTGAAAGATGTCCTTGAGGACGCCTCTGAGAAGATTTTGGCTGACTACAAGGTCTCTGACCAATTTATAAGCTTTGGCTTTGAATACCTTGAAGGAGGTGTTAAAGCTACTGGTAAATGGGTTGCCATCAAATAAAAAGAGTCAGGGAGATTAACAGCCTCCGACTTCATTGGTCTCGTCTTTGATAACCCTCAGTTTGCTCAGGCCTTGCAAGAGGTTAAGGAGGAAGTAGAAGGTGTTGCACCTGTAGAGACTGCACCACTGGAAGCTGCAGAGACTGAGGATGTCAACCCTCAAGATGACGGGGTCAAGGTTACCAACGTCAGCTAAGAGGACACCCTTATTGCTGCAGACCCTTAGATTTTAATTTGTGAATCTTTACACATGTAATTTTTTCTTCTCATCTATAATTTTGTAAACTCTGATAACATTTGTAACTCTGACTACTTTATGTTATACCATCTTCAGAGGATTTCATTTCTTTCTATGAATTCTCTCTTGAATGTTGCCTTTAAAAGTTATACAATGGTGTTCTTACTAAGGTCTGAATATACCTCATACATTTCAATAAGCTAATAATGTTTAAAGGTTTGAGCTCATCAAATTATGGCATTTATCCTCAGACCTTTCACCAAATTAATGATGTTTGAGGTCTGAGGTCATCAAATTATGATGTTTCACCTCATAAATTTCACCAAATTAATGATGTCTAAGGTCCGAGGTCATCAAATTATGATGTTTACCCTCATAAATTTCACCAAATTAATGATGTCTAAGGTCTGAGGTCATCAAATTATGATGTTTCACCTCATAAATTTCACTAAATTAATGATGTTTTAAGGTCTGAGGTCATTAAATTATGATGTTTACCCTCAGACCTTTCACCAAATTAATGATGTTTTAAGGTCTGAGGTCATCAAATTATGATGTTTCACCTCATAAATTTTACCAAATTAATGATGTCTAAGGTCTGAGGTCATCAAATTATGATGTTTCACCTCATAAGTTTCACCAAATTAATGATGTTTAAGGTCCGAGGTCATCAAATTATAATGTTTACCCTTAGACCTTTCATCAAATTAATGATGTTTTAAGGTCTGAGGTCATCAAATTAAGATGTTTATCCTCAGACCATAAAACATCATTAATGATGTTTTAAGGTCTGAGGTCATCAAATTATGATGTTTCACCACAAAAGTTTCACCAAATTAATGATGTTTAAGGTCTGAGGTACCCTCATTAATTTTACCAAATTAATTATGTCTAAGGTCTGAGGTCATTAAATTATGATGTTTCATCTCATATATTTCACCAAATTAATGATGTTTTAAAGTCCGAGGTCATCAAATTATGATGTTTCACCTCATAAGTTTCACTAAATTAATGATGTTTAAGGTCCGAGTCATCAAATTATGATATTTACCCTTAGACCTTTCATCAAATTAATAATGTTTTAAGGTCTGAAGTCATCAAATTATGATGTTTACCCTCAGACCCTAAAACATCATTAATGATGTTTTAAGGTCTGAGGTCATCAAATTATGATGTTTCACCTCATAAGTTTCACCAACTTAATTATGTTTAAGGTCCGAGGTCATCAAATTATGATGTTTACCCTCATACCTTTCATCAAATTAATGATGTTTTAAGGCCTGAGGTCATCAAATTATGATGTTTACCCTCATACCATAAAACATCATTAATGATGTTTTAAGGTCCGAGGTCATCAAATTATGATGTTTCACTTCATAAATTTTACCAAATTAATGATGTCGAAAGTCTGAGGTCTGAGGTCATCAAATTATGATGTTTACCCTCAGACCTTTCACCCAATTAATAGTGTCTTAAGGTCTGAGGTCATCAAATTATGATGTTTACCTCATAAGTTTCACCAAATTAATGATGTTTTAAGGTCTGAGGTCATCAAATTATGATGTTTCACCTCATAAATTTCACCAAATTAATGATGTCTAAGGTCTGAGATCATCAAATTATGATGTTTACCCTTAGACCTTTCACCAAATTAATGATGTTTTATGGTCTGAGGTCATCAAATTATGACATTTCACCTCATAAATGTCACCAAATTAATGATGTATTAAGGTCTGAGAGGTCATCCAATTATGATGTTTACCTCATAAGTTTTACCAAATTAATGATGTTTTAAGGTTTGAGGTCATCAAATTATGATGTTTCACCTCATAAATTTCACCAAATTAATGATGTCTAAGGTCTGAGGTCATCAAATTATGATGTTTACCCTCAGACCCTTCACCAATTTAATGATGTTTAAGGTCTAAGGTCATCAAATTATGATGTTTACCCTCGGACCTTTCACCAAATTAATGATGTTTTAAGGTCTGAGGTCATCAAATTATGTTGTTTACCTCATAAATTTTGTTACTGAAGCATGATGAAACAAAGTATTGACACAGGAACTACTATTTTCATTAACATTCTCTTCATAAGATGATGTATGTATTACAAGAAAATAACTACAACATCATATGTAATATTTCTTCAGGTGATCATCGTTCCAGGATTGGAGAAAGGTTCCCCTTCGAGATTTTCTAGCCAGTATGTGTCGGGTACAACCTGCTCGACTACTTTGTAAGGACCATGCCAGTTCGGCTGGAGCTTGTTTGCTTTTTGCAACATCTTCTTCAACACCATGTCTCCTACAGCTATAGGTCTTGATTTTACCATGTGATTATAGAACTTTGTTTTTCTCTGCTGGTAAGCTTCATGTCTGACCTCGGCATCTTCTCTTCTCTCCTCAACTAAATTTAGGTCGAGTCTTATCTCTTCCTTATTCTTCTCGGAGTCGTAGGTCTGAACTCTGTGAATGGGGAGTCCTACTTCTGTAGGTATGACGGCTTCTGAGCCATGGGCTAAAATAAATGGGGTCTCCCCCGTTGGTGTCCTTGTCGTTGTTTTGTAGGCCCATAACATTGCATAAACCTCTTCTGTCCATCTCCCCTTGGCTTTTTCCAACCTCTTCTTGATCCTATTGAGGATTATTCGGTTCGTGACTTTGGTCTGACCGTTTGCCTGAGGTCAGCCAGGAGAAGAGAAGAATTGCCTGATCCCCACTCTCTCGCAGTATTTCTCCAAAGAAGCATTCTTGAACTGAGTTTTGTTGTCTGAGATGAGGGTGTTCAGAAGGCCATGTCTACATATAATGATCTTCCAAATGAACTGGAAGGTCTTTTGCTCTATAATCGTGATCATTGGCTCAGCCTCTACCCACTTGGAGAAGTAGTCAATTGTTACTATCAGAAATCAATAATTATTAACAGCTCTTGGCAAAAGCCCTACCAAGTCAATCCCCCACACAGCGAAGGACCAAGGAGAACTGATTGACGTCATAGGATGATGAGGTTGGTGAGGGATAGTAGAGAATCTCTGGAACTTGTCACACCATTTCACGTAGGCAACAACATTTTTGGCCAAGGTCGACCACCAGTATCCCTGCGTTATTATCCTCTTGGCTAAAGGTCTTACTCATATGTGACTGGAGAAAGAACCCTTGTGTAAATCTTACAGGATGTGGGGAACCTCTATAGGATGGACACATCTGAGGAGAGGTAGTAGGAATCCTTTTTTATACAGGAAATATCCTATTATTGAGAACTTGGCAGCTCTATACCTCAACTTCCTCCTTTCTAACTTGGATTTTGGAAGCTATCCCAATCTGATATATCTGATAAGGGGATCCATCCATGAGTCTCCTAGGTTCAAACTAAGGCAAGGGCTGGCCATTTCTTTTTCCGTAATAGTTAGTTTGAGCAGGATCTCGACCGGTACTGTTCTTCTGATGCTTGTCCTTGTCGTTGAAGCCAACCTTGCTAGTGCATCTTCACGACTATTGTCTTGCCTGGGTACCCTCTTTATCTTTACCTCCTCGAAGCCTTCTAGCGTCGTTCTTACCCGCTTCAGGTATTTTTCCATCCTTTCATCCTTGGCCTCATATACTCCAAGTACTTGGTTGACAACTAACCTCGAGTCACTCTGTAGTAGGAGTCGACCAACTCTAAGGGCTTTTACCAAGGAGAGCCCTCCTATCATTGCTTCATACCCAGACTCATTGTTTGAAGCCTTAAAGTTGAACCTTAGTGCATATTCAACGTCGGTACCATTCGAAACTGACAGTATCAGCCCTACGCCGCTTCCACTTTCACAAAAAGACCCATTAATGAAGAGGTTCTAAACATCTTCTTTTGAAGAGAAGTTTCCCTATGACAGGGTCCCTTACTTTAAGAGGTATCTGTCTTTCTCATTCTCAGCTACTACTCTACTGTCTCTGCTGGACACAACCTCTTCCCCATTTTAGAAGACATTACTGTTAGGTCCTTCAGCAATTTCTGGGCTATTCTCAATCTCAGCCTCTTCCCAGGTGAACTCGGCAAAAAAATCTGTGAGTGCCTGCCCTTTGATGGCCACCCTGGGTTGATAAATAATATCATATTCTCCCAACTTTATGGCCCAGGTCATCAATCTTCTTGACTTCTCGGGCTTGTAGAGGACTTGCCTTAGTGGGAAGTCCGTGAGGATGACCATAGAGTGGGCTTAGAAATAGGGCTTCATCTTCCTAGAATCGTGTATCAAGGCGTAGGAAAAATTCTCCATCTGAGGATATCTCTGTTCAGACCCTTGAAGGGACTTACTATTGAAGTATATAGGCCTATGTACCCCATCATCTTCCCGTACTATGGTTGCACTTATAGCTGACTCTAAGACTGCTAGATAAACATACAATTTCTCCCCCAGAATGGGGAGGGATAAGAGCATGGGGGATCCGAGGTAGGACTTGGGCTCCTTAAATGCCTGGTCGCATTCCTCATCCCACTCAAAAGGCCTTTTTAAGGACTTTGAAAAAAGGAAGACACTTATTCGTAGCTTTGTAGATAAACATGTTTAATGCAGTAACTCTTTCGGTTAACCTCTAAACGTCTTTGATGGTCCTAGGTGTCTTTATTTCAATAAGAGCCTTAATTTTTTTGGGATTGGACTCTATTCCCCTTTGATTGATGATGAATCCGAGAAATTTTCCAGCTCCTACTCCGAAGACACACTTGGCAGGGTTGAGCTTTATTCTATATAAATCCATGGTGTTAAAGGTTTTTTCCAGGTCAGCTACGTGAGTATGAGCCTTCAAGCTCTTCATCAACATGTCATCTACATACACTTCCATGGTCTTGCCAATTTGATCTTCAGACATCTTATTTATAAGATGTTGATACGTGGCCCCTGCATTCTTCAAGCCGAAGGGAATGACCTTATAGTAGTAGGTCCCTTTGTCTATGATGAATGATATCTTCTCTGAGTCTTCATCATCCATAAAGATCTTATTGTAGCCTAAATACGCATCCATGAATCTCATAATTTCATGCCCTGTCGTGGCATCTACCATCTGATCAATTCGAGGTAAGGGAAAGTTATCTTTAGGACAAGACTTATTCAAATCAGTGAAGTCTACGCACATTCTCCATTTCCCATTAGGTTTGGGGAAAATGACGACATTAGATAACCACTCTGGGTATATGACCTCCCTGATGAATTCTGCCTCTTCCAACTTTCTGACCTCTTCCCTGATGACATCATACTTTTCCCTGGAGTAAAATCTTTGACTTTATTTGATGGTCTTAGCATCTTCTACCATATTGAGTTTGTGGCACATGACCTTCGGGTCAATACCAGGAATATCTGCGTGGCTCCAAGCGAAGACACTCTGCCTCTTCTTCAAAAGTTTTACCAGCTCTTCCTTGATCTTGGGTCCTAAGGCCTTGACGATTTGAATGATTTTTTCTAGCTTGTCCCCATCGAGGACGATGGATTCTACATCTTCCGCGGCCTCTTATTTTTTAACTTTGTTTCATCTCTAGGATCAAGTGTATCAATGTTATATATTGTTATCGCCCTCTTATGTGCGTCTCTCTCTCTTCCACTGAGTTGAAGTACCATTCTCGAGCTGTGGTCTGGTCACCTTGCACTTCCCCTACCCCATAGGGGGTAAAAAAATTTAGCATTTGGTGGATCGTTGACAGCACGACCTCAAATTCCTTAAGGGCTACTCTTCCTATGATGAGGTTGTAGGCTGAAAAGACATTTTCATCCATCATAAAGAAATTGATCCTCCTAGTCAACCTCTTAGGCCATTCGTCACCCATTTGTACATCCATCTCATACATGCCCAAGGGATGGACCTTCTCTCCGCTGAAGCCAATCGGCGGATGATGATAGGGTACAAGCCTTGCTCTGCTGAGGCCTAGTCTCTTGAAGCAGGGCCAGAACATAACATCCGCGGAGCTTCTGCTGTCGACAAGGATTCTCTGAACCTCACACCCATGCACACTCGTAGTGATTACCAAAGGGTCATCGTGTGGAGCTAAGTTACCTTTAAAATCAAGTCGGGAGAACCCAACTATAAGAGTATCCATGTCCACTTTCTTTCTCTTCTTCTTATCCTCTGAAGACGCTAAATTCACAACCTCTAATTTGGTCACCGACTTAGCCTCTGCCACATGAGCTTTACGGTTGGCTACTTCGGAGCCACCCCCTGCTAGTCCTCCATATATGGTGTTAACACCGAAAGAGGTCATACCAGCCCTCTTCACAGGGGAATTATTGTCTTTCGATGGGAGGTCTTGATCGTCCTCATCATCACCATCTGAGTCATCGTCTCTTATCGCTGGGGGACCATCTAGACATCTGTCATTTCTCTTCTTCTTAGGTTCATCTCTTCCCCTCTTAGGAGCTTTACCGTCGACGTACTTCCTCAGCATTCCGGGCTTCAACATCTTCTCAATTTTATCCTTTAAACCAAAGCACTTGTCTGTCACATGGCCATAGTCTTGGTGGAATTCACACCATAGGTTCTTGTTCCTCTTATGCGTAGGAGACTTCAGCTTCTTCGGTCATCTCAGGGACCGATCATTCTTTATTTCGTTGAGGATGTGTTCGCAGCTCAAAGTTGGAGGAGTATAATGCAAAAATTTGTCGTCTGCGAACCTCTTTTTCCGTCTTTCTTCCTTTGGAACTTCCTGCTGCCACTTCCGTTCTCATCCTCATACTTCGTGGCCATAGCCTCTTCAGCGTTCATGACCTTTCCTGCAATTGCCAATAGCTCTGCCATAGACTTGTGAGGGCCTATATTCTCTTTATAATCTTCAACCTCTAATTTTTCTTTGTTAAATCTAGCAATGTAGTCTTTTAAGATCTCGTTCTTTCCTTATTTGACGTACAACAAATGAGTGGTTTTCTTTTGAGGTCTTACCCCAAAGCAGAAATTTTGAATGAACCGTTCAGCCATGCCCTTAAAGTTCTCAATAGAGTTCTTCGAAAGAGAGGTAAACTAGATGTGTGCATATCTTGTCAAAGTCCCAGAGAAGGCCCGACACATCATCTCATATGGGATTGAATAAATGTCCTCCGCAGACTGGTACATTTCAATATGATGCACATGGTTGGTACTACCATCATACTTGGGAGACATCGTAGGTGGTTTGAACTTGGCAGGGGTTGGGAAGTTCAATATCCTCACCATGAATGGGGAACCCTCTGAGAACCCTCTTTGCAGTGGGTCTCGACTTTTGATGAGGTCCCCTATCTTATCTTCCAAGCATTAGATGGAGTCATTCCATGGCCTTGCAACATCGTCCTGGCCGAGGTTGTCCCCAACCACCTACAAGGGGTGGACTGAGGGTTCCCCAGCCACTGCACAACGTCAGCTATTGACCTCCTCTTGATCCCTGTCTCGGCCTTGATGGGGTTGGACATAATGAGGTTGATATTCCCCAGCTTCCCTTTGTGAGCTCGCAACACTTCTTGATCTGGATAACCTCTGCCTCAGGTCATTTACCGGGGCGATCCTTTCAAAGGCCGACCCTCTGCTTAAGAGATTAAAAGCTGATCCTCTTTGTTGGGCACCACAATATCTTCTGCCCCCCAACCTCAGCTTTGCTGGATAGAACGTACAGTGTTGTTCGAAACCTCATACGGCTCCCAACAGTCTTCTGGAGCATCCTCTTCCTCTTATCATCATACCTATCCTCAGGGCAAGGATTTCCTTGCCTCCCCAAACGTAAATGCCTAGGGATAGCAACGTCGCTCCTCCACTGAGGGGTAGGTTGGTCTTTTTGCGGTGCCTAGGGTGGTCCTCTAGCCTCAGGATGGGGTTAAATAGCTGTCGGAGTAATCATCTCTGGTGAGACTCCAGGTGGCCTCATTATATTTTGACTGAACTGTGCAAACTGCTCCCTCATTGCTTGTTGTGTTACAACCAAAGATCTCAAGGCTGCAGCTACCTCAGCCATTTCGGACTGGGGTGGTGTCTAGCTGGAACTAGTCCCTCCAGCACCAGGTGGTGGAGAAGGTGGTGGTAGCTCCGGTGCCATATGCTAAAACTAAAGAGCTTGTTAGGAGGTGAGCTTAATACCTTAAGGGACCTCTTTCAATAGTGAAACAGCTCCACGCAAGTGGTGACGCCTGGTTCACCACCAGAGTCTCCGGTGAGGTTAAGTTGAAGGAGAGGAAGAGATAGCTTCTCGTTCCCACAAATGGCGCCAAAATCATGATGTTGGAAACAGCACCACCAGGTAAGGTGTTGACAAGCTCAAGCAAGTGATAACAACAGCAGTACATGAGAGTATATATATGTAGATATATAGAAGAAGGTGTGGAGAAGAGGATGAACACTTGAATATAAGTGGTTCAGCCAATTAGGCCTACATCCACTATGCAAGTGAGTGAGTAATGTCACTGAAATAAGGCACTAACGACCATGGATACAATCACTCAAGGTTTCTCTCTCTATTGTATAAATTGACAGAGTTTTAGATAGGGTTGTAATTCTTGATCCTTTACAATGTTGAGGATGACCTCTATATATAGTGATTGGAGGGTGTAATGTACCCCCAAGCATGCAATGTGCATGTGCATGAAGATCCAACCAATATAGGGTTGACACCTGGTTGATCTCAACTAAATAATGATGACCTCAATATTCCCTCACGTGGAGAGAATGATTTAGTTATAACAGACTTGTCCATGTGTTCTAATCCACTCATGTGCATGTAGATGCTCGGCTGTCTTTGCTTGGTACCAACCTTGGCCTAGGTGAGTACGAGGTTGGCGAGGTACGACCCCCGCCTTGGCTGGGAATTAGATGATGACCTTGGCTGGGATGCCAGCCGAGGTTAGATATGTGGAACGTCAGCCAAGACCGATGTTGTCTTGGCACTTGATGCTGAGCCTGCAAGGCTTTGCTGATTCTAGGTGAAACTTATAACGTCGGCTAAAGCCGATGATGATGGGATTGTTCATTGAGCCTAAGAGGCTTTACTGACTCTCGCATGGCACTTAAAATGTCGGCCATGGCCAACCTTATGGGTAATTGACCCAATGAAACATGCATATCTTGGCTGCTGCCTAATTGAGGGGTCATTATTAACGTCGGCTGCGGTCGGCCTTATGAAGGAAGAGATTGCTGATCGTTTGTCTTGAGCCCTTGTTACCTCGGCCGTCAAGTTGGTCGAGGTTGGTGCCTCCGAGTTGGCAGGTACAATTTGGGCATATCACATATATTCACTCTAGCTGACTAAGATTCAGTCTCTTGCAAACCATCAGAAACATAATACATATATTGGAGGCGAACATAGTCCCAAGCCGATGGACTACGCACATACCTACACACCCATACGACCGTCATCACTATTCTTTCTCACAGATAGTCCGTACCTAGGTTCTATGCTCTAGTGGTACCAATCAATATCCCACCTGAAAGCTCCTCAAGGCATGCTTGTCCACAAAGTGCAACCTCCGCTCGATAGCAAGCGGCATAGGTATGTTATACACATAATGATTAAATTAATAAGTATGCACACAACTTATTATATTCATTAGGTATTTAAGCAACCTAAGTTCCTGGAATTATAGATAGTATTATCGTCTCTACTATTAACTTTATCGCAACATATACCTTTTCTCTAAGGCTCTATTACCCCGCTACATCCCCTCGAGTAATCTCTCTCTCAACTCATTACTAACTAGGAATTTACGTCATTCGATAATAGCGTAGATTAATTCTCTCACTTGGACCAACCTAGAAGGGTTTATAACTTGTCCGGGCCAAAAATAAGCATTCTGAAATCTCGTTAGAAGTTCCACGATTCTCGTTCAAGTGAGGTCATTCGAACGAACTTTTCATTTCGAACGAACTCAAAAATTTCGTTAGAAGTCTCGTTGGAATTCTCGTTCGAACGAGGTCGTTCGAAGGTCTTCGAACAAAAATTTCGAGATCAGCCCTGTTCTTTCGAAATTCATTTTTCCCAATTCTTTCCTCATCTAAACTCCTCTAAAATTTGTTCCAACTCCCAATCAATGATTCTAAACCATTCCTACTCGTAAAGGGGTACTTTCTAACATAATTTATATGACAAATCTTTACATAATCTTAGAAAATCTAAATTAATGTCTTAACTCTCTAAAAGTCCATTAATATAAACCCACCATGAACAATCACGCAAAACCCCTCAATTATTTCGTGATTACCACATAAATTTCCAGATTTATCATTCCTACCTTAATGTTATTCATCTACATGCAAACCTATCTTCTAATTTCACAATTTAATGGCGATTCAGTCTCAGATTTATAACATCAATGGTTATCTCATGATCTTGGTTAATATGAATCATATATGCTAAAAAACATAGCAAGATAAACACTTCTCCTCGCGATCTACGCGTTAGTATGATTTTCCGATGGAAAGCTTAAATCCTTAGTCCAATTCTCTATGTCTTCTCCTTCTTCTCCCTCTTAGGTTCTCTCTCTCTCTCTCTCTCTCTCTCTCTCTCTCTCTCTATATATATATATATATATATATATATATATATATATATATATATATATATATATATATATATATATATATATATCGTGAGTTAGAAACTATCAGATAGCCTAATGCCCACGTTCCTTTTTCTTTTTACACTACAACAAAACTTACATTTAGCTGCGATTTTCTTACCTACAAAAAAAAAAATTCGTGGCTAAATATCAACATCTGCTACGAAATTTATTTCGTGGCTAAAAGTATTAGATTTGGCAACGAAAATTAAAATTTCGTTGATAATAGGTCCCAAAAAAATTGGCGCCCCCCGTCTTCCCGCGCTTGGGTCTAATGCGAAATATTTAGCAACAAAATTGTTATTATTGGCAACGAAATATTTCGTAGTAGTTATTATATTATTTTTGCCACGAAATTAATTTCGTGGTCTAATATATATGTACCATTTATTTTGTGGTAAAAGGTACTCTTTTTTTTAATATCCCTCCAAAACCAAACCATGTCTATCTCAGCCGCTCCAAAACGTTTGGGAGTCCAAAACGATCTCCATCTCAGCCCCTCCAATCCCTTCGTCCAAAACGATCTCAATCAGGTACTCTCTCTCTCTCTCGCTCTCTCTCTCTCTCTCTCTCTCTCTCTCTCTCTCTCTCTCTCTTTGTCGGCGATCTGAATCCATCTCTGTCGGTGATCTCTGTCGGCCAAATGTTTGGGAGTCCAAAAATGTTTGGGAGTCCAAAACGTTTGGGAGTTCATGGCCAAAACATTTGGGAGTCCAAAATGGTAAAACTTTTCGGTTAGATCTTTATCTCAGATTGGGAAAAAAAGGGGTTAGGTATGATTTTGGGTTATTAATTCTCTCACATCAAAATCCCCACATTCGTGTTGTAATTTTTAGGCTAAAATCCAGACAATCCCTTAAATTTCATCGCTTAGGTTTCATTTTTTTAGCCAAAACGATTGGAAGTATTGTTTTGTAATATTTGTAATACCCTTAGTCTTGTTTTGTGATTTCTTTTGTAACACACTCTCTCTGTAATCTTGTTTTGTAACACATTAGTATACAATCTATAAGAATTTGAAAAATAAAATCATTTTTTTAAGTGGGTTTTGGGTTATTTTGACACATTTAATCTCGAAACAAATATTGTTTGACATAATTCTATAGATTTAATCTTGTTAAATTTTGAAATAAATTTTTAGGGATTTAATCTTGAAATAAAATTTTGGGGATTTAATCTTGTTGGTGTGTGCTGATTTTTTCTTGTTTGCGTGTATTGATTTATTCTTGTTGTGTTTGCTATTTTTTTTGTGATAACCCCTATCTCATTCATATTTTTATTTTGTTTAATAGTAGGATCTTGATAATATCTTGTTTATGTTAAATTTATTGGTGCATACCTATGTACTTTTATTGTTTTAGATATAGACATGAATTTTGACATTGTTCTCAAAATTCGTATATTCAAAGTTTATTTTTCCGTGCTCCTTTAAATCTACCAACATTGACGCTCTACCATGTCTTGCGTGTTACATTAAGAAAGTTTTAATAGGACGGGTAAATAGTTTTAAAAGAAATCGAGTTTGTGGTCCTATTTAGGATGATAGTTAATTAGATTCCTATTAGATTACTCACAAAACATAATTTTTATCTCCAGTATGTTAATTAGTGAAGAGTTATCTGTTGAATATAAATATATAATACGATTCTTATTTTTTTAAAGTTCTAACTGGTGAAAATTGGGTGTTTGATTAACAGTCATCATAATGGAATCACTAATTTATTTTTTCTAGTACTAAACCATTGTTAAGACCTATTTTGTAACAATAATATGTAATTTATTTGTTCCAATGACTTGTACCCTTCGAATTGTGGATTATAATTTCAAGGTATTTACTACGACTTTGTTTAGTATATTACTAGATCCCACTTTTTTTCTACTTAACTTGCTACGCAGCGTATATGTAGCACGCCTGCCCAATAAGTAGTATATATATGTAGAAAAAATTTAATAAGATTGAAGAAAACACCTGTTTTATTGTTAATGTTCTGTGTTGCTTTTTCATTGATAAGGGGACTTAGGCTTATGTAGTGGGAACCTAATTAGAAATACTGTGTTTTGACTTGAGGGCTTCCCTATATCCTTTAGTTTTATGGATATTGATTAGTGGTTATGAATAAACATATTCTGTCTTATGCTCTGGAATCTTAGACAACAAAAATATTATATGAAATAATAAACTAATATTTTAATGTGTTTGATTTTCATGTGAACTAGATGGATAAGAGTTGGATGAAAGAAACAAATAGATTTTGTGAAAAGTATGTCTTGGGTGTTAGATCATTCATTCGATTTGCAAAGGATCATATGGGACCCAACAGTTACATTAGGTGCCCATGTTGCAATTGTCTTAACATCGATCTCAGAAATATTGATGAAGTAGAAGATCATCTTTTCTTAAAAGGTATTTGTACCACCTACACACAATGGACATATCACGGGGAATGCGCTAATGATATAGTTCATGATGATGCTAATGATGCTAATATTGATGTCGATGATTGGATTGATAATGAAAATGAAGAAGGGGACGAGATGCAAGAAGTGTTGGAAGACATGCAAAAAGGGTTTTTCTTTGATGCTGGTCTAGATGAAGAGTTTGAAACCGGTACTCCTAGACAAGTTGGTGTCGGGGATAAGACAAATTTTAATAAATTATTGAAAGATGCAGAGCGTGAATTATATCCTGGTTGCAAAAAATTCTCTGTACTGTCTTTCCTCGTAAAGTTGCTCCACTTGAAAGTGATCAATCACTGGAGTAATAAATCACTCAAGATGTTGCTTGAACTATTGAAGGAAGCTTTTCCCGATGGTGAGACACTTCCAAAGTCAGATTATGAGGCAAGGAGCATGTTGCGTGGCTTGGGATTAGGATACGTATCGATTCATGCATGCAAAAAGGATTGTTGTTTGTTTTGGAAGGAGCTTGAAAATAAACATGAGTGTCCAATATGTGGAGAGTCTAGATGGAAGGTTAATAATGATGGGGGTAAACGCATTCCTCACAAAATACTTCGTTACTTTCCACTAAAGCCAAGACTTCAAAGACTGTTTATGTCGAGAAAAACGGCCGATGATATGAAGTGGCATAAAGAGAAACGTGTCAAAGATAATGTATTGAGACATCCTGCAGATTCTAGTGCATGGAAGGATTTTGATGCGGAGCATGAGTGGTTTTCTCAAGACCCTCGTAATGTAAGGCTTGGCCTAGCAAGTGATGGTTTTAACCCCTTTGGTAATATGCACAACTCATATAGCATGTGGCCAGTAATACTTATGCCATATAACTTTCCACCTTGGTTATGTATGAAAGAGTCATTTTTTATGATGTCATTACTTATTCCAGGACCTCTGGCACCAGGTAAGGATATGGATGTGTATTTACGACCATTAATTGATGAGTTGAATGAGTTATGGGAAGTTGGTGTAGAAACATATGATGCATCCACCAAAATGAATTTTCAAATGCATGCGGCAGTTTTGTGGACTATAAATGACTTTCCGACGTATGGTAATTTGTCTGGTTGGAGCACTAAGGGTTATTTGGCTTGTCCTACGTGTAACAAAGATACTTCTTCGAAAAGAATAAGGAGTAAGATATGTTATATAGACCATCGCCGATATCTGGATCCCAACCATATATGGAGGAAGAGTAGAAAATTTAATGGTAAGCAAGAGCTCCGGTTAAAGCCCATGGACTTAAATGGTGATGATTTGTTGCGACAATTGAATCATGTCAATGATTATATACCGGGGAAACATTCGGGTAATAAAAAGAGGAAACGTACACCTGAAGAGGTCAACTGGACAAGAAAAAGCATTTTTTTTTAATTACCTTATTGGAAAACATTAAAACTTCGACACAACCTTGATGTCATGCATATTGAAAAAAATATTTGTGGGAGTGTGTTGGGAACTTTATTAAATATTGAGGGAAAAACAAAAGACACATATAAGGCGAGGCAAGATTTGGAGGATATGAAGATAAGGAAGGAATTACATTTGAAGCGGAATGGGGATAAATATATAATACCGCCTGCATGTTATACACTTAGTAAGTTAGAGAAACAAGGTTTTTGTGAGTTCTTGAAATCAGTGAAGTTTCCAGATGCATATGCTTCAAATATCTCACGGTGTGTGAACATTGGTGATGGTAAGGTATCGGGGTTGAAAAGCCATGATTGTCATGTTCTATTACAACGTTTATTGCCCGTTGGAACTCGTGGATATTTGCGCAAGGAAGTATACAGTGCAATTGTTGAGTTGGGGAATTTTTTCAAAGATTTGTGTTGTAAAACACTAGATGTAGTAGAACTGAAGAGGTTGGAGAAAGACATTGTCGTGATTTTGTGCAAACTAGAATTGATTTATCCACCGGCTTTTTTTGATATAATGGTCCACTTAGCTATTCATTTGCCGCGAGAGGCTATGCTTGGAGGACCGGTGCAATATAGGTGGATGTATCCTATTGAAAGGTATGTCAATATACTCATAGTCATATTTTAGGGCTATTTCGACAAAGCCCCTAATTTTTAAGTCAAACTTGACATTAAAAGTGGGGGTTGAAGTCAAAATACTTATTTTTTACGTATAGTTTATAGATTTAACATGTGGTAATTTATATCATTGTAAATGCTAATAGGTACTTGGGCACATTAAAGGGTTACGTGCGTAATAAAGCTCGACCGGAAGGTTCTATAGCAGAAGCCTACATTGTTAATGGATGTTTGACATTTTGCTCAATGTACTTTGACGGGATTGAAACTAAACTCAACCGCTCGGAAAGAAATTGCGACGGGGAGGAGCAAGAGGAGGGATTGGATGTATTCTCTCAAAAGGTACGCCCTTTTGGGGCATGTACTTTTGACTTTCTCACAGTGACTGAGATGGAAATGATGCGGTGGTATACGTTGAATAATTGTGAGAAAGTGGCTCCATATATAGAGTAAGTTAATAACTAGGAAGTAATCTTCATAAGTATTAATTTTCCAACTACTATGACGCTTATTGTTATAATTATTACCATTGTTAGTGAGCATATAGAGGAGCTGAAGAAAGAAAGCCCTTTGAATTTAGAAGAGAGAAGTCGAAGGAATTTCCCTAGCTGGTTTGAAGAACGCGTAAGTTTAAGTAAAGTTATCATAACATAATATTGATGTATAAATTTAATTATTTTTTAAGTAATATAATTGGTCTAACTTTTATCATTCAAATTTTTTCTTTAATAGATGAAAAACTTGTACGGCCAGAAGTCTCCAGAATGTACTGAGCAATTATATGCATTAGCATGTGGTCCTGACATACGGGCAAATAAGTACAAAAGTTGTATAGTAAACGGAGTTAGATTTCACACTAAAGACCGTGACAATCGCAGAAGAAGTCAAAACAGTGGTTTAGTTGTTAAAGGAGAACATAATGACGAAGAGATTAACTTTTATGGTGTATTGAACGATATTATTGAGTTAGAGTATATCAAAGGAAATCGAGTTCTCTTTTTTGAGTGTGACTGGTTTGAAGCTGATAAAAAGAAAAAAGCGGGAATACAAATCGATGATCACTTTACAAGCATCAATGTTAATGGTAGGTGGTACAAGAGTGATCCTTATGTGCTAGCCATTCAAGAAAAACAAGTGTTTTATCTCAATGACACAAAATTGGGAAAAAATTGGCAAGTTGTTCAGGAATTCCAGCATAGACACTTGTATGATCTCGGGGTGGAAGAAATGGACACAGATGTATCAGAAACAAACGATTTGTGTACCAGGAAAATGCTTCATCAGAGGCTTCTGAGATTATAGAAGTTGATGTTGGTCAGTTGCAGAGAAACGATGCAGAGGCAGACACTATTGATGCTGGAATTGTGGATATAGACAAAGGAGTACCATCGAACGAAGACATTATTTCCCTTGATGCCGTTGATGATGAAGACGAAACACTTGATGAATATTGTGAAAATGTGGAAGAACTCGTAGTGGTTGAGGATGATGATAGTGATATAGATTAACTTTGTTAATGGAAACTATGTAATGGCCTGTACCGCTGGTTGAGGATGATGATAGTGATATAGATTAACTTTGATGTTCTTTTTCAGTATGGCGCCAGGAAGACGTCTTCGGTCAAATAGCATGAAGGAGGCTCCTTCAGCACCCACGGCTCCCACAGTACCCACGGCACCCACAGCTCCCACAGCTCCCACGGCTCCCACAGCACCCACGGCACCCACAGCTCCCACAGCTCCCAAGGCACCCACAGCTCCCACCGCTCCTACGGCACCCACGGCTCCCACAGCACCCACGGCTCCCACAGCACCCATGGCTCCCATGGCTCCCACAGCACCCATGGCTCCCATAGCTCCCATGGCACTCACGACTCCCATGGCACCCATGACTGAACACGTAATGGATGTAGAATCTGCAAATATCTCGCAATCAAGACAACAGACTAGTCCTGAAACCTCCACAAGCCATGCAGGTACAAAAACTAATTTTGAAATGTTTCTTACTATTGTTCATTTGTTGCTAATATTGTTTATTTGCTTTTAAAGTTTCGAATACAGATTCTACCATAACGAAAAAAGTTCGTGGACCTACACGTGGCAAGGGGATTCAGAAGATTATCAAAGCTACTGGGAAAAAGATGCGTATTGAGATATCGAAGGAGAAAAATAGGCCACTTGACAAAGAACAGTCTGCTAAATTATCAAATGAACTCGGGATTATCATTTGTAACTTAATTCCAGTCCCAACCAAATGGAAAGACCTCACTGGAGCTGATAAGACAAGAGCGTTCGACAGACTTAATGTAAGTATAACTGATATCCAAGTTATACAACTGATTTCATACTGGAATTTCAGAATTTCATGACTATTTCATAGTATAACTGATATCCAACTTATATAACTGTAGTGAATTGCATCATTCATCATTGATCTCTTTAATTGGATGTACTGTAGTGAATTTCATCATTAATTTGACTTGATTCAGTGTGTGCTCATCAACAAATATGGCCCATGGTTTGGGGTTTGATGCCTTGGCCTCTATCTTGATCAATCCCTATTCTTGGGGTTAATTTGACTTGATTCAGAATTTCATGACTATTTCATAGTATAACTGATATCCAAGTTATATAACTGTAGTGAATTGCATCATTCATCATCAATCTCTTTAATTGGATGTACTGTAGTGAATTTCATCATTAATTTGACTTGATTCACTGTGTGTTCATATGTCATCGTTGCTAGTTTTCTATTCGTGACAACTGATTTCATAGTATAACTGATATCCAAGTTATACAACTGATTTCATACTGGAATTTCAGAATTTCGTGACTATTTCATAGTATAACTTATATCCAAGTTATATAACTGTAGTGAATTGCATCATTCATCATCGATCTCTTTAATTGGATGTACTGTAGTGAATTTCATCATTAATTTGACTTGATTCACTGTGTGTGCTCATCAACAAACATGGCCCATGGTTTGGGGTTTGATGCAAAAGAACTGTAAAAAATGATCTAGATGTTGAGTTGCAGATCCCGATTTATGTTACCACTTCGTAGGCCCTGTTTTAGGTCGAGCCCTCATAAATGTGTTGAGGAGGCTTTTATATAATTAAATTTCTATTATATTTAAGCGAGTTACTTTTATGTTCCCTAAATTTCGTAAAATTCGCTGCATTCCGTAGACATAAGTTGACACTCTTCTAAATCATGTAAAATTTAAAAGTCCTCGAGACATGGAAAATCATGTTGCTAAAGGAACAAGGCATGGCTTTTACACGTGTTGTAGCTGCTGGTTTTGACATGGATCACATGTTGTCATTGGTGTCATTTGCGAAATGCTTTGGAGCCTCACGTTTGATGTGAGTATTTATCTGTCAGAGACTAAGAAGCAGGGATACTTTTAAGTTACAGAATGGAATATTAGATACAGATATGGCTTGGATACCATAATGATATGATACATATCTGATACTCCATATAAGTTTTCATTTCTTAAATTGTTAGTTTTGGTCTCTGAATACAATATGGATGTCTTAGATATGATATGAATACAACTGTGTCTATTTTGCATATTTTTATACTTAATGATGAGAATTTTTATTGAGAATTTTAAAAATTTAATGTAGATTACAAGAAATACATATATCTCATATTTTCTTTTCAACTGAATAGAGTTTAATTCTTCCAGTTCTATGTCGCATGTTATAATTTATTTCATAATTATTTGAGCATGGTGCTCTATCTCCGTTTGTGTTCCTCTTATTAAATGTAGTCCCACATAACTGAGATGTCCATCTTTTGGGATAAGTGAAATACAACATTAAACATCGATTTCGTGATGTATTATTGTAACTTAAGAAAGACCAATGCACAAAAATAAACTCAAAGAACTAAGATGGAGGGGCTTATGTCTCCATCACACGCTTGGCGCCCTCAAAGGTATTCTTAAGTAGCATCGCGACAGTCAATGGTTCCACGCCTCCAGGAACTGGAGTAATCCATCCAGCTACCTTACACGCTTCATTAAAATCGACATCTTCCACAAGCCTATATCCTGATTTTTTACTTGGATCATCAATGGCATTTGTCCCTGCATCAATAACTGCAGCACCAGGTTTGATCCAACTGCTTTTTATCATCATTGCTTGTCCCTCTGTAGTAATAACAATATTGGCTTCGCGAATGATACTCTCGGGATCTTTAGTATGCGAATGGACTATAGTAACTGTGGCATCTTCTTTGAGAAGTAATAATGAAATTGGTAATCCCTAGTAACTGTGGCATCTACTTTAAGAAGTAGCAGTGAAACTGGTAATCCCACTATGTTACTTTGAGCCACAAAAGCCGAAGACAACAATGAAAATGAAAATTTGGGGAACAAATGCCCAAATCAACTCTGTAAGTCTCAAATAATCAATTCTCTCCCCATCTATCACAGGCTTAAGAATTGATTGGAAAGAAAAGTTATGAGACTTACAGAGCTTTTCCAATATTCTTCTAGTAGGTTTATTACCTTCTCCTCTAATATTCCATATTAGTGTGTTGATTATTGAAAACTTTGGATATTACCTACTCCTCTCACTTAAATGTGTAATTTTGGACTAAAAGACACTTCCTATAGGATTGGCCTTCATAGTTTTCTTCTGCTTACTCACTGCTTCTTTCTTCTTATTGTAAGCTTTTAGTTTACTGTTAACTAAGGAGGAAAATAATTTGAGGTCTTCAATTTTGGGAACTTTATGTCTTCTTCTGAATCAGATGCTGCTCCTTTATACTCTTTACACTTCTTAATTTCTTAGATTCAAGAAACCTTCATCAACAGATTATTAGACTGATGAACCAGCTTTTGTATGTAGGATCTTCTTTGTTTGGGGCTGTTTTTTCGCCATTGAGATAATCATGCTTTCCTCATCCTCACACGTACATGAGTACGGAGTGAGACCACTGTGGTAGTTCTTTCTGTCGAGTTTGTGCATAGTACTATGCAATGAGGAAGCTTCGGAAACACCAGAATTGACTGGTACAGTCGCCTCTGAAGTCGCGGCTTTGGAGGCCGGGTCTTGTACTTATCCGGTCATGGCAGTTCTCGCCGTGTAGATAGTTAATCTGTTCCAGGTTCAGAGATTGGCTCTGATACCATAAAATCAGAGATTAAAATTCACTCTTATCTTATTTTTTATTCATAAGCAGGAAGATTGATACAAATCTTCTCATATTATCTAGCTACGAAATAGGAAAGACAACCAATAGAAATAAAACAAGAAAAATACAGCTAACAGTCAACCTAGAGAATAGGTCACACTGTTCCGATATTATTATCACACTATATCCGTAGATTATTTAAAAAAAATTATTTTGAAATCTTCAACAAGGTATTTGAGCAAAAAAAATCCAAATTATTATTTGGTTCCTTCCAAAAGTGGCCTATATTTATCATGTGATATCAACAAGCTATTAAGCTTCTGTAGTGCGCAACATGCTCTCTTTCATATCTTCTATTTGATCTAAGTTGTCCCTTATCTCCTCTCAACCCAACCCATCCCATGCTCGAGTCGTTGTGAGATCCTAGAAAGGATATCCATCATACCTTACAGTAGGACCGCACTTGATAGTTCTATCAATCTCTTTGGGATTTATTGTTTCAGCAGGTTATGAATTTTTGGATGTAACTACCGAACTATTTCTGTCCAAAAGTTACCTTCCATCAAAATTTGAAATTCAAAATCGACTGAAATAATCTGTTGAAACCTTCATCAATAGGCTGCTTGATGCCTTGACCTCTCTTTTGATCAATCCCTTTTTGAGGGATTAATTTGACTTGATTCAGATATATGAAGAAGGCATGGACTCTTTCTCTTACATTGTTTCATTTGATCAGTTACTGATTGAGTATAAATTTCAAGAGAAATTCGACATTGATTTGGATGATCATGCAAAGGAGTGTTTGGAAGAGCTAATGAAAGGGAGAAGTAGGAGTCAACGGAGCAAGCTTCGTGAACTGTATAAAAAATATGGATCAGCGGAGGAGGCTCGAGAAAATGTCCCTGCTAATATGACCAAGGATAATTGGCTTAGTCTATGCGATCTTTATGGAAGTCCAAGATATCAGGTTTGAACTATTGTTGATGTTGTAACTTGTAAATATTTTCTTTTATTAAAATATGCATACTTATGATGTTTGAAAAATTACTGCAGAGACAATGTATTGTGAATGAGATTAACAAGTCTAAACAAGTTGTAAAGCATAATCAAGGGTCAAAAGCATTTGTGGTGGTTCGTCATGAACTGGTAATATATCAAATTGTTTTGGTGTGTCAATTGAGAATTTTATTTTACCAGTACATTTATTAATTATTTGTTGTTTAATAGCGGAGTAAAGAGGTGGACAGTCAAGAGCCGAATAGGATCAAGTTTTATAAAGAAACTCATTGTAAAGATGAAAAGTGGACATCTCCCGAAGCCGAAACGATCTATGTAAGTCTTATTAATTTTATTTTGAATTTACCCAATTGTTGCTGAATTACAAACCAACAAACACTGCTGGCTTGTAATTCCTTTGGTACTCTTATCTTCGGTATAAAAATTACACACGCAGTTAAAATTATTGTCTTTAATTAGCTTAAAAATTATAGACATCTCCACAGTTTGGCTAAACCTGTAATCCTTTTTCTTCTATTTTTTTTGCAGAATGAGATGAAACGCCTTGAATCTGAATCAATATCCGAGAATGGTACCATGATGAGCTCAGATGAGATAGCAGATAAAGTTCTTGGCATAAGACCAGGATATATTAACGGGCTTGGGTATGGTCCAAAAAAAAAGGATTCTAGAATTAATCTATTGAGATTGAGGAATGCTGAATTGGAAGAGGCACTTGAGAAGTCTATGAAAGCTCAAGAAGATTTGATGGAGCGTTTACAAGCTCGTGAGATAGAGGCAACAATTCAAAGAGAAGAGTCAGTGGCACAAAAGGCCGATATGGAGAATCAACGTGCAATGCTAGAGGATATTCTAGCTCGACAAGCGAAGTCCGATAAGTTGATTCAGTCGTTGATCGCATCACGTTCCTCATCTTCCGAACAATGGTAATCTAGACATCCTTTAGTTTTGCTACTCGTATGCTTTTAAAATGATTCGTAATCGATTATTATCTCTTTAATTATGAAATTTCGTTCATTGTTATAACTTTTTCATGATAAAGACGAATCAAATCCCACTTTATTTTAGCTAATGATATTTTATTCTCTTAATTGCAGATTTGACGTGACAGGAAGCTATTTTTGGGGCTCCATTAACTTTTGACATTTGCAAATGGAATTGAAGACTTTTAAGTCCTTTAACTAGTTTAAGTTATTTTTTTGCACTGTGGATATTTGTCGTTTGTAAGGGGATGAAATGTGGGACTTCTACGTCCTTTAACTAGTGTTTAGTTGACTTGACAATGTATGTGTATGTGACTTAATGTGGATATTATTTATGATAATATAGTTATTTTGTGGATTGTAACGAATGTGTTATTTTTAGATGGTAATTTGTGTAAATTTGGTGGTATACATTAATTTACCAATTTCAAAATAAAAAAATATATATTTGGAAACATTCCTTTACCAAAATAAATGTTTTAGTAGTTAAATATGCAATTCATAAATAAAAGTGCGGTTTAAGATTTGATAGTTTATTATTGAAAAATTAATGATTAAGAAACATTCTTCAACAATTGAATTTTGTAGCCAATAGATCTTGAGGGAAGGTACAATTTTTGTATTTAAAAGTTTCTATTTATAGAATTGGCAACGAAAGGTAGACATTTAGCAACAAGATGTTCAACAATTAGCTACAAAATAAATTATAAATTTCGTAGCAAAAAGTTTACAGCAGTAGTTTGCATATAGAATTGGCAACGAAATTCAGATATTTAGCAACGAAATGTTGAACTTTTAGCTACGAAATAAATTGTAGCCTAAATATGATTATTATCCACGAAAATAATTTCGTGGCAAATGACCTAAACAATTGGCAACGAAATTTAATTTCGTGGCCATATACATTTAGCAACGGGCCTTTGGCCACGAACCTGTTACGAAATAAATTTCGTTGCCAAAAACTATCTGCAACGAAATATGAAATTTTGGCTACGAAAAATTTCGCAGTTAAATGTGTAATTTGTTGTAGTGTTAATTCTTATTTTCGTCCATTTAATTTCTCAAAAATATCAAAAGACCAAAATACCCCCCCCCCCAGGTGTTGTTTTGGGCTAAAATGCCCCGGAGTCCAAATAAAACACCCGAGTAGTATTTTTCGACTATTTCAACCCTTCCGGATACACTGGCGCTCTCAAAATGGCCATACGAGTTACTTAAAAAATCATCCTTTTTAGCTCCAATACTGACACGACTCACACGCGCGTCCCAACTAAGTGCATTGTAACTGCCGTATGTTTCATTCACGGCCAAAATAATATTCTCATATTAATATATTACTTTACTCGCTAAGTAATATTTCACGTAATTATTTTCGATAAATACTAACTATCGTCACACTAGTAATTTTTACAATTAAATCCGGATTAATTATAAATTAAATTTAATCCATTTAAATCAATTAATCCAAATTCCATAATTAAAATAAAATTCTACAAAAGTACGGGGTATTACAACTAATATTTCTTTACTATTACTAAATTATATGTTACTAACACATCACTAACGTTACTAAAGTGTTACAAATTAGTTAAAATTCTAACACATTTCTGTCACAAAATTTTGTAACATTTAGTTATGGTATAGGTTCATTACTAATATTAAATAATTTAAATATATATATATATATATATATATATATATATATATATATATATATTCTTTTTTTTTCTTGTAACCACATTAATGAGCAAAACCCAACTGATACTGCATCAGTCACCTATTTCTCTTGATGTGCCACAAAATCTTGTATTTTTCCCGGAATCATCACTCATCCAAATTCTTATGAACGTCGGTCTCCCAACGGGTACAATCACAAGAATTATTTCTATAATTTCTACCACCAAAACAGAGTGCTCAAAAGAAGAAAGGTAGTTCGACCTCAGTTGGTGACATAAAAATACAAGGGTATCCAACCGAGTAAAAATAATCCATACCGAAAATTAAATCCAATCAACATGTAAATAACGGATAGTCTGGCTCCACAAAGACAAGAATTCAAGGTAGAATCTATTGGAAACAATATAGACCTAAGGCTTGAAATTGAGTTACCCTTACTTGTTCGTATTCAATTACAAAACAATATACAACACAAAATATACAGATAATAGTCAATATCCTTATTCCATAGCTATCTTATGTGAGCTATATTAAGAACTAAATTTAAACTATGCCTCACTTATTGTAGCCAACATCAGTGTGTGCACTCCAATCCTTGCTACTTACCACGCTACACAAATTCACATATTACAAAACTTGATATCCTTTGTCCCATATTTGTTTCAAGTGAACTATATTCAAAATAAAATTTGAATGAACCCTTACTCATTCCAGCAAACATCAGTATGTGTAATGCAATCCTTGCTACTTCATGTATTATGGTAGTGACATGATGGCCTGCGAAACACTCCATTAATTAGTTAACATATATGAAACGAGCAAAAACTACAAATTATAATATGATTTCCACCTCAAACATGAGTCTATATTTGTTGACACGCACTTATAAATTATTTAAATGACCCCACATCACATACCATTGGTTAAAGCAAATAAAATGAAAGACGTTTTACTTATTCATCAGTTCTTTGAGGTTAAGGTCAATGTAAATCCAATTGTACATACGCAGCAAGAATTAATTAAGAAGCATAAAACAAGGGGGAAATAAACGAGATGGGAGTAATAAAAGATATAGAGAAATTCCTTCCAGAAAAATCTGTTGGAAATTAATATTCAGTGTCGAAATTAATTATTTAATTTCAATTATATTAAATTCCGAATTTATGAATTTCCCAATTATGTGGTCTTGATAAATATCAGATAATTAATTAGGAACGTGATAAATACGAATATTAGAAGATTGGATCAATCTTATCCGTTAGTCACATGATGGTTAGTGGCATTAGTGGGAGACTTGAAATAGAGTTCCACCTTGACTAGGATTCCGACCCTCTTCCCCTTATAAATAGAGGATCCCTACACCATCTGGGGTTATCTCTTAACACACTATTTCTAAGATGGGAGAGAAACTCCGAGATTCCATTTGAGTGTATTTTTTTTCAAGAAGGTAGATTGGTGGAGCAATTAATCAAGATTGATCCTTGATTAAGGTAAGTCTTATTTTCTATCTTTTAGACGTATTTTGTGAAAACATGAAGATCCAAGATCCTTTTATTAAGAACAATTGTATGCTAAAGTTTAATCATATTAATGTGTGAGCGATTAATATTAGGGTGTTCTTAAGAATAATTTTATATGTGGTATCAGAGCTAAAGTTTAAGATATCATTATTTTCCTTATTGATGTTCTTCTATAATGAAATATGTGCCTGAGACTTTCTGCGACATTTTTATTTATGTCGTTAAATTGCTTTTGTGCCTGAGATCTTCTGCGACGTCTTATTTCTGTCATTAAATCTGCTCTTAAAGTGTGTCTGAGACTTTCTGTGACGTTTTTCTTTTGTCGTCAATACTTACTGGTGAGAATGAAAGGTCAAAACTTGCTCGGAATTTTACGAAACTGAGATGGTCGACTGGAAACGTCTAAATAAACAAAACCCATTGTAAACAATGGGCACCACCTTACTTTTGCGTTTTGACGTCGTTAAGACCCTTAAAATTGCGTTTTTGTTGTTTTTGGTAATATTGTTGACGTCAATATCTCACTCCAGAAAATTGATTTTTGAATTCCGCAAATTGTTTTGAGATCCTGGAGTAATTATCTACATCACTGTGGTGCTAACTCAAATTTTCTATTGTTGACAAAAATTATGATTTTTTTCGAATATTATGTATTTTTTAAACCACGGGGGCTGTTTTTTTTATGTTCATGGTTGTTCTAATATTCATGTTATGTAGTATTTGGTATTGATGAAAGAGTTCAATATAAAATTTTGAATATTAGATGTATGATTATGTGTTTGACAATAACATTTCGATATATTAGGTTATTGTGCATAATCTATATTTGGTAGCCTTTGGTCCTAATGTAATTATGAATTGATGTTTCGACAATAATATTTATATGGTGTTGGATGGGGAAGACATGAAAGTGTATTAATCTATAATTATAAATATTTGATTATTATGTATGCATCTATATTTGGACCATTAATTATACATTAAGTTTTGAGTATAATATTTTTTGGGGCATTGATTTTTCATAAATAATGTTTGTGACTTCCAGGAAAAAAAAAATGAATTCCGTCAAATATTTGAGATTCTGGAGTAATTTCCTACAGTTCCATGATGCTAACTCATTTTTTTTGGAAAAATTTAAGTTTTTCCATATTTCATGCATGTTTTATCTAGAACTGTGATAAAACCTTGCTCTAATGATCCTTTTTAGTTGAATATTCGTGCAAAATACAGGCCAACATATTTCATATGGTAGGAAATTAGACTTGCGTTATTGTTAATATTCATATTTTGATGAGTCTCGTGCCAAACACAGGCCAATGATTCATATTGTTGAATATTATGATATTCGTGTTTTAATGAGTCTCATGCCAAACACAGGCCAACGATTCATGTAGTTAAAAATTAGAATTATTGTTTATTCTAAGGCTAGTACTCTCATTAAGTTCAATTAAATGCCAAACACGGGCTACAATTCATATGTGCGGATACTAGATTTATTCGTTGCATACATGCATATTTGAATGCATGACTTGCAAATTTTGAGACTCATAAGTAGGTATTCATTCAGTTTAATCAAATGCCAAATACAGGTTAAGATTACATGTGAAGATACTATACTTGTAGTCATTTCGGATTATCCTAATGTTTATTATAAGGTTAAATTGAAGCGCAACACATGTTGAAATTTGAATCAAATAAACATTGGAATTTTTGTAAATGTTAAATAATTGGCATCAATGTTAAAAAGTCATATTTACATATGCCACTAGTATGATAATTGTGATTATAATTGTATTGTGCATTAGTATGACCATGAATGATTTGGGTCAATATTTCTGATTTGTTACTCATTCATAACTGATGAAGCGAAAGTAAATGATTTATGTCTTCCATTTACTATTATTTGTGTAATATCTCATGTAAACTCTTTGTCTATTTGATTTTGCCATTATGTCTAATTTTTCGTGAATTTCAAGTTAGGGAATAGACAATAATATAATTATTCATGTATTACGGGTATTTTGAACATGTATGCGTATCTCTAATATTTATATAATATAAGTTTGGTGTTCATTAAAGTGCTCCATTCCATGAGATATAAATATTGGACTAATGAATTAATATCATGCATATTTTGATTGCCTACGGGTCCATGTATGATATTGAATGCTAGGATGATGATACTTTATGATGTTGCATACATATTATTGTTTATTCATTTATTGTGATTAAAATAATTAAACAAAATGTTAGTGGTGATATATATTTTGGGAAGGTAATAATGGTCGTCAAACGCAGATGCCATAGTTTCTTTCACTATCATATCAATTAAGTTTATGAAAACCATAAACATGAATAATTTAATTTATTGATCATGCGATATTTAATGAAAAAAAAAGTGAAAAATTTATTGACTTGTGCATGTAAGTCTTTACGTAATGTAATATTCATATTATGAAATGTTTGGTAGTCACTACAGTGACCCAACTAGAATTGCAATGAATATTAAATGTAAAGATGATGGTAGTAGTAACTCATGATTTGTAAAGATATTAATGGGGTATATTGAGTTTATTTCTTCAAGCAAGGTTATTCCTTACAGGGAATCAATTTTGAGTGATTGAATGAACATCATAGATCACAAACATTATTATAGTATGTGAAAATAAGTTGTGCACAAATACCGTGTACAATATAATGAAATAACATTATACCCAATAAAGTAATCTACAAGCATCATATAATCGATATTTCACGGTTACTACTGAAGAAAACTCACGGTTATGCACTCAATTTATTATCATGTAATCGATGTGTGTGTTGTTAAATCAAAGCATTAATGAAGTGAGCAATTTATCTCATTATCTTATCACATATTATTGTATCCCATTTTGTTTCTCTAAAAATTTCGTATTTAATTTGGTTAAATAAATAAAGTTTGTTTATATGTTGCACACTCGGACTAATAATGATAAAGATAATATGTATCTTTTATGATTTGAAACGAGTTTTTCATCTCAGTAGAGTTTGCAAGTTATACTTACTATGTTATAGAAAGTATTTACTTTTGATGCAAGGATTTCTTACAAAACAAACTAGAAATGCTAATAAGATTCTTTTCTTTTGTTCTTGGGGAATCAAATCGCCATTTGTTTTCATAAACCCTCAATTTTTTTTAGGGAAAATATTTGTCTAGACTTGATCGTGAGGGATATGTTCTAAAGAATCTTTTGATGTATATTTTTTCAAGAGTTATGATATTCCTTTTGATGTTTTGTACTAGTTCTTTAAAGATTTGTTTGATCCTGCATCATAATCGTAGCGTTATTTATGAAACTCTTTAAATTTTGTGCCAAATTAAATCTAGATTCCTTTTCATAATTTTCGTGGACAAGATTTTTGTAATATCTCTTACAAATTTTTATAGTCAAGTTGTACTCTTAAGGTATTACGATGTCTAATATAAGTATGACCTATGTGGCCCATGCGGAATATTATGAGAAACTTCCCTTAAAGTGGACTTACATAGATCATATAATTGTCATTGACACGTATTTATTGCATTAAAGTCAAGTTCATTATAAAAGGTGAAATTAGTGGTAGTAGAAAATCATGAAATATGGTTATAAAGGAAGGTAGGGTACTTATCTCATTAACGATAACCTTCTTGAATCCTTGTTCTTTTAGTTGTTAGATTGTCTAAAGAACAAAGAATAAATAAATGATCAACCACTAAATGATAGTATTATCACCGTGAGAGAAATGTAGATAAAATCATAAGGAATAGTATTAAGAAGGTCCTAAAAGGTCTACTATCCTCGATGATTATGTGGTGTATCTGCATGAAAATGAATTTGGCGTAGGGATAAATAATGACATGGTTTTATTTTCAAAAGTCATAAGAAGTGAAACTAATGGACTACAGCTAAGGTTGAAATCTCGTTGAATTACATAATTGATGCACTAAAGTCGGGTATAAGGGGGTCATCAAGACCAAACGCGACACTAACGGTAGTTAAACGAGATAAAGCTAAATTATAGTAAAATATTTCACTATTAATGAAGAAAAGGTTATAAATGAACCTTCTCAACTATATGTAAGGATATGGAATTCGTATGACATTAGTAGCTCATTATGATTGAGAGTTACATGAAGTGGATGTGAAAATTACTTTTTGGAGTCTTATAAACCATGCGTATATGTTTAGGAGATCATTTTATAAACATAAGTTTCCCACATGACGTATTTTAAGAAATAATATCATTATTTTTTTTAATCGTTGTATATTTGTATACACCTTAAGATCACTGGGAGTAAGTTTATATATTTTCTCTATATTCAAGCACATATTTAGAAAGTAGAGAATCAAAATAATCTTATGGGTTTAAAAGTTGTGTATGAAGTAATGAGATACTTAAAGGACTATATGCTCACATTTATGATGTATGTGTTCATTTAAATATGAACAATTATTGTGACTCGGATTTACTATTTGTACAGATGGTATGAAGTTCACTCTTGCTTAAGAATATTTGTTTTGGCTTATCAACCAATATAATGAAGGAGTGCAACACAATCCATCCATTAACTATTGTGAAAGCTAAGTTTGTAGCATGCTTGATGCTACAACTTATGTATTTTGGCAGCGTGACTTCATTTCTGGACTTGGAGTTGTCGATACTATTATCAAGTCGCTGAAATATTATGATAATGTCGCTGCAATCTTCTTTATAAAGAAATGTTAGGTATTCCTAAAGTAACTAAGCACGTTGAATGAAATACCTATCAGTTAAAGAAGAAATTCAGAAACAAAGAGTGTCAATTGAACACATTAGTACGAGTGATAACATAGCATATCCTATTACGAAAGTACTATCTCCAAAAGACCTTATGGAACGTGTCAAAGAGATGGATCTCGATTAGTAAAATTATGATTGCTATTTGGCTTAGTTGTTTGACACTATTACTTGAATTCAATAAAAGTGTTTCTGATTTCAATTATTTCTGTCTTTTCTGAATGCATGTATATGATTATGAATTATTATTGACAGAAATAGTCTTCATTCAAAAGGACATTATGAGGCCTTTATGATACCCAATATTAAAGGCTTAGTTAAATGAAACATTGGTGTTGTGGTACATGAAAGGAACCATGCTCTTGAATAGCATGGAACCGCCATGACTCGCATCCGTGAATTGTTTGATTTAAGCAAACTATATTTATCAGTTATTGTGCACCTTATGGTACCTAATTTAATTATGAGAATTATTAAGACCAAGTGGGAGACTGTTGGAAATTAATATTCAGTGTCGAAATTAATTATTTAATTTCAATTATATTAAATTCCGAATTTATGAATTTCCCAATTATGTGGTCTTGATAAATATCAGATAATTAATTAGGAACGTGATAAATACGAATATTAGAAGATTGGGTCAATCTTATCCATTAGTCACATGATGGTTAGTGGCATTAGTGGGAGACTTGAAATAGAGTTCCACCTTGACTAGGATTCCGGCCCTCTTCCCTTTATAAATAGAGGAGCCTTACACCATCTGGGGTTATCTCATAACACACTATCTCTAAGGTGGGAGAGAAACTCTGAGATTCCATTTGAGTGTATTTTTTTTCAAGAAGGTAGATTGGTGGAGCAATTAATCAAGATTGATCCTTGATTAAATTAAGTCTTATTTTCTATCTTTTAGACGTATTTTGTGAAAACATGAAGATCCAAGATCCTTTTATTAAGAACAATTGTATGCTAAAGTTTAATCATATTAATGTGTTCGTGATTTATATTAGGGTGTTCTTAAGAATGATTTATAAAATCTTGAAAAAGTGAACACATCACCAATACTTTGAAGTATCTCTTAAGAACTCTGTCAAATTCACACACTATTATACTAACAACCAATGGGATAGAATTATAATATATCAAAATTTGTTGTGCAATACATTAAAAACCTCCAAATCCTAATAAAGACAATCTAGTCAGCGTATATGTGAAACATCCTTTATCTTCTCTCTTTTTCGTTCTAATTCTCTCTTTGTTTTGAGTCCCAAAGACATTATAGCCTAACTAATTTGTAAAGTTCATGTGCTTATCAGTTTTGATCTCTCTCAGTCGACTCCAATGTGTGTGACAAGCACTGACTCTGGTTTTAGATTTTAGAGTTTGGACTTTTGTCAGCGCTAGCTAGTAAAAGAGGCTCAGATGGAATTAAAAAAAAACTCATCAACTACAATCTCCAATAGTTTCACAAAGATAAAACATGTGATAAAGCTTCATTATAGGTTGATGTAATTGTGACAAAACATAAACCAACTTGACTGATGACAAACTTTAAGATACTTGCCTTATTCGATTCAATCAGAACCATATGTGTCACACTTGGCATTGCACGATGGAATGGAAAGGATGCTTCGGGCACACCTTCGCCTTCACGCTTCAAATCAATACAAGAGGGTTTATGGTCTAATCCTTAAGGTGCATGGTAACTAAAAAACTAAGTCAATGCGTATATTGACTGGCTTTTAGTGATTTTTCAGTGAAGATTTTTAGTATTGGAGGTAAAAAAGATGGGAGAACTCTAATTAAATGAAGTTCGTGAGTCAAGTAAGCCTTTTACCACTTATATTTTCTCCAGCAAAATATGAATTGGTGAGAGAAAGGCATTCTCATACTAAACGTGTACTGGGAAATCGTTATAAATGTATGTTATAATTTATGCATCTCTCACTCCTGCGGTAACATATATTAATTCAATGTTTGTCATCAAGGCTAGATATTCCAGGGAAAGTACCACATGTTACACGTACCCACACTAGCCTAGCAAGACAAACCCAAAAATAATAACAGAAAATGAAAAAAAAGACCGGATAATAATGCAATAGATTAAAGGGCAACACGAAAACTTGGCCTAACATAATTACAGTCAAAACTAACATACATGATATGTTAGGTTAAGTTTTATACCTTAGATAGTTAAGTGATAAAATGAATCTTTTATGCCTCGTCCATCAAGAATGCCTACATGAATGTCTTCTTTGAATATGTCACATCTCGGAGAAATCCCAAATGTCGATGGTGGAAGTGTTTACCTATTGGATAAATCTAGGGAGATCCCCAAATTGTACTCATTTCAGAGACCATCTGCATTAAAAGCTTATACCTTATTATTTTGGGTCCCGCCAGAGCATCAACCAATGCATTAAAAACTTGTACTTATTTTTGTCTTATTCAAGGGTCCTAAAATTGGGTACAATTAGGGGGTCTCCCTAGTCTTACTCTTACCTATTACACGCCCTTTTATTCCAATACTTGTTAATCGAATTTTTTCCATTTTATGTTACATCAAGTTGATAAGGCTTAGGAGAATGGAACAGCATACCCAAATGGCTCCTAGAGAGAGAAGCTCATTCTTCTCTCTAATTTTCTCTCCATCTCCCAAATACGTTATTCTTTCTTTTGCCATGAATTCAAGTCCTCTTCTTAGGTTGGACTTTCATCCCAAACCATTTTCTGATAACATTAATCTTCCTTGTTTTCAAGTTCAAGATGATCATCCTAAAAAATCAACCTTTGCTGATATTCTTGCCATCAAGAAAGACCCTCCCAAATCCCCTATTTCCCTCCCCCCATTGACTGACCCATACATGTGTGGAGATGTCATGGCCATCAAACTCACTGATGGCTCTACTAGCCTCATTGGTAGACTCATTCTTGCCAAAGGTGACAAGCCATGGAAATTGAATGATTTGAAAAAACATCTTACAAGTGTTTGGCAGCTTCAAAATATATGGTTTCTTACTCACATAGGTAAAGGCTTTTACAATCTTTATTTTTCTTGCTCTCTTGATATGAATAAAGTTTGGTCTTTTCGTAGTTCCAAGATTTCATCTGGGTTATTTAAGGTCTCTCAATGGGTCCCTGATTTTCACCCAGGCAAATATGTTGTCTCTACTTTCTCTGTATGGATTGGTTTCATGGGTCTTAGTCTTGAATATTAGGATCCACGTCTGCTTTTACAAATTGCAAGAGGTGTAGGCATTCCATTAAGGATTGACAAAGCAACTTTGGATAGGTCTTATGGAAACTTTGCCAGGTTCTTATTGAAGTAGACATGAACAACCTTCCTCTTGAAAGACTTCTTGTTGAAAGAGGTGAAGGTAGATTTTTTGTTAACCTGGTATATGAATCTCTACCTTCATTTTGCATTTACTATAGAACGTGGGACACTCAGTGCATGAGTGTAGAAATCTCTAAAAAATTATATGCAAACCTTTGCTGGCCAAAAACCAACAAAAGCCTTTGACTAATAGCATACCTGCTACCACATATGAAATTCATAAGAGGTCAAATCAGTTTGCTTTGAAAGCAAATAAGATTACTGTCCCAAGTATGGTTCCGGTCGAAAATGAAACCACAAAGACTCCTAAAGTGGTTCCCATGTCAAATCATGAGCCTTTTAATTATTCCCCCTTAGCTGACGAGATTATTAGTGGTCCTATCACTGCTGGCCCATTGTTTGATCAGTCAGATTATAATACAGAATTGCAGGACCTTTGTACGGAACTACCACCAAATCATTTGAGGTTTTTAAAAAAAGTGGCGCCAGCTTCTATGACGGATACCCTTTCAGTTGGTCGGATTTCCAAATCAAAATCACAATTTTCAAACCGATAAAAAAGAAAATGGGATAATCCCAGATATTCCGGAATTGCATACCGACATTTCTGCTCCAAAAGAAAAAAGTGTTTCAATCAGTTGTTGACTCCTAAATATCTTCATAAAGATTTGTAGGAAATCCCAAAATATGTGGAATGGACTAACTCAATCTCGAAAGATTTAAAAGTGCACAATTTTGACTCAGCAATTAAAGAAACGAAAATAAAAAGGTCCTTGAATCTGGTGACATCCCATCTTTGAAGAATTTTCAAATTGACTCAACCATGTTTTCAAATGGCACTCCCTTGAATCCTTCCCACTGTTCTACGCGTGCTTAAGGAAGACACTAGATTATTAAATTTAAAGGTGGGGGTAGGAACAAACATTTGCAACACTGCAATGATAATTCCAATGATGATTTTTCCTCGTATGGATCTGGGTGTGAGGGCTCAGATAACGGGGATGAGAAGGACACAAAAACTCTTATTCCTAGTGACCTCACTTTGATGAAGTCGGTTGGAGTTAAGATACATGACAGTCGGGGTCCCGATCTTTTTGTCAAAATTCTAAAGAGTTTTAATTCGCAACGCAAGACGGGGGGACCTTCTCTATCCTTATCTAAAACTTTGGCTATGAACGCTTCGCAGAAATGCAATGGCTTAAGTCGTGAAGAGATGAGTGTGATAAAAAAATCTTTCACTCGAAGGACAAAAAAGCCATGCTAAAGGAAAAATCGGCTCTTATAATTTTTTTAAGAGCGTATTTTTCTCATTCTAGATTTCGCAAATTTTAGTTTGTTATTTTGATTTTCATTATCGTGCATGTAATAGCCACTAGGAGAGGCTATTTCTCCTAAGCTTATTAATAAATTTTCGTTAAAAAAAAAAAGTTGATAAAGCTTCAATAAATCCCAAGAATTCATCCAGAAAGGAAAGTTTTACATTGCCCGCCTATGTCATAGAGTACAAATTATTGTGGAGAGGAAGTATCTTATTAGTTGCTCCCACTTTAGTGGCACTATCACTCCCAAATTTTTTATATTGATCAACTTCTAGACCATCAATCTCATCTTTATGAACAATAGGAGAAGGAAAATGACTCCCATGGTAGGTTTTACCACTGGTATGAGATGTCGATCTCAAGCGGGATAAATCATGTCGTGGGTTCGAAAGATATGCCAATATGGAAGAACCAACCACAACTAAAGGATATCCCGCTCACTTTTCAACATGCATCAATTTGACATCTGCACCACCAACTGATGACGGTGTTTTAACTACTACCTCACACGAGTTGCTGGAAAATCTATGGAGAGACATTAAGGAAATTTCTCATAAGCATCTGCAAGAACCAAATAACATACAACAAGAACCTAAAAGAAACATGTATTAAGAGAACAAAAATTAAAATAATATATTGGATCAAAGATCCTCCCTGGATAAGAAAGAAGAGTATACATAGGCATGATGGCCCAACAAATAAAAAAAACTTCATCCCCCGAGTTCTAAACACAGTTAGCACTCTTTTTAATGGTGTTTTCATTTACTTGCAATGATCCCTTGGTTTCCCTGCTTTTAAGTACCGCGATAAAATTGCCTTTTCATTGATCATGTCCACAAATAGTGAGTAATCATACTACTTGTACATAATGTGGAGTATATTGTTGGAAATAAGCTTTCAAAGACACTCACACAACTATCTTGTATTTAGCACCCAAATATTATTATAAAGAAGAAAACACTCTTACAACTCAACTTATCTCTATTACAACTAATAAGCTTTGCTTATTATCTTCCTTGTTGTTTGATGATTCTAAGAACTCAAGGATGATGGCTATTTATACTAGAAAAAAATCAAATGCACTCATTATGGTTCAACCTAAATTAATACAAATATTCATAAACCACGCAACTTTCTTCCACTAATTCAACCACTATGAAGCACTAAGAATAAATAAACACACCTTACCTAACACCTTACCTAACTTAGGATGCTTCTTAGAAATTGGTTGATTAAATATAAAACAAGTTTATATTTCAACACCCCCTCTTAAACTTGTTTTGTTATGCCAAGAGAATTTCTTAATCTGACAAAGTCCTCATACTTCAGTGGCTTGGTAAAGATATCAGCAATTTGGTCTTGAGATTTTACGTACCTCAGTTTCACATCTTTTCTTGTAATACATTCTCTTATGTAATGGAAACGAGTATCGATATGCTTACTTCGATCATGAAAAACTGGATTCTTTGCTAGGGCTATCGCTGACTTGTTATCAACACAAATCTCTATTGGCTCCTCTTGTGACAAACCCAGTTCCTTCAGCAGATTTTTGAGCCAAATTGCATAACAAACACATGATGTAGCGGCTACATATTCAGCTTCACATGTAGAGAGTGTGACAATTGGTTTCTTCTTTGACATCCATGTGAAAACGGTATCTCCCATGAAGAACATGAACCCTGTGGTGCTCTTTCTATCATCTGTATCTCCACCCCAATCTCTATCGCTATAACCAATAAGCTTGTAATCATTAGAAAAATAGTATAACAGACCAAAGTCAGATGTACCTCTGAGATAGAGAAGAATTCTTTTTGTATCCTTAAAATGCGAGGTTTTTGAGATTTTCATGTAACGACTTATAAGTCCAACTGCATAGAGGGTGTCAGGTCTTGTAAAAGTTAGATAGCGTAAACTTCCAACCAAACTCTTGAAGAAAGTTGGATCTACGCTTTTGCCTTCGTCATTCTTCGATAGCTTAGCTCCGCACTCCACTGGTGTGTTAATTGGCTTGCAGTCATTCATCTTGAACTTCTTGAGAATCTCCTTTGTGTAGCCTTCCTGTGAGATGAAAATTCCATCTTCTTGTTGTTTAACTTCGATGCCAATATAGTATGCCATTATCCCAATATCTGTCATCTCGAACTCTTTCGCCATTGCTTTCTTAAAGTCATTGAACATGTTTGGGTTGTTTCCGGAAAAAATCAAATCATCCACATATAAGCACACGATAAAAATATCTCTATCTTTGATCTTGACATATAAAGCATGCTTGTATGGACATTTGCTGAAACCATTCTCTTGAAAGTACTTGTCAATACGACTATTCCACGCCCTTGGTGCTTGCTTTAACCCGTAGAGAGCTTTCTTCAGCTTCAAAACTTTGTCTTCGTGTCCCTTTAATACATATCCCAAAGGTTGCTCGATGTAGACTTCTTCTTAAAGTATTCCATTTAGAAATGCAGACTTTACATCCAACTGATGAATCTTCCACCTATTTTGAAATGTTAGGGAGATAATTAATCTCACAGTTTCTAAGCGGGCAACAGGAGAAAATACCTCATCATAGTCAATACCAGCTCTTTGACTATATCCTTTTGTAACTAGCCTCACCTTGTGTCTTTCTATTTCTCCCATAGCATTCCTCTTCATTTTGTACACCCATTTGACACCTATAGCCTTATGACCTTTTGGAAGTGAAGCGAGTTCCCAAGTGTCATTCTTCTCAATGGCCCTGGTTTTTTTGTTCATCGTGTCTCTCCACTTCTTGTCTTGTGCAGCTTCTTGGAAGTTTACTGGTTCACAATAAGCAAAGAGACAGAAGAGTGTAAGATTATCATGTCTTTCGATTACCTCATACAGATGTCGTAGACTTCTTGTGCGGGGAATAAGTCTTTTATTGATACTTTCACTTGACAATGGTGATGAATCTCCACGAGTGGTTGATGTTGGTGAGGTAGGTGGAGTAGTGGTCTCTTGTTGAACTTCTCCTTCTTGCTCTATCATGGTTTCTCCATTCTCTTCTTCAAAGTCGGGAAAGAAGTTGAAATCATCTATACTTGAGCCGAAATCAAATTCTCCTTCTTCATCAAATATCACATCTCGGATAATTACAATCTTCCCATTATTAGGATTGTACAATTTGTAACCTTTGGAGTTGTTGTCGTAGCCAATGAAGATGAACTTCTCGCTTTTGTCATCAAGTTTGGTTCTTCTCTCGTCTGGTACATGGACATGGGTTATGCTCCCGAAAACTCTCAGGTGGGAGATACCCGATTTTCTTCCACTCCATGCTTCTTGCAGTGTCTTTCCCCAAACACTTCTTATTGGAGATCGGTTGGACAAGTATACGGCACATGCCACTGCTTCCGCCCAAAATTCCTTGGGAAGTTTCTTACTTTTGAGCATACTCCGAGCTATGTTGAGGATAGTTCGATTCTTTCTTTCCGCTACTCCATTTTACTTAGGGGATCGAGGAACTGTCATTGGTCGACGAATTCCATTTTCTTCACAAAACTCTTGAAATTCACTCGAAGTGAATTCTCCTCCTCGGTCAGATCTCATTGCCTTGATCTTACGACCACTTTCCTTTTCCACGGCAGCTTTGAACTTCTTGAATATTTCAAAAACTTCTGATTTCTTCTTCAAGAAATATACTCAAGTTTTTCTTGAAAAATCATCAATGAAGATAAGGAAATAATTACTTTTACCAAGAGAGCTTGGCTTTATCGGACCGCATACATCAGTATGGATTAGCTCGAGTAGATTCTTAGCTCTTGAGTTTGACTCCTTTAGAAAGATTTTTCTGAATTGCTTCCCGAGTAAGCATCCTTCGCACAATTGGTCAGGGTGATTAATGCAAGGTAAGCCTCTCACCATTTCCTTCTTGGATAATAGCTCTAATCCTCCAAAATTGAGATGCCCAAATCGAAGATGCCATAGCCACGATGCATCTTTGTAACATACCTTTAGACACTTTGCAACATCGTTTTGAATATTCAAAGGGAACATTCTATTCTTTGACATTTTTACCTTGGTAATTAAATCTCCTTTGTCATCTCTTATAAAAAGACTATAATTTTTCATATGGATATCATAGCCTTTTTCTAAGAGTTGACCCAAACTCAAGATGTTGCTTTTCATATTAGGCACATAGCAGACATTTGAAATGAATTGGTGACTACCATCTTTTGCACGAATAAGGATGTTACCTTTTCCTTTCACCGATATTATGGAATCATCTTCAAATGAGACATTTTCGCTTACTGACTCGTCCAACTCCACGAACATGTCTTTCCTTCCACACATGTGATTGCTTGCACCGCTATCAAGAAACCAGGAATTTTCTTGGCTACCATCAGTCTCCTTCCGTGATAGAAGAAGAAGATTTTCTTTCTCATTTATCTTCTCCTCCGCATAATTGGCCTTCTCCTCAACTCTATTATTGGGTGTTTTGCATTCTGAAGCATAATGCCCAAACTTCTGACAATTATAACATCGAACTTGAGATTTTTCATACCTCGAGTTCGAATTGCCTCTTCCACGACCTCGTATTGAGCTTTCCCCTCTTTTGTAGTTATTATTGGAATTGTAGTTATTAGAATGCCAACCTCGTCCACATCCATAACCTCGTCCTCGGCCACGACCTCTTCCACGTTGGCTTCTATCGTTGTTAAAACTTTCTTCTTTCCTTGTCGCATGGAGCTCCGTCTTAAGAAGTTATTCCACAATCTCTTGCTGCTTCTTCTTCTTCTCTCCGTATACTTGCAATGACCCCATTAGTTGTTCGATTGTCAACTCATTCAAGTCTTTGGTTTTTTCAATCGTCGTAACGATGTACTCGAATTTTGGATCTAACGAGCGAAGTATCTTTTCCATGATCGTCATATCTTCTAACTTCTCGCCATTTCTTTTTAATTGATTTGAAACAGCTAAGACTCTTGAAAAGTAATCAGAGATAGACTCGGACACTTTTATATGTAGAGATTCGAAATCACCTCTTAAAGTTTGAAGATGAACTTTCTTCACTTGTTCGGCTCCTTTGTAAGAGGTTTACAGTTTCTCTCACGCTTGCTTAGAGGAGATTGCACTTGAAATCTTCTCAAAACCATCATTATCTAATGCTTGATAGATGAAATAAAGAGCTTTCTTGTCTCTCTTTCTTGAGTCTTTCAAACTCTCCTTCTGAGTTTGGTTTAAGACAACTTCATTTTCTGGCTCACTGTAACCTCTCTCCACGACTTCCAAAACATCGTGTGCACCCAAAAGTGCCTTCATCTTAATACTCCAATTATCATAGTTGTTGTAGTTGAGTATCGGGACTTGAAAGGATGCCATACCACCATTTTCCATAATTCTAGTGAGAATTTGGAAATTTTGATTGCGCGGATGGATCCGGAACGCCCAAAAACCTTAGGAACAACGTGGACCAAAAAATGAAAATCTGGTCAAAGTTAACAGTCAAAGTCAACGTTTGGTCAACGGTCAGCTTTTGGTCAAGGCTCGACAGCTCGATCAAACATCTCAAACAGGCTTCACGGCTCGGTCAACAGGCTTCACGGCTCGGTCAACTCGGCTCCAACTCGGATGATTTTAGCTAACTCGGTGAGTTAACTCACTTTCTCGCAGCAACGTTCTGGTGTCACGTGGCGGCGCGTCAGACCTCCGATTTGGATGAATCTGGCGGCGTTGGATTCGTCTCGTCGAGAGCTTCGATTTGATATGCTATAGCATATACTTTGAAACAAATTTCCAAACGCTCTGATACCACTTTGTTGGAAATAAGCTTTCAAAGACACTCACACAACTATCTTGTATTTAGCACTCAAATATTATTACAAATAAGAAAACACTCTTACAACTCAACTTCTCTCTATTACAACTAATAAGATTTGCTTATTATCTTCCTTGTTGTTTGATGATTCTAAGAACTCAAGGATGATGGCTATTTATACTAGAAAAAAATCAAATGCACTCATTATGGTTCAACCTAAATTAATACAAATATTCATAAACCACACAACTTTCTTACACTAATTCAACCACTATGAAGCACTAAGAATAAATAAACACACCTTACCTAACACCTTACCTAACTTAGGATTCTTTCTTAGAAATTGGTTGATTAAATATAAAACAAGTTTATATTTCAACATATATCTCCTAAAATAAAACAAAAGCATTGTAGTGCCTAAGTGAATGAGCAAGAACGATTATGCCAACCCATATAAAACAAGTGATATTAATTCAGTAAACACTTAGATGAGTACACTCCATACTTCTACATAACAATAAGAAACTTGATGATCACTTTTAAGGAAGACCTGAACATCACCTTACATATTCCATGCTTCTCAGCATTGTAAAACAAATTGTGCACTCGTCATAAAATAAAAATTTATCTAGCACATATATCAAACAAAATACACTAAGCTATAAAAAAAATAAAACACGATAGCTTTGGGTTGTTAAAATATTTAAAGTGATTAATGAAAATGGATAAAACAAAAACCACCCAATAAAATTTAGAATGAGGTGATATATATTGAAAATAAAAACAAAGTGAGTGTAGTCCATATCCATACAAACATAAATTTTTATATATATATAAAAACATACATGGTCACTGTTGATGTAAAAAACTATATTCGATCTAATTATTTTAATCAAAGATAAAGATGAATAAGTAAATATAAGACAATGGGTTTTTAAAGTGGTTTAGCCTTATGAGAATGGCCTACGTCCACTGTCTTTGTATTACTAACTATTTTCCTAGAATTCTTTATCAGTAGTTTACCAAGAAATTCCAAGTTTCCCTTCCAATGAGGACGTTACATTGTATTTATAGCCCTGAGGCTGTACATATGAAAGGACAATGCGTTGTTGTTTAGTAGATATATACATCTATACAATAATAATGAGCATTTAATGCGTAGTCGTCTCCTTGATTATCCTGGGTTGAGTGCTCTGTACGCTAAGTAACTCAGATCGATTAAGCTGCTCGGACCGTCTAAGTAGCTCGGCACGCTTGAGTTTGCTCGGTGCCCCTAAGTTTGTTGGTATGCTTGAGATGTTTGGAGTATATGAGTTGCTCGGGTCGTTGAGTAGCTCGGTATAAGTATTTACAATCGCCACGTTGGTTGACACGTGTCTTCAAATGATGGGCCCATGTCAGCAAATTAAATTTGGTATCAACAGAAGCCCCCAATGTTTCATAGTTTGATGTTGAAGAAAAGTACGGAACATTTTGCCTGAGAACTGCATAAATTATTGGTTTGTATGGTTTTTAGGAAAACATTCGTTGTATATAACGCCTTTTTGAGTGCACAGTATCAGGTCTCATAAATATTTTGAATTTTCATGACCGCTTCGATATTTGTGCTCCTTTTCTTCTTTTAGCCGCCGGATACGCAAACGTCCTCCCTTGTAATCATTGCTTTTCTTTATTCCCGAGGTAAAGTATTTAAGCGCGACAGAAATCCTATCGTCTTTCACTTTTCAAATCTGTATCTTTGAACTCTTCATTTTGTCTTTGTCTTGTGCCTGTGTTCTTTCCATTGTTCATCGTCACCTGATCTCTTTCTCCTTGTAAGATTTTCTTCCCCTTATTTTACTTACTTTGTTCATCATGGTTTATCTTGTTGAGTCATTGGACAAATTTTGGTCTAAATTTTCAATCCCTTCGTGGGTTATTTTAGAAGAACTTTCTGAACCTTCTGATTATTTTTCCTTGGCTGAGGGACATTGGTTCCCAAGTCTCTTTGTGGCCGAATGTGGCTTTTCTTTTCCTCCAAATCCCCTATGTTTGGAGTTCTGTCAATATTTTGACGTTGTACCTGCAAAAATAGCTCCAAATACCTGGAGGATAGTTAATGGCGTTCATAGATTGAATCAACTCCATGGAACCCGTTTAGGGATTCCAAAGATCATGTACTGCTATAGATGGGTTGTCAGTGATTCCACATTTTATTTAAATACTAGGTTTTTAAATAGGGCATTAGTTATCAATATCCCTGACGCCAATAGGGATTACTTTGAACATGGGGTTGTTATGAAAAATTGGCAACACCCTCCATTAAATGGAGATAATGTATATCAAGGTCCCAGGTGCCCCCTTATGACAATGGAATAGGTTGTTTTTATTTTTTGAAATCTTATTTTCTTTGTGTTTGATAAAATGTATCACTGACATTCGTTTTTGTTTGTTACAGTTGACAGTAAAAGAAAGCCTCCAAGAGAAGCTGACATTAATTTAAATCATTTAAAACTTATCTGAGATTTTCACCAATCTGTTGCCGAGGAACATATTAGATCTGCCTCTTATTTGTTGCAGTACAAGAGCTATACTTCATCTTTCACTGCTCGTCCTCATCCAATGGTAGTTAATCTTGACCAAATACAAGCTGCTGAGACTAGTGTGGAAGGTTCTTCTTCTGAATCAAGTATTCCCATTAGTGATCTAATGAAGAAAAGAAAAGTTCCTGCTTTCTTTGATAAGTCTGCCTCTACTGCTGTAGAGGCAAAGAAAAGTAAACAAGATGTCCCAGAGGAAGGGACAAAGACTGTAGGTGTACCCCCTCCTGTTGCCGCCAAGAAGACTGGCGAGAAGCCCCCTATGGCTCCAAGCAAGATTGTTTCTCTCTCTCCTCCTAGTGAGGTTATTGTCATATCACCAACAAAGACAAAGTCTTTAGTTGAGAATGTTCCTGCTCCTCTGAGGAGGTTAAAGAAGAGCTCTTCTGAGAGACCTGCTGAACCTCTCATCCTTCAAATGTTGAAGGTGGTGTTCCAACTTTTGTTCCCCCCAGCTCTGCTATGGGCTTGGTGAAATCCTGGACTATCCCAGAAGTCCAAGGCATTGAAGACACTCTTTTTTGTGATAGAGTCACTACCTTGGCTGCTCAACACGTTGCCTTAATAAGTATTGTTAGCCTGAATCTTTCACTTTATAATACTATGTCCATGTATTGACTCAAAGTTATTTCTTTTTCAGCTGGTGGCGTATTTTAATAGCATTCTGGAGAAGGATAAAGCTATTAAAGCTTCAAGCTCCTCAGGAGGAATAGAGGAAGCTTTTGTTGGGCTGACCCAATCTCTGAAAGATTCTTATCAAAAATACGAGGAAGATAAAGTTGCTTGGGAGAAGCAATTCCAGTCCCTTGAGCAAGAAAGAAATCAAGTTGTGAATACCTCTAAGGATTTGGAGGAGAAATTGACAGAGTCTGAGCAGAGTAACAAAGACTTTGCCCAAAGTAAGAAGGAGATGGAAGTTAAACTTAAGTCTGCTGAAGAGGAAGTTGTTAAACTTCAAGATGTTGGGCGCCAGAAAATGGAAGTGGAGGAGAAGTTGAAGTCTGCCGAGGAGCTTCTTAGGGAAAGGACCTCATCCCTCCTCTGGAGAAGAAGAAGAGGATGAAGCTGCTTCAGGATGAATCTTCTATGATGATTAGAGATCAGGCCCTTTCTATCCCAGTTGTTCAAACTTGCTCCAAGCCACTACAACCTACCAGCACTTCTGTAGAGCAACTACCTTTATCCTCTGAGCAACCAATCACTTCCTCCAAACCTTCTGAGTAAGCTGTAGGGAACAAGGAGAAGGTGTAAAGTTGTTTGGGTTTTTATTTTGATGTTTTCTCAAATGTAACCTCAGATTTTGTATTTGCTCTTATGATGAAATAAAATTTCGAACTTTGGTTGTTCATTTTGAGTTTCTCTTTTACTTTCTCTGTCTGCATCATTATTGATTCCTTTTATTTCTTCTCTTTTCTAGTTTATGGCCAGGATGGAACTCTTATCATCTCACGATACATAATTGATGAAGAGATGCAATGACTATTTTAAAGCTGGTCATGCAGTAATGAAGCTCAAATTATTAATATCCTTGGTCCAGATGCTTCTGAACGAGCAGTCGAAGCTTAGCAATACCTGAAATGCCTACTCGATCGCGTTGTTGCCAACAATGTGGCCTACTATGAGATGATTGAGGATATCCAAGGGACTATCGAGGAACTCCAACAATAATATAGAGAATCTTCTACCCTTTTGCACCAAGGATACGAGAAAAAATATCAGCAATTGAGTGCTGACAAAGGGTATGACAAATTCATCTCTGCCTATGAGAAGAAAGAAAGTTTTCTGAAACTTGAAGTCTAAGAACACAGGCAAATTGCTAAGCTGTTGGAGCATGAGAACATAGCCGTGCAAGAAGAGATAAAACAACTTAAATCTACCGCATCTTCCTCGGGAGCCTTGGTTCTTGTTAATGATGAAGGTTTCTCTTTCTTGGAGGTAGAAAATGCCAACTTAAGAGATGAGTTGGAAACTTTAAAAAGGGCTGGACTTTCCTCATCTACTCGCGGACGAGAAATATCTTCTGCCCGTGGACGATCTAGGGCTGGTCGGATCTCTAATGAAGAAGCTAGAACTCAGTCTGCTTTAGAGAATCAGGCCTTTCAGTTGATGGCGAAGAACCAAGCGTTAGTAGAAATGTCTAAGAAAATTCTGAACTTCAACGAGCAACTCACTAATCAGAGTTCTTCCTTGGAAAATAAGGAAATCCTGGTTAATAACCTCAACGAGCAACTGGAGAGGTTAAATTATCAATTCCATAAATAACCCGGATAATTTTGGATGGCTGGGTATAATGAAGCTCTTTACTATCTTGATGATCGGATCCAGCAGTCAAATAATGAGGGTTACAAGCAAGGGTGGTTGAATGCACTGTGCGTGCTAAAATTGGAGCAGGGCCACTACTTATGGGATTACTATGATCCTGGTGTGCTCGATTTACCCGTACCTCCTTTTAAGCTTGACATCAGTTGGATTCCTGCTCGGGAAATTCCTCAATGCTTGATCTCCAAGTATCTCGGCGATTACAGTCTTTATGCAAAATTTGATATATCTCGCCCAGAGCATTTGCTTGATCGACCCTCTGTCATGAATGTTAGAATGCTGAGAGATGTAAATTTTATAAATTCCCCTTATGCCTTAGATGATCCTCCTGCTGGAGTAGAACCTGTTTCAAAGGCGGGAGGAAAAAAAATAATAGAATAGGATTTTTTTTAAGTGTATTATTCATAGCATATGAATGAAGAAATATTTAATCTTTTGCCATTTTATTTTCTTCTAAGTAATTTGTATAATGTCCTTGTTTGTTTGTTTGTTTGTGAATATATACACATTCTGATATATAGATTGTGTTTTGTTTTTGGATAATGGAACTTGTCCTATCTATTGTTTGATCATGGTGGCTTGTCACTCTTTAGGCCTCAGCAATGAAATGATTTGCACCCACATTCTTGCTTAGTTTAACCAACTGGACTTGATTGTATATGATTTACCGACCAACCGGAGTTGGATGGTATGTAATGCCCGACCAACCGGAGTTGGTGGTAATTGATGCCCGACCAATCGGAGTTGGTGGTAATTGATGCCCGACCAACCGGAGTTGGTGGTAATTGATGCCCGACCAACCGGAGTTGGTGGTAATTATTCTGAACTTGATGTGTAGTGTGTAGCACTAATATTTCGAAAATTTTCAACAAAAAGAGAGAACCGGGTAAAACATTCAACACTTTATTCATATTGGAGAAACTGTATTACATAGGAATTTCACTACTGATAATACTTGCGTAGATGCTCTGCATTCCATGCATTCTTGAATTTTTCTCCTTCTAAAGTTTCAATCCTGTATGCCCCTGGACGAACAACTTTTGTTAATCTGTAGGGTCCATGCCAGTTGGCTTCTAGTTTGTTGTTCTTTTGGATCACTTTCTTCAACACATAATCTCCTTCCTTCAAATCACACTTCTTCACCCTTTTGTTATAGTACAAAGTTGTTCGTTGTTGATATGTTGCATTCCTAATCGCTGCTTCTTCCCTGACTTCTTCGAGAATATCTAGGTCTAATCTTCTCATTAAATTACTGACAGAAGAATTGAAATTAAGTACCCTATGTGTGGGTAGACCCAATTCAGCAGGTATTATAGCTTCGCTTCCAAATGCCAGCATGTATGGAGACTCTCCTGTTGCTGCTCGCGGTGTGGTACGATAAGCCCATAGCATAGAATATAGCTCGTTAATCCAATTCACCTTTGCATTATCCAGTTATTTTTTCAATCCATTTAGTAGCATTCTGTTTGTCACCTCAGTTTGCCCATTGCTTTGGGGATGGCCTAGTGCATAGTGGGTTTTCAATATATTGGATTGATGACAATATGCAGCAAACTCCTCGTTGTCAAACTGGGTTCCATGGTCGGTAATGAACGCATGTGGGAGACCATATCTGCAAATAATGTTTTTCCAAATGAATTGATAGACTTTGTTGTATGTCATATCAATGAGAGGCTCAGCTTCTACACATTTTGTAAAATAATCCACAACAACCACAAGATATTTGAATATTCCATTGGTCGTTGGGAGTGGCCCGACCAAGTCTATCCCCCACATGGAAAATGGCCAAGGGAACATTATGGGTGTTAATAATGCCTGGGGATTTCTTCTGACGGAAGAGAAGCATTGGCATTTGTCGCACTTCTTAGCATAAACTGTTCAATCAGCTCTCATCGTAGGCCAGTAATACCCCTGCATGGTTATTCTTTGCAAGAGTGTCCGACCAACTACATGGGCTCCACAAGAGCCTTCATGAACCTCTTCGATCAAATCTTTTACTTCAGAAGGAGGGACACATCTTTGTAGTCCTGCTATAATTCCTCGTTTGTACAAAATACCATTGGTCAGTACATAATGAGCAGCTTTAAACTTTAATTTTTTGGCTGCGAGCTTATCAGTTGGTAAAGCCCCCTCTTCAATATAGGCCCTGATGGGGTCCATACAAGATGGTCCTAAATCAAGGGCAATATAGTTCATAATTAGATCTTTGTCTATGCTCCGACCACCCAAGATTTCTATTGGGATCATTCTTTGTAGCTCGGTGCGTGTGGCTGATGCTAACCGAGCTAGTGCGTCTGCTCTGGCATTCTCCAATCTCGGTATTCTAGTCAACTGAACTGCAGTAAAGCTCAATACAACCTCTATTGCTTTCACATGATACCTGATCATTAATTCTCCTTTTGCTGTATACACCCCCAGAATTTGGTTTACGATTAACTGTGAATCACTGAATACAATGACCTGTTCCGCCTTCATGTTTTTAGCCAGACTTAGACCCACGATCATAGCTTCATATTCAGGCTCATTATTAGAAGCATTAAACTGAAAGCATAGAGCATACTCCATATCAATCTCATCCAGACTACTTAAAATAATTCCTGCTCCACTGCCTGTAGAGCACGAAGATCCATCCACATGCAAATTCCATATAGGTACTTCATTATCAAACTCTTGATCAGAAAGAGTTCCTCGGTGGAATATTTGATACTTCCTTTTGTCCTCTTCCAACACATCTCGCTGCTTGTTTGCCGATTTAAGTTGGTCGGGGTTTAAATTTGATGATCCTGTAACGTCCACAGGTTGGTCTGTGTTCAACTCCTGTTCTTCGAAAGCACTTTCTTGAGTGAACTCTGCGATAAAGTTTGCTATTGCCTGCCCTTTGAGTGACGATCTAGGCTCATAAATTATATCATATTCACCAAGTTCCACAACCTAATACATTAATCTTCCTGATTTCTCCGGCTTATGCAAAGCTTTCCTTAATGGTATATCTGTGTACACCACTATAGTATGGGCTTGGAAGTATGGCCTCATTCTTCTGCTTGCTTCAATCAGTGCTAGTGCCAACTTCTCTAGCCTTGGATATCTGATTTATGCTCCTCGAAAAGCTTTGCTGGTGTAGTAAATTGGTTTTTTTATTTCATCCTCCACTCTTATTAACGCCGAGGTCACTGCGTTTTCTGAAACTGTCAGGTACAAGTATAGTCTTTCTCCCATGACTGGTCTAGATAATAAGGGAGGTGTTCCCAGATACTTATTCAACTCTTAAAGGATTCTCGCATTCATCATTCCACTTAAAAGTTTTTCGGAGTGTTTTGAAGAATGGGAGACATCTGTCTGTTGCTCATGACACAAATCTATTAAGTGTCGCAACTCATCCTGTGAGACTTTGTACTTCCTTCTTTGTGGTTAGAGATTGCAGCTCCAACAGGGTTTTGATCTTTTCAGGGTTCGCTTTGATGCCTCGTTGGTTAACAATATACCCGAGGAGCATGCCTTCTCGTACTCCGAATATGCATTTGGTGGGATTCAGCTTCATTTGATATTTCTCTAGTTAATCAAAGGTTTGACCTAGGTCAACTAGATGATCAGCAACTTTCTTGCTCTTCGTCTGCATATCATCAACATAAACCTCCATGTTATAGTTGATTTGTTCTGAGAACACCTTATTCATCAGCCACTGATATGTGGCACCTGCATTTTTATGTCCAAAAGGCATAACATTATAACAATAAGTTCCCCTTGGGGTGATAAAAGAGGTACTCTCCCTATCCTTGGGCTTCATCTTAGTCTGGTTGTAACCGGAATAAGCATCCATGAAACTCAATAATTCATGCCCCGAGGTAGCATCCACCAGTTGATCGATTCGGGGTAAAGAAAAATAATCCTTTGGGCATGCCTTATTAAGATCAGTGAAGTCTACACACATCCTCCACTTGTTATTTTTCTTCTTTACTATGACCACATTTTCTAGCCAATCAGGATATGTGACATCCTCAATAAAAGAGGCTTTTTGTAGTTTCTCTACTTCTTCCTGTATGACTTGGTTCTTCTCAGGACTGAACACTCGTCTTCGCTGTTTCATTGACTTATTTTCCTTGTTCACGTTGAGTTCGTGACACAAGAAATTCATATCTATCCCTGGCATGTCCTCATGACTCGATACATTCAGTGATGCACCAATTTGAGTTGTTCGTTCTGGATGCTCGTCATCCAGAATGATATTTTCAGTAGCCTCCATGACCTGTCCCTTCACGAGATAAGACTCATCTCTAGGGTCTAGTATTTCAATCTCTGCATCTTCTACCTCATCCACCTGATAAGTAGTAGTCTTCTTCTTGGATTCTTCATAGTCCTCCAGCTCGGTAGATGAATAGTATCATTTCCGAGCTACTTTCTGGTCACCTTTCATGACTCCCACTCTAAAATTGGTTGGGAATTTTAGACATTGATGTACAATAGATGGTACTGCCTTGAACTTCTTCAGACCTACCCTTCCCATGATAATATTGTAAGCTGATTGGACATTTTTATCCATTACAAAAAAGCGCACTCTTTATGTTCGACAAGCAGGCCATGTACCGATAAGCATATCTAACTTGATCGTCCCAAGTGGAAAAACCTTCTCGCCGGTAAAACTAAGGAGAGGCCTATGATATTGCTCCAATTGGGCTAGCTTCAGATTCAAACTGTCAAAACATGGATAGAACATAATATCTGTCGAGCTACCATTATCTACCAGTACTCGTGAGATCACCACTTCCTTCATCCTCATCTTGATCACTAAGGGGTCATCATGAGGATATAGTACCCCTGCTAGATCGTTCTTAGAGAAACCAATGATCAATTTGTCTTTATTCACCTTCCTCGGGCGATCATCTTTAGCCAGATTTATTCGCTGAATGTATGAGCAGGCTTGAATCTCATTGAGGTAAGCTTTTCTTTTCGCAGTTAGATCTCCACCTCCTGCATCTCCACCTGTAATAACATTACATTTAAATGACCCGAAATGGATTGAAAATACCTCTCATTCTGGCTGCCTTAGTTTTTTGGGGAGATCGGGATCATCTTGGTCATTTTCTGGATCTTTTTTGTGAATTCTCTTTTTGTCTTCATTTGCTCGATGAGGAGATCTAGACCTTTGCCTTGCTTGGTCGTTAGCCTTTCCACCATTTCGGTGATCAACATACTTAGCTAGCTTTCCTCGTCTGATGAGTGCTTCAATTTCATTCTGGAGAGCTATGCAATTTTTGGTCGTGTGACCATGATCTTTATGGAACTCGCAATATTTGGACATATTCTTTTTGTCAGGATCTGCCTTCATTCTTTCTGGCCAGTTCAGTTCCTCGCTGTTCTTGATCTCCTCCAGAATATGATTTATATCTACCTTCAAAGGAGTGTAATTTCCAAATTTCTTCAACTGTTCCAGTGCTTGCTTTGCTTTCGACTGCTTGTTGCTACCATTATTCTTCCGATCCCTCTTCTCAGTCTTTTCAGCCTTTACCTTAGTTTCCTTAGTATCTGCATTCTTCTTCGTAGCAATGGATTCTTCGACATTCATGATTTTAGCTGTTTTGGCCATCAGTTCAGCCATAGTCCTAGGCGGATCCTTGGCTAAAGTATAGTATAACTTATCTGGCAATAGTCCACTCATCAGAGCAGTAATTATTGTTTTCTCCTCGTAATCAATTACTTGGAGTTTCTCGTTATTGAAACGAGTAATATAATCTGTGGTGCTTTTGCCTGTCTTCTGTCTAACACTCAATAAGTGTGCTACTCGTTGGACTGGTTTTTCTCCAAAATAGAAATTTCCAATAAAGAGCTCTGCCAGTTGAAATAAAGTCGTAATCTTACCCCGAGGAAGGTTATTGTACCATATCTGGGTTGATCCGATAAGAGTTCCCGAAAATGCCCTACATTTCATCTCATCTGGAACTGCATAGATATCGGCAGCAGCTTGGTATTGTTCTATATGAAGGACAGGGTCAATTTTTCCATCATATTTGGGTGTCACTGTAGGAGCTTTGAATTTTGATGGCGTGGGAAAGTTCACAATTGCTTGTACGAATAGTGTTCCTTGAACAAAAGTTCTTTGTAGAGGATTTTTGGCTTTAGACGTTTCCCCTAATCTGTCTTCCAGCCTCTAAATAAAGCCCTTCCACGCATCGTTTCCTTCCTCGGGCCTATTGGTTCGGGCAACTGATTGCATTGAATTTGCCTCTTGGGTTTTTTCATTTCGAGCAATTGGTCGTGATTGGGCAGAGCCTTCCCTTAACTCAGATGGTCGTTGAGAGTTCCTCGACATAATCCTAGGGGGGCTTCTATTCCTCCTAGGGCCCAAACGATCAAAAGGAGAGACTCTACTCAACCTTTCAAGAGCACTGGTCCTTTCTGGAGATAAAGTGACATTTTGTTGAGTGTCTATAGCTCGTACTGAAGAAGTCTGTCCAGGATGATAAGAAGGATCATTAGATCTTTCAGTACGATATGAGTCAGTGCGTCTAGATCGAGATTCATTTGGGAATAATGTTCGCCTAGTTCGCGAAGAGGGTAAACGGGTATTTCTCTGAACACTTCGTTGTCCAGATTGAGTCGGTATTCCGCCTTGAACAGTTTGTATGAGTTGTCGCATGGTTTCTTGCATGGTCGTCTGACCTTGGGCCAAATTAGCCATTATGCCAGCCAGATCTTGAACATTTGGGGGAATAGATGGATTTGGAGGGATCCCAGCGTTTCGATTACTGGGTTCTGGATTATCAGCCATTGATGATGAATTGTTTTGGTGAAAAACGCTAATTACAGTCGTTTCCCGCAGTCGGCGCCAATCTATTAATGTAAAAAACTAGATTCGATTTAATTATTTTAATCAAAGATAAAGATGAATAAGTAAATATAAGACAATGGATTTTTAAAGTGGTTCAGCCTTATGAGAATGGCCTACGTCCACTGTCTTTGTATTACTGACTGATTTCCTAGAATTCTTGATAAGTAGTTTACCAAGAAATTCCGAGTCCCCTTCCAATGAGGATGTTACATTGTATTTATAGCCCTGAGGCTGTACATATGAAAGGACAATGCGCTGTTGTTTAGTAGATATATACATCTGTACAATAATAATGAGCATTTAATGCGTAGTCGTCTCCTTGATTATCCTGAGTTGAGTGCTCTGTACGCTAAGTAGCTCGGACAAGTTAAGCTGCTCGGACCGCCTAAGTAGCTCGGCACGCTTGAGTTTCTCTATGCCCCTAAGTTGGTCAGTACGCTTGATATGTTTGGAGTATATGAGTTGCTCGGGGCGTTGAGTAGCTCAGTATAAGTATTTACAATCGCCACGTTGGTTGACACGTGTCTTCAAATGATGGTTCCACGTCAGCAGATTAAATTTGGTATCAACAGTCACCAAGCTGAGAATCATTCATAAAATCAAATTTTTCTCTGTCGCCAAAGATAAACAACAAGGGACTATAGTTATTAAACAAATCATTACAACATCCTATTTAATATTGAATGTTACCTTTAATTAAAACAACCATCGCAATCCGTTTCATAATGGATGGCAAATGCTAGAACGGAATCTTTCTTTTCCTTTATCAAGGTCATTCGTCAAGTCAATGTCCGTATTAGTAGCAATCAAGTAACTACATAGGAACCTTACGCAAAAAGTGTTAAATCTATGCCAAACGAAGAAATTATGTTTGAGTAACTCCAAAAATCTCTTAAGACAATAAGTAACCCCTCTTAAGAAATTTGTACTTACACTTCCATCATCATAAAAAATCAAGTTGAATCACCATCTTCACAGAAAAAGTCCATATTGTAAGTTCAAAATCATTGGCATTCATACTATGGACCATTTACCCAAGAAATATTAATAATTTCACGGTTTCAATGTTTTTAAGCCAATACTTATGAAAATAAAAGGTTAATACCCATGTGAACATTCTAACTTCAATTTGCAAAAGAATTTCAATTTGGATGGTTACTTACATCAAAAGTCGCACTAAATTTAGATTTTTGGTAGGCTAATTACTTACATTAAAAGTTATCTCTTAAGTTTCTATATATCACCAAGAAAGTCCAACCAAGAACCATATGTTGAAACACTAAGAACTATATATTACAACCAAAAAATTATTGAAAAGAAAAAAATAATATCAAAACACCACCATAGAAAACTTGTTGTCTAACAATTGCGGCAGTATTATGATCCAATGCTATCTACCCTGACCAAAAATGTTTTAACATAAAAAAATCACCACCATCTCTTCAAATCGCGGTGAACACCAAAACAAACAAATAAAAAGTCAAAATTAACATAAAAACAAAACCACTACCATATTTGCAAATGCACCCACATGTCCACCACCTAAACCATCACATCTATAACACAAAACCTTAATCATGTAACGAGAATGAATATAGAGTAATAGAAAACACTGTATCTCCAAAATGTAGAGAAAGAAGAATCAATCAGGAGGAAACACTATTAGTATAATATTTTTCACTGATTACTCATAAATTACCATTGTGCCCAGTAGAATTTTTTACCTCCATTCATTTAGAGACGTAAGATCTCCTCTTCTCTAGGTAGAATTCCCCTAATAAAGTTATCATCTTCTCTAGGTAAAATTCCACTATAAAAGTAAGGAAATTTTTTTAGAAGCATTAATAAACATACAAATCTTAACGATTAATAATCACGTGAGAACCACGTGCTTTTATCTCCTCATATGTGATAAATTTTTTATTTTGTAACAGTTTTGAACACTTACAATATTGCGATTGCTGAGAACCGTTAAAAAAATTATAAGTGTTCTGAACACTTACAACTCATTTTTTTATTAGTTGCAATATAGGGAATTTGGTATAGTGGCACTACTATAAAACTCATTTGTTCCACTTCAAATGTGCAAACTCCTTTGGGACCTCAAAAATCAGGTATCCCACAAGAAGTTGATATTCATGCACCTGTAAATTCCACTAGATGCGTACTTTGCAAGGACATGAACAAATAATTAATATAGTCACACACCATAAATTATGTGTTCTTCTATATGTAACCAACATAAAATTTTAACTTTTTAAAGTTGTCAACCTTTTCTATCATTAGTTCTAGATGTTTAATATGCCATTCAATAATGAAACAATAATGTCAGTAGCATATCTCTATATATTATAAAATGCCATACAAGGCATTTATTTGCTGAACAAATAACCTATCCACGTGGCACACCTCATATTTACTTTTCTTTTTCTCTCTTCCTTCTGACCAACCTTTCACATCTCTTCTATTCTAAAATGATATACATGATCTTAATTAATTTTTATCATATCGTGCCATGTGTCATCCAATTCATCAATTCTCTTCCATTCTCACCGTAATAGCATTTATTATTTGTCTTTCAGTTTTCCCAACCATTGAGTTTTCAAGAAGGTTTACAAGAAGGTTTTAGTTTTCCAACCATTGAGTTTTCTATAATAGCATTTATTATTTGTCTTTCAGTTTTCCCACCGATTGGGTTTCTAAATTTGACACGCATCTCTTATACCTATAAAAATTTACATTTTTTCAAAACAATCATCTCCTCCGTTCTCAAGAAATCTCCATCACCGACAAAAACTTGACCAAAATACATACACATTCATTTATTAACTAGGAATACATACCCTCTCTTAGAACTGAAGACGGTGTAGCCAGGGATGGGAGGTGGGAAAAGAGAGATAGATCAGCAAACGAAGGTGCCAAAAAAATACACATATAAAATGGCGACACAAAGGAAGTGATAATCCATACGAGAAAGGTCATGACCAATCAACTTCTCCCGAGTGAGTAATTCGTCGTTGATGTTCTACATCCTGGAAGATCCATGTCCCGCATATTGTGTTATAAATACTGAGTCAATAACAGTAACTTATGCTCTGTTTGTTGTTGTGAGTTGTTTTTCCATTGAGCTCGATTTGTTCTTGACTTAGCCTTGATGGTAGTAGTGGTTTGTTTGGTTGAATTTGCTGGATGTTTTGAAGGGTTCAATAGTGATTTCTTTTGCAGATAGAGGTTGAAGATGGGTTTGATCTTTGTATTTGGTATAAGGATTTGGTTAATGCTTTGAAGTGGTTTATGCATGATAGGGATTTTGATGTTGTTGTTATTTGAGGGATTTTTTTATAGATTATGTACTTTTAGGACTTAAAATAATATTGATTATGGATATATAACAAACATTTTTTTTTCATATTTAGTCCCTATTTTCAAATTAAAGGGACACGTGGCATGTTGTGATTGGTTGACATTTTATGAATATAGGTCCGCGCCAGCGGTTTTATTAAGAAATAGGGACTAAATCTATAAATAAAATATTTGTTGTCCTATTTCCAAAATATATATTACAATAAGTGCTAAATTTATAAAGCCCCTTTTTTTTAATCCACACTACCTACTCTGTTTATAAGATTCTTGAAATCTTGATGAATAGTAATAGAAGATGGGTCTTGAAGAGATTTTTCATCCTTACTTAGGCATGGTCTACACTTTCTTTTGGCCTTGGGGATGTAGGTTGGATTCATTGAAAGAGAGAGCTATTAAATATTAGTCGAATTTATGTGTTTTTTTTCTTTTTTAGTTTTCTTTTGTTCCTTTATTTTTATTTTTTTTTTGGATTTTGACACCACTATAATTATGGTCATTCAGTATTAAAATTAAAGAAAAAAACAATTGTCAAATTGAAATTTTTTATGCGTATATGAATTTTATAGTGTATACCCGGTCTTTTAGTAATGTATTAAAATTTTGTATGCATATATAAATTTTGTAATGTATAAGAATTTTTTTTAATCTAAACATAAGCCTATGTGTTTCATGCGACTTTAATGAATTCTAGATTTATTGATAATTGTTGATGGGATCACTTTATGTATTTACTTTCATCATCATGTGTAACTAAGTATGTGTATTAAAATAAATATTAAAACTTAAGACTATGCTATCTTGCCATTGAAATGGTATTTTTTTTTCCAAAAAACGTGTATATTTCTACCCACGCGTACATAGTCGTTTCGCCTGCGCATCGCGCGGGTTTACAACTAGTATGAACTTATAACTCAATCTAACATTTACGAAAAATAAAGTACAAATATATAGGCATGTCATAGTGATTCTACTAATATTGTGGCGCTTGCCATGAATACCAAATATATCATATAGTTTATTCATACTTCTTTTACTTGGTTTAGAAGAAAGGAAGATCATTCATTGGTAAGCCACATTATTAGGCAACAACATAGTTTTCCATATAATGTTGAATAAAACTATGGACATTATGGTTAACTACCTTCTTAAATTCAAAGTAAAATGACTAAAAAATAGGATCGTCTTATCAAGGTCATCTTCAAATCATACAAACAAACAAGGTTGCTCCAGTCTAGTGTTGATAGAGTATATACATATCATATATATCCAAAACATTATTTTTCATTAGACAATCAATAAAATGAAAAATAATAAATACATAGAAAAAAGTATATGGCTAAATCATAAATAATAAACACATCTGCCTGTAACCATCTACATCTTCAAACACACAGAAAAATTAACTGTACACAACCCAAAAATCCAAAAAAATATTTCAATAACTTAAAACATATAACTCCAAATCTCTGAAATCTCTATAAAGGAATGAACATTAGAAGATAAATCCAACTAAATCTCCAAACCCCCAAAAATATTTTTCATTAGAACCCCAAATCTCAGATTGAAAGCGGAAGAAAGGAGGATGAGATGAAGAATGATGAGTGAGAGAAAATTTGATATAGAGAGGCCTTTCATTCGTGTTATGAATTACAATAAGTGAGTGAGAGTTTGTAGATACCTGATATTTAAAGAGTAAACATCAAGATACATCCGCAATAAAATAAAATAATTAATCGAAACCCAAAACAACAAAAAATATGTTTTAAACCTATGTTACTTCAACAGAAGGTAGAGAAGAGGATCAATGAAGATACCTTTTGCATTATGGTGGGGGTAGAAAAGTAATACCGTGAGATAATTGAGTTTGGGAGTGAGGGAGAATGATAAGTGTGGGTGAGTAGGGGTGTTTTGAGGGTTTTCTTTTTTTTTAAACTACTAAATATGTGTTAGTAGCACTTATAAGTTATTACTAACACTATAAGAATGTTACACATAGTAATGGTATAGTAGCCTTAGTAATCTCAAAATAAGTCTGTTACTAATAACCCATTTTGGTGTAGTAATAGTTGAGATATCCTTGTGTGTGAATTTCAATTGAGTTTTGATGACATAGAAGTATATTGCTTTATATTTCCAGGAGGGGTGGTGCAGAAGACTCGAACGAAAGTAGGCTATAAAGTTTTTAAAATCTCAAGAAACTTGACCCAACCTTGATGGTAGGACAAGTCATAGATATGAGGAAGTTCGGTTTAGAGTAATATGGTGGGAAAAAATCCCTCGGGTTTGATAGTTCTTACAGAAAATGTTATAGTGAATTCGCCTATGTTGTGGGGGTGCTTGCAGAAATGTAAGTCAAGATCCGAAATAATGTTTTGTTGATTCTTTGATCTTTTGAAGGTTGTTCTTAATGATGAAGTCATTAAAGAGTTTGTTGGAGAAGAGGTTTTCAATGATAAAATAAAATTACTTTTAAGAGAGAAAGGTTGTGACTATACGAGGTAAATGCTTTATAGAGAGGATATAGAGATTTAGGTTTGTTGTTTGTGGGCATGAAAAGTCATAAATAACTGTAACAACCCAAGACTTTTGGGAACAATAATTAATTTATTTTGAGAGAAATAAATATTATTTTATTTAGAGAATTATTAAATTGGCATTTGAGTTCAAAATTTGAAGTTGCTAGAAAGTGTTTTGAATGGCGATTCTGAGGGTGTAGTTGTGTCCGGAAGGATCGAGAAAGTCGAAATGACTGTACTTGGGGTCTATTTAGGTTCCGAAATAATTTTAAGTTCGTGTGGCTCGAATTAAAGTTACTAAATCATTTAAAGTGTGTATTATCATTTAAAGATGTGTATGCTGGGAGATAAGGCTTAAAAAGCCTACGGGAGATTTATTCTCCTTAGAGAGAAAGAGAAATAGAAAGAAAGAAAGAGAGAAGAAGAAAGGAGAAGAGAAAGAGAGAGAAAGTGGGATTTTTGGCCAAATACGCGATCTCGAGGACGGACCAGACCCTAAAAACCCGAGGCAAGTGATTAAACTTGCTAAATAATTATTGTGTACCATTTATTGCATGATTTGTGGATGAAATTTATGGGTTTTAGGTTTAATTTATCAAAACCTAACTCTTGGGAAAACCTTAGATTTGTAGTGTATAAATGGATTTGAGGTTAGAAATTAGTTTATATGTGTTCTTGGATGAATATTAATGATGTATATGTGATTGGGTTGGATAAAAATGGTTGGAAGATGATTAAAATGATTTTTAGGTTTATGTAGAAAATGCCCATTTCGTAGCTTGTTGAGCTTACCGAATCGATTCTCCCCTTCCGAATCGATTCGGTCTGATAAAGAACCTACAGGTCTTTAGGGACGAATCGATTCGGAGGACCTTTTATAGGGATCGTACGGAGGGGCCGAATCGATTCAAAAATAGGGGAATTTTGGAGATGTTTTTCTAGGAAGAATTTCTTTCCATTTTGTTCGAGGTTATCTATTGGCAACCTCTATAGGGATCGTATGGAGTACGTTTTGGAGATTTTTAGGGAGTTTCCATTATGAGATATTATTTGGGTCATATGGACTAAATTGGAGATATAACTATTAGGGATTATAGTATAAAGTAAGTGGGGAAGCCCACTACCATTGGGAGTTTTATTTGGGAATAATTATAAAATAATTGAAGAGAGAGAATGAACTTAGTGACAATGGATTTTAGAATCCAATCCCAAATGGGATAACATTTAAGGTTCATATAATTAATCGAACCATATTATGAATGGAGAATTATAAGTGCTATTCAATGTACATACGGATATATATAAATATCCTTAACAATGATTGATTAGGGAGATATCCCACACGATGAGAAATGCTAATCGAGGTGCATTAGGAAAAAGAGTATCCTTAACCTAAATAGAATTGAGAGACAATTCAAAATTTGAAGCGACATGAGAGATTCAAACGAGAAATAGTATAGTGTATACTAAGTGGGTAAGATGTGTGAGAATTGATGGTTAGTGTACCAAAAGAGAGAGGTATACTAAATAATGATATTAATTCAACTACGCCTAAGTGCGTAATACAAATATGTAAATAATGTGGCAGGTATACCTTATATGATGGTATATCTTTATATGATGTGATGATGTATGTATATCTTATGTGATGGTATATACATATATATGGTGAAGCATACCCCCTCCTTGCTATCATTGGGAAGTTGCGCGCGATAAGGGTGAGCACTCTGACTCAATGATCAGTGTGTAAATATTCCCCAGGTCATAGTCGTCCATGGTGATTATTATGTGATATACACTTATTATTTTGTGGGGTGAGAAGTCATGGGTACGTGTCATTCTCACTTGCTGGTTAGGAGCTATGACTGCTTCCCGGGACGTTGTGTGCGTGAGTTGCTCACGAGGTGGGTGTCGTTGAACCCCACCAGGTGGTTCCCAGTTTGCTACGTGGATGGGCAACTGGAAGATGATAGCATAGTGAGCTTGCGTCCTCGAGTTATAGCTCGTTGGGATGGTTATTATATTATGGATGTGATTGGTCATTCGAGTATTGAGGTCATAATGGACCTCAACGACCAACATTGCCAATAAGTAGTGTATTGGGGGGGTTCCTTGTTTGGATTTCGCTTCGGCGAGACGTCCCACGCACGAAGCTCAGTGTAATGTTGGAAAGTGAGGAGAAGTTATTCCTTAATGCTCATAATTATATATATAGTACTTCACTATAGTACTTCTCGACGATCGACAGTGCCAGAAGTAGTGTAACGGGGGGGTTCCTTGTTTGGATTTTGCTTCGGCGAGACGTTCAACGCACGAACCGCAGTGCACTGTCGAGAATTGAGAATATTAATTAATTAAAATTGGAATAATTAGATTTGGGTTACATGCATCATGCATTGAGGGAATAATGAATCTTGATGATCAATACTTCCAGAAGTAGTGTAACAGGGGGGTTCTTTGTTTGGATTTTGCCTTTGCGAGACGTCCCACGCACGAAACGTAGTGTAGTATTGAGACTTGGGAGCAAATTTAGTCCTTAGCACTTGGATGCTAATAACTCATATATAATAATATGTATATTGATGGTACAACTAGAATATATGAAATTCTAGTAAAGAAATGTTTATGTAAAGTGCTTATGTGAAGTATGTGAGCGGATCTTTGAGATCCATAAGAGTTGAAATTGAATATAAATTGGGTTTTAAATTAGATTACCCTACCTAAAAAGAATTGGGCATTCCTTTGGAGATCACGTGCATACTTGTAGTGCGCGCTTTAGTTGAGAGGGGAGTTGGATTATTATGGAGAGTGCGATTCCATTAAATCATGTGATAATGCATTTATAATTATTATGCATTTTAATGCACTTTCTATAAAATGTTTTCAACTCGGGCTCTGACCCGTTTATATTTTCTCCTCCTATGTATATATATTGTGTTACTTTAGGCATTCCTCCGCAAGGACGCCATTGGGGTTTATCCATCCAGTGTATTCGTGGAGCTGTGGCAGTAGCGGGCTGTTGCGGTACTTTGTCTTAGTCGATTCCTATCTTTTGTATATCTAGATTAGGATTCAATTTTTATATCATTTTTATACCCAAGTGTTGTAGATTAGTACTTTATATTTCCTCTCTCTCAGATTCTTGTATTATCTGTGACCCAACAGCATATTCGGGTATTTTATTGTGTACATCTTGTTGTACTCTTTTGTACATTATGGGAGTTTGTATAGTATCACTCATCATATTTAGATGTTGTAATGTTGGTTGTTGTTGCATGGTTGGTTTTTATCGTTGTTAAATAAAAGTTTTAAATTTTTGGCAATTCGTTTTTAATAGTTTCGGGTAGTTAGCCTTATATTATTACGTATTGTTAGTTGATGTTGAGACTGTGCCATCTGAGATTCCTGATTATTTTAGTATAGGGCTGGCCACCTGTTATTATTATGAGTGGGTTGTCACAATAACTCAGTTGGAAAGTCATTTAGTGATAAACATAGTTTTGGTTTAGGCATTGATATTAGTGTTGAGTTACACTATATTATTGGGGTCTTTTAGTCTCCTAAAGCCTCCCCTTATTTTTAAAAAATTGTTTTATTTGATTTAATGTTATGCCTTTGAATTGTAGTGTAAATGTGGTTCAAATTTTCTTCGGAAGGATTAGAATGTACGGTAAATGATAATATGTAAGAGAGTAATAATGTGTAAGGGTGTAATAGTGTGTATGTGTTTAAGAGCGTAAGAAGACAAGATATGACATCTCAATTGGCATTCATCTTTCATATTTCCTTTAATATGAAATTTGAGAAGATGATAAAATTTGGCATTCATCTTTTAATTTGAGAAGATGATAAAATTACAGTTTACATCTTGAGATTATTTAAAACTTCACATTCATCCTTCATATTTCCTTTAATGTAAATTCCATATCCTTTTTTTATAGCTGTTTCAATGATGTTATATTTGTTATTTTGAGGATTTAAGGTATGATTATGCATTATCTTGTGTTAAATGGGACACAAATCAAATTCTAAAAACTCTAGAGTTTTTATGACCAAGATATTTTTCTTTGTTTCTGTAAGGACACAAATTTCCAATTGAGTCCATATATAGTTTTGGCTCAATTCCGGACAAAAACATTTATTCATAGGATAGTATTTATTTGTAATATTCTCAAGCCTATGAAGTATGTATTGAAGACGTAGCGGCAAAGAATTTAAAGCTTCATCAAAATGCCGGTTTGCGTGCCTCGTTTCTACGTCATCAACTAAGGTTCCATGCTCTCAAGGTATGAATGTAATTATATTTATATAGGAGCTTGGAACAATTTATATTGGGTGTTAGGTGTAATAAAAACTGCATTTTATTTTCAGAAAGAATCAAATAGAACTTTAATATAAGTATATAAAAGTTTCTGGGCCAAAATCGAATTTTACAAACTTTCTGGTCGTTCGTTAGAAATGTCGTTCGAGCGAGTTTTTTCGTTCGAACCAGATTTCGTTCGAACGAGTTTTGTCGTTCGAACCAGTTTCATTCGAACGAGTTTTGCCAACGACCCTAACTGGTCAGTCGTTCGATATGTCGTTCGATATGTCGTTCGAACGAATGTTCGTTCTAACGAGGTATCTAACGAACTTCTAACGAGCCCAGGCTGGTCGCTCGTTAGAAGTCTCGTTCGAACGAGAATCAAGTTCGTTCGAACGAGATTCCAGCGGGAACAGTTATTTGGCAGTTTTTTGCAGTTTTTCCCCACTCCTCCACTTGGTTTTCAACCAACTCTTTTCATACATTATTATGTGCGGGAAACACATTTTCCAAGACAACTTTTCCATCCTAATACATCTCCTAGAGAGATTTTGAGAGATTATTTTAAAAAAGGAAAATGTTCATGTTTGAGTGTTCTTCAACCTAAAGAAAAATCTTTAAACACTTAGTTTACACCCATTGTTGTTTATTCCAAGTTCTATATATACATATCTTTACTTGGAGTTTTTGGCACCGGTTTTCTCTACCGAATTCAAGAGACATTTCGGGTTTGCTTCTACACCCCATCACAAAGAAGACTTTTGTTGAGATTCTACCCACACGGAGAAAGGCTCCATGCTTGGGTGACGGTGACCATATAAAGTCCCATCGGTGGATTCCGAGACCGCGGTGGTGTTCCGAGGTTGTTCGCTAGGAAGAGGTTTCTATGAGAAGGAGCGTCGAGGCTTGAGAGGGATCGAGTCAGTCGTTGTAAGTCTACCTGTCTTGTAATTGTAATTCCATATCTAGTGGACTTGTGGCTAGGGTCGTCCGAGGTTGTTTCCCGTCTTGGGTTTTTCCTCGTACATCTCGGCGTAGTGTGACATTGTTTATTTTATCTTGCACAATAATTTAGAATCCATGCTTAGGAAAATTTCAAGATAAAATTTGGTTTAATTATCACACTCATTTAATTTGGGACTTAAATTAAATATTGGGTAAATTTGGTTTATTCAAGTCATTTGCTAAAATTGGTTTTGCCTAACTTTGTTTAATTGAAAATTATGACTTAGGCAAATTCTAGGACTTGGATTTATTAAAACTTGTTGTTGTTAATTTTTGGTAAGTTGAACCATCACCTGTTTTACAACGCTTCCGCATCATCTCTATTGTGTTTTTCATCACAAGGAAATTATTATTTTAATTGTGATTATTACATCACCATCCGGGGCTTTTCAAATTGGTATCAGAGCCAAAAACGATAAATTATTTTGTTAAGATTCTTTAATTTTTGGCTAAAATGGATTTTTCCTCATTTTCAAAATTTCCTATTTTTGATGGTTCTAACTACGCGTATTGGAAATCGCGAATGAAATCGGCACTTAAATCTATCGATGAACGTGTTTGGATGTCTGTTGTTACCGGGTACTCCCCACCAACTCATCTAATTGAAAATGAACGTGTTCCCAAACCCATCGATAGATGGACCGAAAATGAGTTTAAGCTTGCAAGTTTTAATTCCCGTGGTTTAAATGCCTTATTTAGCGCTGTCGCACCGGATGAATTTCGACGTATTATGACGTGTGAAACCGCTAAAGAAGCTTGGGATATTTTACAATTAACTCATGAAGGAACTAGTGTCGTTAAAGCTTCAAAACTCCAAAACCTCACCACTCAATTTGAAACTATCAAAATGGATGAAAAAGAAACTTTTGATAAATTTTATGCTAGACTTTCTGACATTGTTAATTCATCTTTTAACTTGGGAGAGAAAATACCTGACGACCGTGTTGTAAAGAAAATTTTAAGGTCCCTACCCGATAGATTTATTCCAAAGGTGACCGTTTTAAATTCTTTACCCACTTTAGCCTCTACGAAATTAGAAGAGCTTGTAGGTGATTTACAAACCTATAAACTGGATATGTTTCCCTCTAAAACTGAAAAGAAAATTGAAAAGGGTGTTGCTTTAAAAGCCCGAAAAGAGGTCAAACAAGTAGTAGAGAGCGATGGTGATAGTGACTCGGAAGACATGGCTTTGTTTGCTCGTAAATTTAGAAAATTTCTTAAATTTAACAAAGATAAAGTTAAAAATGATTTTAAGAAATTTGATACTTCTAAACATGATAAAAGCGAGAAGATTTCTAAAGCCGAGAAAATCCCTAAACCTAGTAATGAACATTTAGATAGGGACGAGTCTAATAAGTGTTTTGGTTGTGAAGGTTATGGCCATAGGGCTTATGAGTGCCCCACTAAACTAAGGAAAGATGGTAAGCGACCTATTTCATATAATGCAACCCTTAGTGATAGTGATAAGGAAGAAAAGCCCGATTCCCCCACTAAGAAAAATTTTGTGGCTTTTATGGCTAGTCATGTGAGTGATAATGAGAACTCATCGATTGATGACACGATTGCACATGCCACTTCCAAGGTCATTGTTCATGATTCCCTTGTTTTTAATGATAGTGAGAGTGAAGAAGAAAGAGAGAGTGAAAATGAAGAAGAGGTTGATGTGAGTGAACTTCAAAATGCTTTTCATGAATTATATAAAGAATCTATTAATTTGAAAAAAACTAATTTGAAGTTAGAAGCTTGTTTAAGAAAGAGTGTCAAGGTCGTTGATGATAGTGCCTTAATAGAAGACCTTAGGACTCATGTGAGGACTCTTCAAGAGAAGCTTGATTATGTAGAAGGCGAAAGAGATAGCCTTAGGGGTTTAATGGAATCCTTGAAAAAGGAGCTTCTTGCTTTTGAAGAGCGTAATTTTTTACTAGAATCTAACATTTTAGAATTGGAAAATAAATTAAAAGATTCTAGTATTGTCAAATTTGATTTGGGGCGTCGTTCGGAAAAACTAGATAAAATGTTAGGAACGGTCCAAATTAAAAATGACACTTGTGGTTTAGGCTTCAATTCTTGTAATGAATTTACTCATAATGCCCAAACCAATGTTTTAGGAGAATCAACTAGGAATACTTTTAAAGATCACTCCTTAAGTAAATCTTTTCGACATGTTCTCACTTGTACACATTGTGGTCGACAAGGTCATCTTAGGAAATTTTGTTTAGATCTTAAACGAATTCCTAGAAAACCCCATAGTAAAGTAACCACGGTAGTTAACGTTCCTACACCCCAAGATAGTCATTCCTCATTAATTTGGGTTAGGAAATACGACTTGGTTGCCTTACAAAATAGGGTTGTTGATTCTCATTTACTTACACATGCCTCCTCCCTTGCTAAATCTAAAGGATAAATGTGTTAGTGTTTGCATACTTTAGCGTTTGTACTTCCTGCCATATTCATATGCTAAATGTATGCTTGTTTAGTCATTTTCTAGTCATTGCCTTAGTTCAAATCTCATGCTAGAAATTATGACTTGTTTATCTTTTTGTATTATATTTTATGTTTGAATTAATTAAAAAATATAAAAAGATTTTTGTTTATCATTTGTGTTTTATTTATTTCATTTAAGCTTAATGAAAAATACAAATGATTTTTGTTTGTCCTTTTGAGTAAATATCTATTTTTGATTAAAAATGTTAAAAACTCAAAAAGATTTTTTTTTGTGTGTATTTTAGTTTGACACACTTTACGTGGCATATACTTGTGTTTGAATCCCTTCTTTAACGCTCCCACGTGGCTAGAACTATTGGTTTATATTTTCAATCCTTAAAATGTTCTTTACCATGCTTTATATGGAGTAGTTGGATTTTGTATTGTTTAAATGGATTCTATTTCTATATGCCTCTATTCACACATGCACGAGCTCTTTTGAAATCTTAATGTCACATGTTATATTTGAGCTTTTTGAGGTGTTCTCCTATCAATCTAGTCATCTACATATCTATGACCTAGGAGGACTAGTGCATGTCAAAATCCGTTGCATGTGAGATTTGTGTGAAAAAAATGAAAACATGATAAATTCATATATGCACGGGAAAGGGCTCCGAAAGGATGAATTAAATCCTTTGCGATAGTAAGTCACCTTTGATTGGATCTAAAAGAAATACGTGATCCAAAGGCCTAAAAACAGAATATTTGGCATTAAACAGAAAGCAATTGCCAAGGCCTATGTTTATATGATATATTCATTCAAAAATAAAAGAATATATATGCTCATTGAGGGAGAATTGGATGGTATATCAACGGTTTGAACAATGTCCGTTTATCCTAGTTGTCTTTCATGTCATGACTCTATTTGGTTTGTAGAATCATCATCATGGTAGGCTTGTATGCATTGTGTATGTTTGTTCATTGAGTTCAATCTTTATATTGTCACATGAGGTTATATTTAACTGTGATGAAGTTTGCAATCAAATGAGAACTCCGTGAACGTTTCTTAAGTGTTTGGGTCTAAATTTAATTGTTACTAGTACACACCCCTACACTTCCGTTTCCATATGACACATTTTTGCCATACGAGTGTGCAAACTTACTGTATATTGTGTCATGTGTGTATTTATATCTATCTATATATGCACGTACTTATTGGTATATTTATAGTATATATATAGATGATATTTGTTTGCCTTTGCCTTGCTTTTATTGCCCATATGCTGTCATGTCTTTTATTTAAGCTTCCACATGCTGTTTATTAGTTTTTTATCCTTTGCCTATTCCCGAACAAAAAGGGGGAGAATGATGATAGGGGGAGAAATGGTATCTAATCCTATTATCATTAAATGGTATCTAATCCTATTATTATCCTATTATTATCGTATCTTCGTTTGGGGGAGATTTATCTTAGGGGGAGACGTCTTTCTAAGTAGGTCATGTGTTTAAAGGGAGAATTAATTTAGGGGGAATAATTTAATGAATTGCACATTTAATATTTTGATATTCCCTATGCATTTGATGAGTTTGCTTAAGTGTGCAGGAATTATTCTAAAGCGGCATCTTTCTATGGCAAAGCGTTTGATCATTGGGTTAAGTCAAGTTTGGGCGGGTTATGTTTTTGAGTCTAGTGAGATTGATGGACCTTTAGGATTTTTGTTTGGTTTTTGTCCCGGAATAGCCAAAGGGGGAGATTTGTAAGGACACAAATTTCCAATTGAGTCCATATATAGTTTTGGCTCAATTCCGGACAAAAACATTTATTCATAGGATAGTATTTATTTGTAATATTCTCAAGCCTATGAAGTATGTATTGAAGACGTAGCGGCAAAGAATTTAAAGCTTCATCAAAATGCCGGTTTGCGTGCCTCGTTTCTACGTCATCAACTAAGGTTCCATGCTCCCAAGGTATGAATGTAATTATATTTATATAGGAGCTTGGAACAATTTGTATTGGGTGTTAGGTGTAATAAAAACTGCATTTTATTTTCAGAAAGAATCAATTAGAACTTTAAAATAAGTATATAAAAGTTTATAAAAGTTTCTGGGCCAAAATCGAATTTTTCAATCTTTCTGGTCGTTCGTTAGAAATGTCGTTCGAACGAGTTTTTTCGTTCGAACCAGATTTCGTTCGAACGAGTTTTGTCGTTCGAACCAGTTTCGTTCGAACGAGTTTTGCCAACGACCCTAACTGGTCAGTCGTTCGATATGTCGTTCGAACGAATGTTCGTTCTAACGAGGTATCTAACGAACTTCTAACGAGCCCAGGCTGGTCGCTCGTTAGAAGTCTCATTCGAATGAGAATCAAGTTCGTTCGAACGAGATTCCAGCGGGAACAGTTATTTGACAGTTTTTTGCAGTTTTTCCCCACTCCTCCACTTGGTTTTCAACCAACTCTTTTCATACATTATTATGTGCGGGAAACACATTTTCCAAGACAACTTTTCCATCCTAATACATCTCCTAGAGAGATTTTGAGAGATTATTTTAAAAAAGGAAAATGTTCATGTTTGAGTGTTCTTCAACCTAAAGAAAAATCTTTAAACACTTAGTTTACACCCATTGTTGTTTATTCCAAGTTCTATATATACATATCTCTACTTGGAGTTTTTGGCACCGGTTTTCTCTACCGAATTCAAGAGACGTTTCGGGTTTGCTTCTACACCCCATCACAAAGAAGACTTTTGTTGAGATTCTACCCACACGGAGAAAGGCTCCATGCTTGGGTGACGGTGACCATATAAAGTCCCATCGGTGGATTCCGAGACCGCGGTGGTGTTCCGAGGTTGTTCGCTAGGAAGAGGTTTCTATGAGAAGGAGCGTCGAGGCTTGAGAGGGATCAAGTCAGTCGTTGTAAGTCTACCTGTCTTGTAATTGTAATTCCATATCTAGTGGACTTGTGGCTAGGGCCGTCCGAGGTTGTTTCCCGTCTTGGGTTTTTCCTCGTACATCTCGGCGTAGTGTGACATTGTTTATTTTATCTTGCACAATAATTTAGAATTCATGCTTAGGAAAATTTCAAGATAAAATTTGGTTTAATTGTCACACTCATTTAATTTGGGACTTAAATTAAATATTGGGTAAATTTGGTTTATTCAAGTCATTTGCAAAAATTGGTTTTGCCTAACTTTGTTTAATTGAAAATTATGACTTAGGCAAATTCTAGGACTTGGATTAATTAAAACTTGTTGTTGTTAATTTTTGGTAAGTTGAACCATCACCTGTTTTACAACGCTTCTGCATCATCTCTATTGTGTTTTTCATAACAAGGAAATTATTATTTTAATTGTGATTATTACATCACCATCCGGGGCTTTTCAGTTTCTTACTTGATTTTTATTGTTTAGTTCTTCTTGAATTCCTTTTGACCACTTGTTTCTTTGATAATTATAAGGTTTGAATATGTGTTGTCTTGATAGTTCATATCTTAATTTAGAGCGAGAAGGAGAGTTAGGTTTTTTATTTGTTACATAATAGTGCATAATCTTAAGTTTGAAGGAGTTAATTGTGCGGTTATTTATACTAAGGTATGTGAAATATTTAAAGGGCTATCTTAATTTATAGTTAACATAAGTGTGGTTTCTATCTTTGTAGGTGATGAAAAATGGACCTTTATTTTTAGTCTAAGCCTGTACGATTCGGATGTATGATCCTTATTTTTATAGAAGATGCATTTCATAAAGTAATTGATTTGATTTGATCTATTATTTTCTTCGAGAAGTTTATCTTTAATATTTGAACAAAAGTCTTTTGGTGTATTTATCGTATTTGCTTTTTCATTAATTATAGATTTTCCAAAAAGAATAGATAAAGGGGTTTTACTTAAATTTCTAAAAGAGTTTCTAAGAAAATAAACTTGTTTTTATAATGGGTTATTTTAACTTTGAAGTCATGGTATGTCACTACACCAAAAACAACAGTCTGGCACGGTTTAAAACTGTGCCACATCAAATCTGGCACGGTTTTGAACTGTGCCAAAACCAGGTGTTTCAAAATGACCAGTTTTTTCTGGCACAACTCAAAAGTGTGCTAAATTTGACCAAACAGGAACACTTCTGAAACACTTTAAAACTGTGCAAGAATTTGATATTTCTGGCACACTTTTGACACACTTTATAACTGTGCCAGATCGAGTACATTTTGATTCTCTTTTAGCACAGTTAAAAACCGTGCCAAAAATTGATACACTTTTGGCACGGGTTTGAACTATGCCAAATTTTTTGGATCAAAGAAAAAAAATTAATTATTTAAAAACAAGAAAATTTACAAATTGCGAATCTTGAAAGTTGTTAATAAACTAATGTGCATACAAACTTCAAAATATTACAAGTAATAATAGTTCATAGACCAAAAAATTGGGCAGAGTTTCCTCTATTTTCTGGACATTCTAAAATCTGCTAATATAATACCTGCGTAATGTAAAGACCGCACGATCATAAAATATAACAATAAAATTACGAAAGCCCACACGACCATAAAAGCTAACAATAAAACTACAAAAGCCTGTACGACCATAACACAAAAAAATAGAATCCTGAATATTAACGACATTAAGTAAATAATCTCATCGTTGTAGACCACTGGCTTCATGTGTTCCACGGGATAAAAGCTAATGAGAAAATGTTATCCTACAAAAAAATAAGATACAAAAGGACATGATATTAGTAACCGAGTAATTTAAAAAAAAAATATTATTCGAGCAGAAAATTTGCATATACGAATTAACATTATTATTATATTCACAAATGACTACGCGGTCAATTCCTACAAGTTACATTGGTCCCGTGCGAGGTGTACGTGCCTCTTACGAGACCGTTTGGGGGCTTGTTTGCTTGTCACCATCAAACGACTTGTTTTTAATCTTAATCTAGATATTTTCAAACTATCACCATATTCTCCAATCGAGAGACCCGTGACTACGCAGTCCATTTCTACAAGTTATATTGGTCCCGTGTAAGGGGTTCGTGCCTCTTATGGCACCGTTTGGGGGTTGGTTTGGGTTTTCACCCTCAAACGGCTTGTTTTTAAGCATAATCTAGATATTTTCAAATTATCATCATATTATCAAATACGGAGACCCATGACTATGCGATCAGTTCCTATAAATTATATTGGTCCCGTGCGAGGTGTTTGTGCCTCTTACGAAGCCGTTTGGGGGCTTGTTTGGGTTTTCACCCTCAAACGGCTTGTTTTTAAGCTTAATCTAGATTTTTTCAAATTATCATCATATTCTCAAACCGAGAGACCCGTGACTATGCGGTCGGTTCCTACAAGTTACATTGGTCCCGTGCGAGGGGTTCGTACCTCTTATGGGGCTGTTTGGGGGCTGATTTGGGTTTTCACCCTCACACGATTTATTTTTAAGCCTAATCTAGATATTTTAAAATTATCATCATATTCTCAAATCGGGAGACCAGTGACTACATGGTCAGTTCCTACAAGTTACATTGGTCCCATGCAAGGTGTTATTGCCTCTTACGGGGCCGTTTGGGTGCTGATTTGGGTTTTCACCCTCAAACAGCTTTTTTTAAGCCTAATCTAGATATTTTTAAATCATCATCATATTCTCAAACCGGGATACCCGTGACTACGCAATCAGTTCTTACATTTTACATTGGTCCCGTGCGAGGTGTTCGTGCCTCTTATGGGGCCGTTTGGGGACTGGTTTGGGTTTTCACCCTCAAACGGCTTATTTTTAGGCCTAATCTAGATATTTTCAAGTTATCATCATATTCTCAAACTGAGAGTCCTGTGACTAAGTGGCCAGTTCCTACAAGTTACATTGATCTCGTGCGAGGTGTCCGTGCCTCTTACGGGGCAATTTGGGAGTTGGTTTGAGTTTTCACCCTCAAACGACTTGTTTTTAAGCCGATGAATATGCCTTGCAAGTCGTGAATAGAGTTAAGGGCCATTGAGGCAAGAAGTCGCGTAAGTGACAAGGGAGTAAACCTTAGGTAACCCATAAGGGTAGTGAATGAAGAATAATGCAACGTTGATGAATGGGATCTTTAGTAACACCAGTACTATACGCCTGGGAATGTATGGACTATACGTCGTGTCATGTGTCCCACCAAAAGACCTTACAAGTAATTGTAACGCCGTGTAGTATTCGTTGCGACTTAGCTGGAACCTTGTGAATTTCCCTATTAAAATTAATTGATTTGATAATGTACTTATAAGTGTTAGTCCCATGGTGAGAACGTATTATGTTCCTTGGTAGTGAGCTTAGATTTAATATATCCTGATTCAAGTGCCTTGACCATGTGGATTTAGATAATCTTGATGATTGATCAATCTAGATTAAGCTTTTAATAATTAAATTAGGAAGTTTGCCACAAAAGATGAAGCCAGTGTACTAAAGAGGAGAAGCTCCATATCTATGCCCATAATGTCTAAAGAATAAGCCTCTAGAATATTGTGTTCCAACATTCCCTTGCTTTTTACCAACCTGAATCAAAGAAAAGTTGTCATAAAATTAATTTGAGGTGGAGTCATAGACTAAATTCTATATATGCGTAACATCTAACAATATCTAAATATGAGTCACTTTGTATAAAAAAAATATTACGAGTCAATTTATATCCAATTGATCATTCATGCGTTATGGGTTTGAAAGTATGAGTATACTACGTTCATCTCATGGGGAGGAAAACATGTTCCAATGCGGGCCTATCCCAACTAATGAGTGGGGCCCACCTTTTTATTGGACTAAATTTGACCAAAATAATACGATCAATACCCCTTATCCCACATATAGTCCATTACGTTTCACGTTGGGTTCTTATCTTGTTTATGCTGTCTAATCCTCATATTTAGTGTCTCATTGTGTACAACAAGTTTTATGGAATAAATTTAAATAATCAAGCCTAACGGGTCATCTCGTTAACAACCTAAACTCGGTAATACTAAAAGCAAATTAAGAAACATCTAATAATCCCCAGGAAAAACATCTAGCTCCCTGAACTGTTTCTCGATATATAAGGCACGGTTGGAATTTTTTAATATAAGCTACATGCTTTTAATTTTTTAATATGAACGGCATGTTTATCGCATCAACGACGCACATAACAAAATATAACTCAAAATGTAAATATTCATCCAATTAAGTGTATTGTAATAGAAAATCCAGTCGACGATTTGAATAGTGAGGGTATTTAAATGTCACAAAATATAATCATCACACACCAACCGATTAGATATTGTTAGGAACTATATTAAGAAAAAAACAAAATTATTTCTTATCACAACAATATTGCTCCCTGGACATTTTTTGGTATTTATATGATTGACTTTGGTTGATCGGTAAAGAGGGCTCAGTTGTATCCAACAGTTAACAATAAAAGTGATACTAAATCTAATTACAGTCCTAAATTGTATATATCACCACAGTTTTCTCACGCATTGATTGCATATATAATTTATGTATTTCCTCAATTCAAGATCCCAACAAAAAGAGTATTCGTACCTTTGAAGTGTCACATTTTGTCAAACACCTGGGGTTCAACTTACTTGAAGCAATGTAACTCAGAAAATGACTTTTTAGTAACAGCAAGACTAAGAAGATGATTAATAAAACTAAGAAATTATCACTTAGAAAAGTAGTGATGTGATAACTCATAATACTTGAACTCCAATCATGAGAAATTTTCACTAATACTTAAAACTCCATCAACCCCTATAACATATGTGTCCTAAAATCATGGTAAGCTTTTCAATAGAATTAGCAATGTCAAAATTTTTCCTTCATAGGCTAATAAAATCTAAACAAAATCTAGCCCCAACAAACTATTGTTTATTATTCACATGTAACTATGAGAAAAAAACTCTAAATGAAAAAAAAACACAACAAATAAACCTCATAGAGGGTGGAGAGAATACTTAGTTGTCAAATGGAAAAACGGTCTGCAAAAACCAAAATACAAATATTAGTGAAATGATAAAACTCGAATCATATGTACAAAATAATAACTTTCATTAAAATTAGAAAACTTAATTTTATCTTCAAAGAATAAACGTAAAATAAACACTAAATCTAAATTTTGAAACCAACAAAAACTTACCTTTTAATTTGTGTCAAAGAACCTCCAAAAAATAAAACACACCGCAATCTTATGTGTCTCCAAATCACAATTGGAGAGCGATACTACAAAACATACCACACAAAAAATAAATCATCAAAATCAGACACAACAGTCATAAAAAATTCCAATTTCAAAACCTCAAACTGAAACCGCATAACCTTAAACATATGTACCTAAGTGGAGTAGCGAGCAGTGGTGACCATAAGGGGTGAAACCACAACCCTAATCGAATTTTCGATCCAGGATGAATTGAATCTCGTCAAGTTTGACAAAAGAAAAGGGAGATAATTTTGATTCCAAAGACTCTCCAGATTAAGATCACATGACGAAATGGACAGGCACGCACTTCGTCGCCCATCGCAACACTAAGATCCCAAAAAAGGTAGTTAAGACTATGGAGTGTAAGCATACTAGAGGGATCCCTGCTTCATTTGACTGAAAGGAGTCAAGTGGTAATAATATTTTGGTGCTTCTCACCCCATATAAAAAATAGAGTCAGACCTACAAGCTTGATTGGGTGTGAGAGGTTCGTTGATCTATGTAGTGTGAATATGGTGGTGGTTCGGGGATGAAGATGGTGGTCGTGGTTCGCCGATTTGTGTAGTAGAGGGAGAGAGAATCGAGATTGGAAGAAAGTGAGCGAGAGAGGGAATGGGGTGAAAGTGTAGATGACTCCAAATGAAAAGTCATATTATTTTTAGTATTGGCTGACTTTTCCAAATTTGATACACTTTTGGCACACTTTAAAACTGTGCCAAATTCTGGCACGGTTTAAAACTGTGCCAAATTATCATTTTTGATGTAGTGTGTATTTATTTTTTTCTTTGTTCGTAGAATCAAATTTTTTGGGAAGTTGATCATTTTTTCGTGTTAGGATGTAATTTTTTGTCCTTGTGTTTTCTAGTTCATTGTAGAGATCTTTATTTTCATTTTGAATTGATATATGAGAATTAATATGATTTTTGTAAATTTCAACTAATGTTTCATAAAGTTAGTCTAGTTGGTCGTATGCATCAACTATTTCATCTTTTGAAAGTATTTCCATATCATAATTTTTTTTATTTTACCTCATCATTGTCTTATGTACAAGGGTAAAATTATGTTTACTCGCCGGATGATGAAGTTGAGAAATCTTCAAGAATAACTTCGTATTTTGAAATTGGGGTCGTGTAAGGCACTTCTTGTTCTATATTTTGTAAACACGAGGGTTTTCTTCGGTATTTTTTCTTCTATGAATTCCTTTACAAGGAAGTTCAATAAACCACTTGCTCCCTTGAAATGACACCTTGGCTAAAACATTATGATCTAAGAAAGAGTGTAAAATATTCAAAGCTTTAATGTTAAGCTCATTTTTTTCAATGTTTAATTTAGATAAAATGGTTGAGTTTTTTTCACTAATTACTTTCTATAAGTAATAATCAACGGATTGGGTAACAAAAGATATTCTAGTTTTCCACATTTTGTAAAATCCATCTAAAAAGATGGGAAGGTCATATGTTTGCAAATTCATTTTTGAAATACTTTCCATTATGTTTTCGATATTTAGACTCAAAGTATTCTTTTCAAAATAAGTATCTATGAGCTAGGCTCTAATACCAAGTATTGTACCTGAAAATATACCTAAGAGGAGGAGTGAATTGGAATTGGGTATATGGATTTAATGGTAAATTTTAAAAACTTTCTTGTAAAGATTAATAGCAATATGATAAATCAATTCAAAAAGTGAAGAATTAATCAACAATAATAGTATGTAGTTATGAGATAGATAGATAGATAGATAGATAGATAGATAGATAGAGAGAGAGAGAGAGAGAGAGAGAGAGAGAGAGAGAGAGGAGAGAAAATAATGAAAATTTGACAACCGAAGTTTTAACGTGGTTCGGACACTTCCTACATCCACGCTCTAGATGGTACTCGAGAATTTCACTATCTTCAGTTCACTTAAGGAGGAACAAAAATCATTATATAGAATACAACCTTGCAAATCGCAACCAATAAGACATTAAACTCGTCCTTGCTCAAGTGGTAACCACACAAGAGCCTAAGGTCTTTAAATGCCTTGACTCCCCGCAACAATGGCACTAGAATCTGAGAAGCTACAATGAAGCTAACCTAAAGTAACAATATTGATATCCGCAATCACAACATAAATCAAACTATATTTACTAAAAAAATGGTGAAATAGGTCTACTTTGTCCCTTGGGGGGGGGGGGGGGGGGGGGGGTCAATAGGTTTGTTGACTCAAATTTTCCTAATTTTAAATTTCTAAAACATTCTTTCAAAATTTCAAATAATCATGTCATACCACACCTTAATTAAGTTAAAATCATCGTCTTAATGCATATAAATTCCCTTATACAACAATATAATTGTAATATCTTGGAAAATAACACACTATTATTTTTCTGCAAAGGCACGTTTATATGAAAGCATAACTACCTTTACTTATAACTTACTAAGTACAAAACAAGAAAATCATTACCTTTATATATAAATTAACCAACTTTACAAAAACTAGTTTCTTAGCTTAACATTTACAAAAAGTTTATTGATATTTAACCTATACTACATATTCTTCACTCTCTCGTTTTAATGTCCTAACTTAGCAGTGAACTCCTAATGATAGGCATACCTAAAATAAAACATTATAGGAGTGTGAGCTAAAAAAGCTTAATTGATAACCTTACACACATATAACAAGATTAAATAAATATTTTAAATCATAAAACACAAGTAGGAATTATGGACTCTTGCAAGCCTAGACCTTCCACAGTCCAATTAACCCACCATGATTTATATGGACCACCAGAAACCTTTGTTTTGGCCAGAGTGCATAAAACTTTAATTTGGATTATCTAATTAAAATGAGACCACCACATCCTATAGAACCCACCACAATCCATATAATTCGATAACTTCACTTAACATTTTTAATCATGTGCATATGTGATTTTAACTTGATATTGTATGTATGTCGTCGATAGAATCATGCTAATCAAAATCCTCAAATACCTACAACAAATATAAAACACTAAAAATATAGAGGTAAGTAAGGGATTATCGAACCAACTTCAAGGATGAAACACAAAAAAGAAAAATTTGTGCAAGTCACTTTTTCTAAATTTTTTTGTTTGTTTTATATTTTTCTATTTTTTTATATGCTTTTTCAATATTAAAACAAGTTTTGAGGATGAGTTAATATGACTAAGACTAATAACAAAAATAAGAGTAATCAAACTAAAATAAAGTGTGACAAAAATACTAGTGAGTGATGGAAATGAGTGAGAGTGTAACTAAATGAGAGAAAAATATTCAAGGGAAGAGAAATCCACCCTCAATTATCCAAATCAACTAAACTTGTATTATTTTAATTTCATTAATTTCCAAAATATTTAATTAATTCAAAATCTAATTCTCATTAAACTAGTGAATTAATTAAATACTCTTTTAGAAAAGCAAATTTAATTCCCACAAGCACTACTCTAATTGAATTAAAATTAATCAAACAAATTATCCCCTAGGATTAATTTGTCCAACTAATTTTAAATTGAAAGAAATTAATGAAATCAAGAGTAGATGAAAATTAGATTAATATTAAAATCAAATGATACGTCTATCTCTAGCTTAAATCATTTGATCAAATATTAATTAAATTTTCATACCTTTCTCAAGGTTGATTTTCCATTTCTCAATGTGAAAATAAAGTGGGGATCAAATATAAAACTCAAAGGAAATTATCAAAATTAAAATTAACAACTAATTTGATTTGGATTCATGAGGGTTTCAATCACCCCTTGAATGAGGTGATTAGCCTCCATAATCATCATCCAATAAAAATTAGAATCAAATAAGAGCATAAAATGAAAATTAGAGAGGAGTAATCAAACAAAAATTTCCTTCAATTGTATTAATTCTTCAATTCTTCAATGATCTCAATTAATTACAACACTCAATTTATGGAAAAAAAACTAAACTACTAAAAAAATTAAAATGGTGTTTTTCTATCTAATTCTCTCTACAATTTTCTCTCTCTATTCTTCTCTCGCAAAAGCCCTCTAGATATTTGATTTGGGGTCTTCTTCTTCAATTTATCGTAGGGATGGAGCATGGGGGACAAGGGGTATATTGGACATTAGTATGCATGTGGGAATGGTGAGAGCATGAGTGCATGGGGGTATTTTTGGGTAAAAGGGGATAAGTTAGTTTGGAGGGTAATATGGAGAAAATGCACAATTGTGCATGGATTGTGTGAGGTGTGAGGACAAGTGGAAAATGGGGGAATAAATATCAGATTATGGAAAAAGGGTTGGGGGTATTTTTGGAAATATGGGAAAAGGGGTTTTGTCACATGTGGGTATTAGTTGGTTTATGTTTTAGTTGGCAGGTGATGAAATAAATTAGGGTTGCAACCGGTACGGTATGGTCGGTAACGATCCCTTACCAATACCAAAACCACATTCTATATGGTAAAACCGTACCGTACCAATTTACCGACTAGTACATCAAAATAAAAACCAAAACCAAATCGACTGGTTTTTCGGTATTTTCGGGTTTTTTTGGTTTCGGTAATTTCGGTTTAAATTCGGTTTTTTTCCGGTAAATACCAGAATTTCAAATCGGTTTATGCATTCGGTAAATCTGGTATATATTTTGATATACCCATTTCTAGCTGTTACAATTTCTAGCATTTCTAGCTATTACAATTTCTAGCATTTCTAGTTGTTTGGAACAATTAGAAACATACACAAACAGGTACAATTTCTAGCATTTGTAGCATTTGAAACAATAGATTTAAACAAATACGAGACCAAACTAACCGGTTTGCTTTTGTCGGAGCCGGAGGAGAGTGAGACGAGATGAGGGAGCTAGTGTCTGAGGAGAGTGAGCCAAGATGATGAGCCTCAAAAAATGAGGGAGCTGTTACCTCAAAAAATATTCGCCGAAAAGTCAAAATCATTCACACCTCCAAAACCAGAAAAACAAACCTTCGCCGGAAAAGTCAACTCACCGGAAAAGCCAACTCGTCGGGAAAAAAAATCACCGGAAAACATGGAAGGAACTCAGAACCGAATATAACTGGCACCGAAAAAATTGTCACCGGAAACCCGATCTCAAAACGAAGTAACCACACCAAATCGAAAGCCAAATCTCAAATAAAAAATGGTGTTCTTAAATAAAAGTCCCCAAAAAATTATTTCTCAAAATCAACCCAAGGTTGAAGAAGAAAAAAAAAATGAGAGAGAGAGAGCTCAAACAAATATGACGGCCACACTTTTTGAGAGAGAAATAGGTAAAAAAATGAAATGAAAATCCTAAAAAAAAGATCTCTACACAAACCACAATATAAAGCTCAAATGAAATAAGGGCAAAACGAAAATATAGCCAACAAAACAAACGGCTCTTTTTATTTTAACAAAATACTGCCTAATTCATTTTGTGTTAAATGTTTGATTAATTAAACAAAATATATGTTTAATTAACATGATTATTGAACACTTAAACCAAATACTCAAATAAATAAATTTAAATTCAAAGAGAATATAAAAACTCACTCATGAGCAATAAAATAAATAGAAGTAGTATGATACCCAAAATAATTTGACACTGCACAAAAAGTTTGGTACGGTATTTCGGTACGGTAATTGTACGGTAAATTCGGTAAATCGGTTTTTTGTATCTAAAACCCAAAACCAACCAAATTTTTTACAGTATCTTCGGTTTCGGTAAAATCGATTTTCGGTATTTCATAATATGAAACTAAAACTATTTTTTTTCGGACCAAAACGGTACGGTACGGTAAAAATCCATACCGGTTGCACCCCTAAAATAAATCGTGGATGGCTTGAGAAATGGGAAATGGTTTTAAGTGGGTTTAAGGGTATATTGGGTAAAATAAGAATAAGTGGCACATGTGGGTTTTGGGATTTGGACATATTTGGTTTTGTATTTGCAGGTCGTGGCTATATGGGAAAATATGGGTCTTGATTTGGAATGGTGGAATAAGGTTGGATTGGAAATGGGTTGCAAGAAGGAGAAATGGAAATGGGTTCTTAGCTGTTGGAAATCGGGTATGAGGATGGCGCCGTGGGTTTGCGCATCTGCTGGGCGCAGTCGCCGGAGGTCGGCGTTTGGATTTCGGCCGGAGTTGGACGACGGAGTAAGGGGGTAGGGTCACGTGAGTCGGGGTAAGGCGGGCTGGGTATGTCCTCCAGTGTCGGAGTGGAGAGGGGAACGGAGAGGTGGTCGGAGGGGAGAGAGAGAGGCCGGGGGGCTGCTGTGATCGTCGGAGTTGTGCTGGCAGGGGGGTCTATCTCGGGTAGGAACCGGGTTAAGGGGGTATAAGGTTGGGGAGAGATGTATGGGTTATGTTAATGGAGGTTTAGGTTAGTGGGTTTTAGGAAGAAGATGAAGGATATGTTTAATGTGTGGTGGGGTGTATAGGAAGTAGGGGTGAGGGTGAGGGGTTGTTAGGGTGTAGGATAAGGTGTAGGGTAGTATGGGGTGTGTGTGTGTTAATGTGTGTTTAATTTGAACCCCTAAAAAATTAAAATTAAAACTAAAATTAAAATTAATCTAAATTAAAAATAAAACTAAACTAAAAATAAAAAAGTAAAATAAAATAGACACGACACACTAAACAAACTCTAAACACAACTAAAATAAAAACTAAGAATAAAAACTAATAACTAAAAAAAAATAATTAATAACTACTTAAAAATATAAAATCCTATTAAATAAAAGACACAAAAATAAAAAAGATAAATCTAAAAAGAAATAAAAATAAAAATAGAAATCTATAAGACTAAAAACTAAAAGCCTAAAAAAATAAAATCTAATAAATCTAAGAATAAATGAAATCTTAAAAAAAAACTAATTCTAATAAAATAAAACTAATAAAAAAATAAAGATAAAATGAAATATAAAAATAGTAAATAAAACCTACAAATTCTAAATAATTCTAAAATAAAATCTAAAAAATAAAACGACACTAAATAAAAATCTAAAAAAAATTAAAATAAAATAAAAAGGGATCAAACCAACACACATGGGGCTTGGGTGACGGTTTAGGCTAGGATAGGGTAGGCTAGGTTATGGGATAAAGATATTTAGCTCCATAAAACACACAATTGCCTTGAAATTCGCGTTTGAACACCGCAACTTGAATTCGGCCTGCATATTTAACAATTAAGTGCATAAGACCCATATTGTCAAGAATTAGCAACTAAAATACGTCTATTCGGGGTATAAATTGTACAGTTTTGGGTGCTTATCAATATGTATCATAAACACAACATCATTATAGGAGCATTCCAACACAAGTACTTAAACTATACATTTCCATGTAAAAGTATAAGCATATACAATTCATAAGGTAGGTCACTCACCTCAAAGTAGGTAATTTTTGAAGTATGAAATCTAATTCTCTGGTATGGTAGCATTATCCTCTTTCATGTCTTATAAGAACTCCTTGATTTATGATAATTTTTTTCAAGAAATCCTTCCTTAGCTTTTTTTTTTCTCTCTCCTCGAGCTTATTTATTCAAAAACTTATGCTATGTAATAAAGAAAAAGAAAAAGATATTCTTTATAACCAGCCAAAATGTGGTCATGTGGTCATATTTCGTATGTTAGTGTATGATTGGGTGAAAGAAAAGTCCAATCAAAACATTTCAACTTATGTCCATCCGGGATTCCTCCGGCATAAATTAGTCCCGAAAGGGAGAGAGAGGATGGGGAAAGCTCTCTAGGAGTATGGGGATTCAATTATATGAGTCCTCTTTCCTCCACTCACGTGATCTTCGCGGGCTACCACTATATAAATCGGTCGTTGTAAAAGGGGGAGGAAAATGTAGAAAATGGACATGCCAGCTTATTTTTCTCAAGATAGGAAAAATAATATAGCCATCCCCGAAAGAACGACATCAAAAGACAAACTAATGCATATGAAATCAAATGAATTGAGGGTTCGGGGACTAAGTTACGTAATGGAAACCTTATGCTATGTAAAGAAAATAATGCAATAAGTAAAATAAGAATCGAATCCTGAAAACGACTCAAGACACATATATATCCAAAATAGGCATCAAAGTCCATGTAGTTTGACATCACAAAGGTGGATTTTAAGCCATAAACTCAAAGTCCATGTAGTTGTTTTATAAAGAGGTGCTCAAGTGTAAAATTCTGAAAAAGTGAGGAATTCATACTTTGGGTTTATAAGTAAATCCTCTTTTTTATCATTTTGGTTTAATGAAAATATATTATGTGAATACTAGTAACAAAAAAGTATATTAACTGACATGTGATAATGGGGTAAGACTAAAAGATATCAAAAGTGGAAGAAAAGTAAATAAAAAACATTAATTAAATGAAAAAGAAAAGAGTAGGATTAGACATCCTAGAAGATATTGTTACTGAATTTTGAAGGGTGTAAGATGATTTTATGGTGGCGGGATGATGGAGAAGTAGGGTGATAGGCTGTGGTTTCGCCGCGTCACGAGCATCATCTATGCAGCGGTCGTGTTATGTTCGGCTCAGTAACTCTATACAAAAACCTAAACTATGACTACACTCTTTTAAGGGAGTATAGCGGCCAGTCCGGGTATCGAATCCACAAAGACAAGTTGCTAGAATACTATTTGATTTAATACTTCTAAAATAAAAGTGTAAAAGATAATTTTAACAAAAATGAAAAGATAATAAAGAGAAAATATTAAACTAGGCGAGTGTATTTAAACTAGATTAACAAAGCGAATAAAAACTATAGGTTGCAACGAATATCCCTCTCCCGAGTTAATTAGTATAAAATGATTACATGGGTCGACGAGTTATTAAGATTGCATCTCGTTTCATCAATTAATTAAACTAAGAGTTCCCACAAATACCTCGAAAATTACGCACTCAAGGTCGTAAGCACGTAGCATACATGATATGCCCCATCAAATCTCCTAGGCATAATATCTAGGACAACACACTCGAAATAAACCCGTAAACTCCATCACCAAAGCAAAGAAACACATTAACCCTAAATGAGTTCGATCCGACACAACCTAGACTAAATTAGTTAGAAAGCATCGTAAATGACATGTATTGAGAGAAAGCAAGTAAAACTAATTATGAAAGCAATAAATAACAAGAAATAAATATTAGCTAGGCATGGAAATGAAAGGAAGCAAGTAAAGAAAGCAATAAACAAATGAAAGAGACAAATAAAAGTGAAGCTTACATATATAAATATGGGTAAAACACCCAAAGGAAATGGAGAAGGGCCAAATCTCCTTACAAACCCTAAATCTAATGTAAAGGGCAAGATATTGAAAATAGAAACCAAAATTGGTTTATATAGTAAGTTATAAAAGAAATAAAGGAAAAAGAAAAGAAAATAAGAAAGTGTTAAATATCTAGTGATCGTGGTCGACCAGTCGCAGAGGCGCGGTCGACCGCACTTTTATGTTAAGCCACACTGTCTTCGAGCTAAGGCAAAATCAAAACTTGCGGTCGATTGGCATCAAAAGCGCGGTCGACCGGTACTCTGTTTTCTATAATTCTTTGGTTTTCACATGGGAGGAAAAGTTTCATTATAGAAATGGCCATAACTTTTTCGTCCGAACTCAAAACAACGTGCCGTTTGCGGCCAAGCGATGCTAACTAAATAACCTATGCATCTGTGGAATTTACATGAGCTAAAGATGAAGTGTAAATTGACTGAATTCCCTTGAAGTAGCATCCAATGATGAAACTTCTCTGAAATACAACAGATCCTCACTTTTAGCGTTCCAATACCTACAAAAGCACAATTAACCCCTGCAAAATATGTATATATCCAAATACGAGGTTGTCTGGTTAATGAGTATAAATATAGGCATTTAGGACAGTAAAGGTGCTAGAATGCATAAAGATATATGGCGAAATATGTAATATTCATTACGAATCACATTGATAGGTCGGGTTTCTCCGTGGCGCAAGATTCACCTACGCGCCGACTGTTTGTTATATTTGGCACACTAACTCCATACAAAAACCTAAACTATGACTACACTCTTTTAAAGGAGTATAGCAGCTAGTCCGGGTATCGAATCCACAAAGACAAGATGCTAAAATTTAATTGGTTTAATATTCCTCAAATAAAAGTGTAAAAGATAATTTCTAACAAAATGGAAAAGATCATAAAGAGAAAAGATTAAACTAGGTGAGTGGATTTAAGCTAAGTTAACAAAGTGAATAAAAACTATAGGCTGCGTCGAATATCCCTCACCCGAGTTAATTAGTATAAAATAATTACTTGGGTCGACGAGTTATTAAGATTGAGTCTCGTTTCGACAGTTAATTAAACCCAGAGTTGTCACACCCCTAAATTTGCATAAAATTCTAATAAGATTTTAGCGTCAACAAATACCCCAAAAATTACGCACGCAGGGTCGTAAGCACGGATCATACATGATATACCTCTTCAAATCTCCTAGGCGTAATAACTAGGACAACCCACTCGAAATAAACCCATAAACTCCATCACCAAAGCAAAGCAACACATCAACCCTAGGTGAGTTCAATCTGACAAAACCTATATTAAATTAGCCACTACATATAATAAATGACATTAATTAAAGCAACTAATTAATTAAAATAACTAATTAAATTAACACTACAAATTATGTAGGAATGGAGGAAAATGGAAAGCAAGGAAATTAAAGCTAAGAACAACAATTAAACTAAGGAAGACAAAGGAATAGTAAACATACATACATAAAAAATGGACAACTATCTAAGAGAAATGAGGAGAGGGAAGCTCCCAGGTTACAAACCCTAAATTACGTAAAATGTAAGATATCTACAAAAGAGAACAAAATATCTCTTATATAGTAAGTTGGAAGAAAAGAAAAGAAGAAAGAAAAGAAAAGGAAAAGGCTGCAGAAAATAGGCATGGTCGATTGATCGAACCCAAAGGGTCGATCGATCGATGCTCAGAAAATTTCCCACTGTCTACAAACGATTTCAGGAAATAAAAGGGATCGATCGATCGATCAAACAGGTATGGCTCTCCCCTGCTTTGATTTTATTATTTTTCTCTTTCGCTAAAATTACCGTAACTTCTTTGTTAGGAATCAAAATTGCGCACCGTTTGTGGCCATACAAAGCTTGCGAGGAGGGGTACAACATCCGCGTAGATGTTGGGCCAGGTGCCCAAACTTTGAATTGACTAAAATGCCCTTGCGCATGCGATTACGTACGAAAATTCACCGAAATGCATCCAAACTTCACACTAAGCATCCAAATACCTATAAAAGCTTAATTATGCATAGCATGTTAACATAGAAATTCGAGGTTGTCTAGTTAACGAGCATAAATATAGGGAATAAGTTGCCCGAGGGGGCTAATAACGCGTACGTTAACGGATGAAATACGCAATATTTGCGTATTTTCATAGGGGCAAAGTAAGTGGAAAAAGGTGGTATGAAAGTGAGGTAAGAAAGGTGAAAGTTATGTTAAAAACTTGGAATTATTAGAGTGGCGGTGTATTGATTTTGAGGCAGGGAATGTTCTAATTGCTTAAAAGGGGATCCTTAGGAGTGAGGTCATGACCTCCTTAAATAGTAAAAATTAGGGTTCAAGGGTCTATCGATCGGCATAGGTCCTAACCTGTCTATTTGCATAGCACTAGCTTTCTGGAAAAGTAAATTACACCCATGCTATATAGGTAGGGGGCTTGGGGTTTTATAGGCAGTCTGAAAAGGACTTTTTCAAAAAACAGGCTTAAAATGCAAATCGTGCAGGAACAAGACCATTGAAAAGGGAATTCAAAGCCCTGTGAAAATATATGGGCCACTCTTGGGTTCGAGAGTTAACTAAATTCAAACGAGGCTTAAAAGTGCCCAATGGCCTTAAGACGGGGGTTCTCGAAGTAAAAAGGTGAGTATACGGGAATCATAAGGCCGATTCGTGCATGATATGGATCGTTGGAAAGGGTATTCAGACCCATATGAAGATGCAGTGAGTTCCGCTAGGCTTATAGAGTTAATTGAGGTCAAATGGGGCACAAAAATGCTCAGTGGCCTCTAAATCAGGGTTTAAAGTAAAACGGTGATTATACGCGAATCGTAAGATCAATTCGTGCATGGTATTTACCTTTGGAAAGGGGATTCAAAGACCTATGAAGGTTCAATGAGCTTTTCTCAGGTTAGAAAGTTTATAAAGGTTAAACATGGCTTGAGAGTGCCTAGTGGCCTCTAAATCAGGCTTTTAGAGTAAAAAAATGAGTGTGCACGAACCAGACGGCTGATTCGCTCACAACATGGATTATTGCAAAGATTATTAAGACATCTATAAAGGTGAAATGAGCTTCACTCAGGTTAGAGAGTTGATCAAGGTCAAACGGGACTCGACAGTTTTTGATAGCCTTTGGATTAGGGTTTAGAGAAGGACCTAGGGTCTTAAGGTGAGGGGGAGAGAGTTAGGGACCTAAGGAGGTATTTGGAGGGTACTAGGATGTGATGTCTATAGATCCCCTCAAAAAGAGAGATTGGAATAAGCGTAGGCCTTCAAAAGATAGACACCTCATGAATATTTAAAAGTTTTAGAGAGTCGAGGCGTCTACTGGGGATTGAAGGTGACCAATTTGAAGCGTCGGGGCCAATTTTATGAACCTAGGTTAATTCTATAAACGTAATTAAGAATGAGAGATTCAGAGGGTTGAGGTATATTATGTGGACTTGGAGAGTTGAGTGACTATTTTAGAGGGTCGAGGTCAATTTTACGGACCTAAGGAATTTAAAGTTTCAAAGGATCGAGGTCGATTATGTTGACCTAATTAAGAGTAATCGATTAAGAGGGTGGAGTGTAAGCACCCACGACGCACAAAAGAAATTATACGAAAGTAAATGTTTGCCAATTAAACGTAATTTACCTACGAGTTTTACCGGTTATTCTAGGAGGGACCAATTCAAACTTTTCTTGAATCGTTAACTTTATGAAAACAAATTTAATTTCCAAAGTCAATTAAAAGTCCAAATTATTATCTTTGTTAAATCTAGGTTATTTACAAAATAATAACCAATTCAGTTTTTAGGCGAGTTTCTATTTATTTAAATCTACGTTTTCATGTTAGGTGATATGCCAAAAATGTAAAGCACACGGTATTTATTTAACGTCGCAAAAACCCTTCCCCCTAAGAAACGACGGACCCCTCTAGGAGTCACCTAATCTACTTCCACTAAAACCAAATGAAATAGGAATGATTATACAAACATGCAACAATACTCAAAGCAAGATAGATCAGAACAAGCTATTACATATCTCGATCAAACTTCTCTCTGCTCTGGTTGCTCTTCCATAATTATCCTCACAATGCAGCTCTTGTGCACTTCGCGTTCTTCACTTCTTCGCCTCCTCTCTAGCTTCCTTAGCACAAGTTGGCTCAGTGCCTATTGTGTCCTAGTTGTTAGTGAAGTATTTGTGTGCGGTGTTCTATCCTAGATGACACACCCATGCTTAAATGTTACAACCGAATGCAATACAATAAATTTCTTATCTCCTAAATATCAGCAACAACTCTTATGTTCTGTTCTCTTGTTTAAATCAATCTTCTTGATTTAACACAATATTCTCAAACTTTACTTTTCTCTTTTTCTAAAAAATAGAACAATCAGAGTTGATCTAATATATACACATCAAAAAGTGTCTAAGTGAATAAGTGTTGTGTAGTGAGTGATTTCTAAGTGATATGCACATGAATAATCCTCAAATCACTTCAAAGACCAAGCAATCATATTCACAGAATAATATGACTTTAAATATATTCAATAAAATCACAAAGTCAAATATTCACAATCTTATTTTTCAAAAAACAAATATTAGATTATGAGATTTTAATCTAAAAACTTATCAAGACTATTTTTACAAATATTTCAGATTAGATTAAAACAGTCTTAAACACTCAAGAAAATAATATTCAGTCCAAATATTAAATCTTCACAAATTAGTTCTCACAAAATTCTTAGGTTTATCTTTCTAAACCACAAACAATATATATCTGAATATTAACAAATTATTTTTCTGAAAAATATGTTTTAAAACATTCAAGATCTTACAAATAAGATGCAAACAGAATATTCACACACAAAAAATAATTTCGTGAATCAAGTATGTGTTGTGTACAAATCTTAGATCTAAAGACTAATCTAAATAAAATACACAAAGATGAGAGAAATCACTTAGAAAATTATATACTCGTGAAAAATCGTAAGTGCAGATTTAGAATGAGAGATGTCTAATCTTCATTTTAGTTTTAAATAGAAATCAACCCTTGAAAATGAAAAAAAAAATTATCTGGTTTATTCTCTCTCTAGAAATTTTCACAGAGTTTGGCCAAAAAAATAATTTCCTCGGACTCCTAAAAATGAGACGCAAAGGATTCAATTTATAGAGTGCACAAGTGTGTGTTGATTGGTGTAAAAGAGAGTCACATGGATTGACAGAGAATAGACAACATCCATTGATTAAAAATAATCTGATGATTCACAAAGAAACACAAAAGATTAGTCTAAGAAATAGACACGCATCCTAACAGATTGTAACAAACAAACATATTGTGGCCATCCCCGATCCTGATCCCTCGCGGGCGGGCGGGTGGAGGAAAGGATCCTTCGGGTCCCGCGCGTCCCTCTCGGGAGCGCTTCGGCCGGCGTCGTTTGTGGTGTGAAAAATGTAGAGAGATTCAGAGTCTCCAGTCTATTTTACTCAAAACAGACAAAAGAAAAAGGGGAAGCCACCCCGAAGAGTGGCATCCAAAGACATACTGGTGCATACGAAACCAAGATGATTCGAGAAGGGTTCAGAGGCTTAGTTACAAAATGGGAAGGTGTTAGGCACCCATTCCGCCCTTTCGATCTCTCATGAATATTTGCTATTTTTCTTTATGTTTCCCCCCGTGATATGTGTGCATGTGTATATATAAAAGTGCTAAGTAAGAAAACAAGTTATTGAGAATTCAAGAGAATTTAAAGAGAGAGTTTGAGAAAGTTGGACCTTCTTGAAGATCTTGAGCTTGATCTTGAATGTTGGGGAGCAGCCCTTGCACTTTGGATGATGATGGATAGTGTCTAATTCACCAAGTTTTATGAAAGGGATGATGAAAGTGGGAGTAAAAAGGGGATTTGGAAGTTGAAATCACGCTGCCTTCGAGAGAGGTTTCTGGGATTCGTTGAGGGGGATTTTTTTATCAGATCTGGGCTCTCCGTGCAAATGAGGTGAAGGCCTCCTTTTATAGTCCCAGGAGAGTGCCGATCAGCATAGAGCCCTTCCTGCCTATCGGTAGGCAGGTGCCAATAGGCAGGTTCTGGAACCTGCCGTTTGGTAGTGTGTATCAGGCTTTTTTGGAAAATCGGCCGCCGAGGGCAAACCGTTGGTCAAAATTGTGCACGGGGCATACCGTTGGAAAGGTAATTCAGAGACCTTCGAAAGTCCTTTGGATCACTCCCGATTTCGGGAGTTAACTCTGGGTCAAATATGGCTAGGAAGCGTTTGTCGGTCCATTGGATGGGGAATCATTCGAACGCAAATGGATCGTTCGTCCGCATGGTAAGTCTGAATCGTGCACGGGGCACATTGTTGGAAAGGTTAGGAGATATACTTAGACATTCCAAAGAGTTTGACCCAATTTGGAGAGTTGACTTTGGTCAACAGGCCCGAGAAGCACTCGGTGGCCTTCTGAAGTGAAACGGATCGTTCGTTCGCATGGAAAGTCGGAATCGTGCACGGGGCAGACCGTTGGAAAGGGTATTTAGGGACCTTTGAAGATTCATTCAGCCTAGGTCGATCTGAAGAGTTGACATAGGTCAAACAGAGCCGGGGAGCACCCGGTGGCCTTTAGGTCAGGTTTCAGAAGCAAATAAACCATTCGTCCGCATGGTAAGTCAGAATCACGCACGGAGCGGACCGTTGGAAAGGGTATTCAGTGCCCTTTGAAGATTCATTCAGTATCGATCGAGTCGAAGAGTTTGACTTTTGGGTTAAACTGAGCCGGGGAGTGCTCGATGACTTTCAGGTCAGTACTCAGGACGTGACCTGGGTTTATAGTTATGAAGGGAGGTACTAGGGACCTAAGGAGAGTCAGGGGGTAATAGAATGGGGTGTCTACAGATCCCCTCGACGGGTGAGTTTGGAACAAATGATGACCGTCGAATAGACACCACATGATGCTTTTGAGGGAGTATGACCGATTCAGAGGGTTAAGGGCGATTCTGAGGATCTATGGAGTGTGCTGGGGATGATCAATTCTGCGGATCAAAGCCGAATCTGCGGGCTTAGGGTAAAGGTCTAGTGATGTCAATTCTGACCTAAAGAGTGGTGACGATCGAGGACCGAGGTCAATTCTGACCCAAGAGTGGTGAGGACCGAGGACCGAGGTTAATTCTGACCTAACTCAGGTGACGATCCAAGACCGGGGCCAATTCTGACCCAAGAGTGGTGACGACCGAGGATCGAGGTCAATTCTGACCTAACTTAGGTGACGATCCGATACCGGGGCCAATTATGACCCAAGAGTGGTGACGACCGAGGATCGAGGTCAATTCTGACCTAACTTAGGTGATGATCCAAGACCGAGGCCAATTCTGACCCAAGAGTGGTGACGACCGAGTACCAAGGTTAATTCTGACCTAACTGAGGTGACAATCCAAGACTAGGGCTAATTCTGACCCAAGAGTGGTGATGACTGAGGACCGAGGTCAATTCTGACCTAACTTAGGTGACGATCCAAGACTAGGGCCAATTCTGACCCAAGGTGGTGACGACCGAGGACCGAGGTCAATTCTAACCTAACTTAGGTGACGATCCAAGATCGGGGCCAATTCTGACCCAAGAGTGGTGATGACCGAGGACCGAGGTCAATTCTGACCTAACTTAGGTGAGGATCCAAGACCAGAGCCAATTCTAACCCAAGAGTGGTGACGACCGAGGATTGAGGTCAATTCTGACCTAACTTAGGTGATGATCCAAGACCGGGGCCAATTCTGACCCAAGAGTGGTGACGACCGAGGACCAAGGTCAATTGTGACCTAACTTAGGTGACGATCCAAGATCGGGGCCCATTCTGACCTAAGAGTGGTGACGACCGAGGACCGAGGTCAATTCTGACCTAACTTAGGTGACGATCCAAGACCGAGGCCAATTCTGACCCAAGAGTGGTTGAGGATTAGATTTCGGTTTTTTTGGGGAAAGAGCTTTGTGATTCTAATCTGAGATGGGGAGCTGATAGGTGGGGAAGATTTTTAGGAGACCTCGCAGTGGGGAACAACCTATTTTGGGTGCTATAAGAGAATTCCGCTGTGAAAATGATCAGGTGGTCCTTAGGGATTTTTCGGAGCTTTACCGGGAGGAGTTTTCACTTAGCTTTTGAGGATTCCGCTGGGGAAGAGGGGTTCCGCTTGAGGAAATGCAAAATTTTCTTCGTAGAACGGCTCTAAATCCCTCCTGGGATTTTTGGGAATTTTCTGAGGTTTTCTGGTATTTTCTGGGAATTTTTGTACGAAAATTTAGGAGGTGTGTCGGTCGGCATAGTATGAAGGGTGCCATTCGGCAGTGGCACGGATTTTTTCACAGCTTTCCTTACTTCTCTCTCTCTGCGATTCTTCTACAATTCGTTCTAGCATTCCGATCTTCGAGAAATGGCCGCCTTTGTGAGCACTGCAGTCCACCGAGAGTGGTTGACCATCAATGATTGGGCGAATGTGGAGTGGAGGGCTAGGGAGCCTCTTGCTTTGGGGAATGACAATTCCTTTGATGCATTTGAGCCTGTCGCGGATAAGAGGACCTTGCTGCAGGAGCCATCACGTCATCGCTCTTCGAGAGTGATCCCCGACGGTTATGTAAGTAACCCGACCTTTGGCATTCTTCTCTTTTTGGTGGTTTTTCTTGTTTGACTTTTGATGAGGCTTTTCTTTTTTCCAGTCTGATATCTCTTTGAAGAACATGCGTGCTCGTGGGACAACGGGGCTTAAGGATGTCTGGGAGCATCTCCCACATGTGGTGCGTTGGATGGTATCATCAGCAGGTTTTGGGCGGTTGGCATCGGTGCTGGATGAGACGCCTCGTTCGACAGCGGTCTTGTGCGCCTTAGGAGAGAGGTGGTGGGACACTACCCACACCTTTCATTTTGGATTCGGGGAGATGATGGGACTCCCATAGACGTGCAACAGCTACTGGGGCTGGATTATGATGGAGAGAAGATAGAGGTGGATCGCTCTTTACGGGTGAGATCGGAGGCAGTGTGTGCGACACTTGGTGATGTGGGGAGGATAGTCTCCGGGGATTCCATCCGACTGTCCTTGCTGAAGGATGTTTTGCTGAGCAGGGTGATCGATGTGGAGGATGGGCTGCAAGTGAGGCAGATGGCCCGATTATTCATTTTGCTAGTGTTGGGAGGTTTCATGGTGGCGTCGAGCGGCGACGTTGTTCATTTGCTATTTCTGCCGTACTTGAGGATGTTTTCGAACATCCTTTTCTATGATTGGGGAAGTTTGATCTTAGCGACCCTTTACTTTTCTCTGGATGCATTTAGCCGGTGCTGCCGGCAGACCTTTACTGGGGCCACGTACCTTTTTGAGGTATTCTTCAGTTTGTGCATTTCTATTCATGCATTCACATTTTCCTTTTATGCATTCGCATTTTCCTTATGCGTCTCTTTTTTTATTGTGAATTCATACGTGGTTCTATGAGGTGATTGGGTGCAATACCCCGCTGATCGCTTTGAAGGACGACACTATTGGGGACTTTTGTCGCTTGTATCGATGGCATAAGGCCAATCGGCAGTCGAAGGGATATCTCTCCCTGGAGGCGGTGCGTCAGGTCTTGAATGACCTAACTAGTGGTAGGGTAATACTCTTTACATTTTAGTCTTAGTTTTTACACCTTTTGATCTCGTATTGATTTGTGCTTGCTTGGAGATTTTCAGGTGGCCTTTTATCCCCGGGGGACAGCCATTCAGGATGCGGGGGTGATCGGGGTGAATGCGCGGATGAGGCATTTGCTGGCGCATGAGTTCGGCCATTCCTGGTATCTTGGGGAGAGGGTAGTTTGTCAGATTGCCGAGGAGGAAGTGGTAGTGACACCCACGCAGCCTCCTACGTCTATGAGGCAGGAGCGACTGATGTTGGAGGATGAGAGGATCGTGGAGATGATTGGCGAGTCCTACTTGCTGTACACCGATACGGCCGCGCCGTATGACTATATGGATTTTATGACGAGCTGGTTGATGGCCCCCAGCATATATGATGTGCTGCCCTTCCCTCCGGCAGGTTCGAGTCGGGCGGTGGGGTCTTCCCACAGTGGTGGTGGTTCGTCGGCATCTGCGGTGGCGACGACCTCAGAGGTCCCTTTTGTGCGGTTACATACCCCTTCATACAACATTCGGCGGGCTGATGGAGGGATGGTGCCTATGCTGCACCGTCCTCATGCGATGGACCCGGAGGAGTTAGGTTTGACAGAGGAGGTCCTTCGACTTGCGGTATACCTTTCTATTCCTCTCTTTCTTTCTCGTTTTGGTCATTCCTGTTTTGGTAACGATTTTGCCTTTCCTTGTAGCAAGTCCGGGTGTCGACCACTTGGCTCAGGGATATTAGAGATTGGATATCTTCGACGACTGCCCATATTCGGGATGCGGTTCCTGTTCCTTCTTGCCTGGTGCCGTCTGCTTCGTCCGGAGAGGACTCGGGCTCGGGTAGTGGTGGTGCGTCGTCTCGTCGTAGGGGGAAGAGAGCGCGTCGAGGAGGTGGAAGCTCTTGAGAGAGAGAGAGGGAATAAAATGTGGGTTCGGGCTGAGTCCCGTTGTTTTTGGCTTTTCTTTTCTTGTTTCCTACAAAACTGATGTAACATAGAACACAAATATATGCAATGCAATGGGAGTTTTTTTTTATTATTATCTTTTATTAATGATGAATGAATGCATGCACATGCGCTTTTTACTTTGCTACTGAGGCCGTAAAAAAGTAATATTTTTGAAATTTTCAAAGGAAAGCTTTTATTTAAAAGGGGAATCCTATAAGGAGAAAATAGGATTCTTGAAATTCTTTTGAGAATATCAATTTATTTTTATTGAGTTTTCTGATTTGTCAAAAGAGGAAAGGAGGAAATTTCCAAAAATGGGGGGTTGCCGATCGGCAAGCACCCTGACCTGCCTATCGACAGTTTAGTCCAGTCCCATCATTTAAAGGTTTTGATTGGTACCCTCTTCAGCCCTTGGTACCTTGTGGGGTAGGATTCCCTCCAATTTCTGCAGGGATTATGTGCCTTGTGAGGATTTTTAAGTATAAAAAGGGACAAGGGTGGAGTGTTCTCATCACACCTTTGCATCCTTATCTGCCTACCCATTATTTTTTAGTCTTGCAAGATGGCTCTCCTTGGTAGCATTGAGTTTGTCAATTACCTCGAAGCCTTGGAAGCTATGTGCTCTTATAATGTTGACTATGATGCCTTCAACATGTGTCGAGTCTCCTTGTGGCGTAATCGGCCTATTGAGTGGAATATGTTGATGGCGGCGGTACAATTCTGGTACCCCGAAGACCATGTATTCCGCTTTGGGTTGGAAGAAGTTTGTCCTACCTACGAGGAATTTTCTACCATACTGGGTGTGAATCCCAGTGTTGCTGCGGCTTTTCCCGAATTTTCCCGTTCTTCTAGGGATTTATTGGCCGGGCTTCTTCATATCTCGCCTTCGGCGTCCAGGTCATTAGTTTCTGGAGTAATGATCTCCCTCCTAGCGGTGCTTTAGTCCGTGCATTTATGGGAAGTAGGTGATGCCGGCTATACTGGAGCCGTGGTTCTGGGCCTGGTTTCAAAATTACTGTTGGTGACTGGGGAGGTGCAAGTGGACCCACAACTTGTAGCCATTACTTCATGGATGTCATACCATCGCAATCCTACGGCGGTGATATTGGAGGAGACTCTGAATGGCCTGGAGGCCTGGAGAGAAGGTGGTTCTGTCTTTTTAAGGGGTAGCCTTGTGATGCTGTTCATGTGGTTGTCTGAAAGATTCTGCTTGTCGACTCCTCCAGAGTATCCTTTGTCAGCTGTACCCAACTTCTTTTCACACTACTTCATTTGCGTTGGCCTGTATGTTGAGAACTGGGAGAATTGGTTTGTGGAGCACGGGGCTCATGGGCTGTATTAGTCCATGCCTTGGTGGGGACAGTTGTAGCCTGTTCTGGAGCTAGGAGAGTATTCATATGTGCAGCTGGTTGGTCTCAGACAGACCTCTTTTTATTTCCCCTGGAGGCTTCTGCGCCAATTTGGCTGTGCGCAGGTCGTGCCCCCTCGGACCTCAAATTTCTTTCCAGTAGAAGATTTGACTGAGCGCCTGCGTCTGTTGCTTGGGTCTCTGTGGGAAAATCGGCGTCTGTCGACCCGTCCTTCTCAGTCTGTCGGGAAGGTTTGCTATGTCCCCAAAGATTATATACGGTGGTTATGGATGAAAGTAGTCAGCAAGATGTTGGCAGTAGAGAGTGGTCAAAGATGGTTTGTTTTATCTGACTCCATGGAAGGGGGTGTTGTGGTCTTTTCGAAGATGGTTAAGGCTCATCGATCCATGTAATGTTTGCGGCACTCTATCCAGGCAAGGGAAACTTGGGGTCCTCAGGATGTAGATGATGAGGGTGCATACTCTTCGGGTAGCTGTGGGTAGGACTCCTGGGGCGTTTATTTATGTAATAGGGAATGTATGTGGGGGTTTTATTTGGCTTTTTATGGTGGAGGGGAAGGGAGTTATCCGTTCATTTTTCTTATGTAATCCGTACTGTGATTTCTTATTAATGAAATAAATAAGTTTTTGATCATCCAGTTGTGCCTTTCGATGAGTTTTGTATTTTGAATTATCTATACTGACCGCTAAGGCATACATAATCCTTTTGTTCAAATAATTTTAGAATGAACCGCCGTTCTCGGAGGTAAGAAAAGAATAGTATTTTGTGAAAAAGATAGGGCCGCACTCATGTGAGGTGCATGAGCTGCCTACGTACCTCTGGGGTTTTTTGAAAAGTTTTTAAAATAGTTTTTGTAGAGAATCAGGCCCACGTAGTTCTGGGTAGAGGGAAATGAAGAGTTTTTTTTAGAATAGAAAGGGGATGAGAAGAGTCGTAGAGCGCCGAGATTTCGGACTTAGGGGTAGAATTTCTTGAGACGGTCCAGATTGATTGGACGAGCCATCTCTTCCCCATCCAGGTCAGTGAGCATGGCAGAACTGCCGGATAAGATTTTCTTCACAATGTAGGGGCCGCTCTAATTGGGCTTGAATTTCCCTCTGAGGTCCCAGAATGGTTCTATTATCTCTTTGAGGGCTAAATCCCCCTCCCGGACACTGGGATCCTTGACTCTCTTGTTGAATGATGGCGCTATTCGGCGATGGTACCCCTGTATATGATAAAGAGATTTTAATCTTCTTTCATCTAGGAGGGCTAGCTCATCAAGATGGCTTTGGCACCAGTCTTCTTCACTAACCTTGCTTTCGAGCATGACGCGTAGCGAGGGTATTTCCAGCTCCACTGGTAGGACTGCTTCCATGCCGTAGACCAGGGAGTAAGGGGTAGCCCTAGTAGAGGTTCGGATTGAGGTTCGATAGCCCCAGAGGGCGTATAGGATCCGATCGTCCCAATCCCTACAGCTTTCGGTCATCTTGCTGATGATGGCTTTGAGGTTCTTATTGGCGACTTCAGCTGCACCATTGGTCTGAGGTCGGTAGGGAGAAGATTTGTGTCTCTGAATCCCGTACTCGTTGACAACTTTTGTGACTTTTGCTTCGAAGTGTAACTCGTTATCTGACACTAGCTCATGTGGGACCCCATATCGGCAGATGATATTCTTCTTGATGAATTTGGCCACTTTCTTGGCATCCAACACTGCGTATGACTCAGCTTCGACCCATTTAGTGAAGTAATCGATGTCGACCAGGATGAACTCATGTCCGTTTGAAGCCTTTGGTGTAACCTTCCCTATGATGTCGATACCTCAGGTGGAGAACGGCCAGGGAGAGGTCATTTTATATAACTCTCGCGGAGTCAAGTGTTGAAGATTGGAGAATTATTGGCATTTAAGGCATCTTTGGACATAGGCGGTGCAATCCTGGGTCATGGTGGTCCAGTAGTAGCCCTATCGGATGATCTTCTTGGCGAGCATGTGACCATTCATGTGGGGTCCTCACTCCCCATTGTGGATTTTCTACATTATTTTCTTAATCTCAGCCCCTGCGATGCAGTGTATATGAGTTCCATCGAAATTCCTCTTGAGTAGATCTTTATGACAGATGATATACTGGGCAACCAGTCTTTAGAGGGTTATTCGATCCTTCTTGTTGGAACCCTCGGGATACCTACCATGTTTGAGGAGGCACCAGATATCATAGTACCAACAATCGGCTGGTTCGGGATTTTCGGTGGAGACAAGCTCCACATGGTAGCAATGGGTCGATTTGTCTTATTTTTGATCTAGGAAGGGGTTCATTGTTATTCCATCGGGTATGTCGACCATGGAGGCCAAAGTGGCGAGAGCATCGGCTAGGTTATTCTTTGCTCGGGGTAGGTAATGGAAGGTGATATTTCGGAATTGGGAGGCTAACTCTTCTAATTGGGCATGAAAGGGTTGGAGTTTTTCATCATTGACTTTCCACTTTCTGAGCACTTGATCGATGATGAGGGCAGAATCCCGTAGAAATCAAGGTGTTGAATACCCTTTTCGAGAGCAACTTTGAGGCCCACTGTGCATGCCTCGTATTTCGTCATGTTGTTGGTGCAAGGGAAATCTAATTTAATAGCGATGGGAGTGTGAGAGTCATCTGAGGCGATCAGAAGGATCCCAATTCCATATCCCTTTTTGTTGGCAGCACCGTCAAAGAACATTTTCCATCAAAGGCGATCTTGAGTGGTGCAGAGGATATTTTCATCTAGGAATTCGGAGATCCAGACATCTGCTTCTTCTACAGGGTAGTCAGCGAGGTAGTCAGAAATGGCTTTTCCCTTAACAGCTTTCTTTGTGACATACACGATATCGAACTCGGTTAAGAGCATCAACCATCAATCCATTTAGCTGGATAAGGCGGGTTTCTCAAGCAGGTATTTGATGGGATCCATTCGGGATACAAGTTTGATGGGGAAGGCGAGCATGTAGTGTCGCAACTTTTGGGTGACCCAGACAAGTGCGACACATGCCTTTTCTAAAGCAGTGTAGTTGACCTCGTACCCGACCAATTTACGACTGGCGTAATAGATGGCTCTTTCTTTGCGGGAGTCTTCAAGGTATTGGGCTAGCAAAGCCCCGGCTGCAGTATCGGTTACGGTTAGGTATAGGAGCAAAGGGAGATCGAACTGTGGTGGCATGAGTACTGGAGGTTGGGTCAGGTATTGTTTGATTCGATCAAAAGCTTCTTGGTGGGCCTCGTTCCAAACCTTGGTTGAATCCTTTCGAAGGAGCTTGAAGATTGGTTCATAGATGGAGGTTAGCTGGCTGATGAATCGACTGATATATTATAATTTCCCAAGAAAACCTTGGACTTATTTCTCTATTCGGGGTGGTGGCATCTCAAGTATGGCCTTCAGCTTTGGAGGATCTGCTTCTATCCCCTTTTCACTGACCATGAATCCCAAGAGTTTTCCTTTTGTAACGCCAAAGACACACTTCTGTGGATTAAGTCGCATCTGATACTGTCGTAGTCGTTCAAAGAACTTTCGGAGAGCAGGAACATGACCTTCTCTAGTTTTGGACTTGATAACCATATCATCCACATAAAACTCGACCTCTTTATGAATCAGATCGTGCAGGATGGTTGTGGAAGCCCTTTGGTAGGTAGCCCCAGCATTCTTGAGACCGAATGGCATAACGGTGTAGCAAAAGGTTCCCCATGGGGTGATGAATGCAGTTTTTTCTTGATGGTCTGGGTGCATCTTGATTTGGTTGTATCCGGCAAATCCGTCGACGAATGACTTGAGAGCATGACTGGCTGTGTTGTCCATGACCATGTCGACGTTGGGTAGCGAATAATCATCCTTCGAAGAAGCTTTGTTTAAATCTCGGTAGTCCACACACATTCGAACCTTTCCTCCTGATTTTGGTACAGGTACAATGTTGGCTAGCCATGTGGGACATTCGATCACTCGAATGAAACCCACGTTTAACTGTTTGACCACCTCTTCTTTGACCTTAAGCGACCATTCGATGCGGAGTTTTCTCAGTTTTTATTTAACTAGCTTGTAATCTAGGAGAGTGGGGATCTCGTGCTGAGCTATTTCAGGATCGATGTCGGGCATATCATCATAGGACCATGCGAAAACATCTATGAACTCCTTCAGCAATTCTTCGAGTTGTGCACGCTCATGCTTGTCAAGGGTGTCCCCTATCCTAATCTCGCGCAGTTGGCTACTAGAACCGAGATTAATAACATAAGTCTCTTCTTCATTAACTTGAATGCGATTATGTTGTTTATTATTCACCTTATTTAGACCAGTTAAGAATTGTTCATTTGCAAAATCATCGTCATCAAAAGTTCAATTAGAATCTAAACAATTAATGTAAGGCACAACAAGATACTCAAAATCTTCGTTTATTTCATTGATAGGAAAAACAACATTGAGAACCTCATCAAAAGAGGTCTCGATTACATTTGAGCAAGGATAGTCAACAGAAGAAGAAATAGGGTGAACATTTGGGGTTAGGGGAGATTTTATGAGGAGAGGTGTATCAGCAGCTTTAATCAGACGGGACGGGTCCATTGATGTAGTGCCTGAATGAACCATGTAGAGTGACAGCCCCAGTATCTGTAAGTTGAAGGAATCTTCGGAATCGCTTTCCTCAGTCTCTTCGATATCTTTGATGAGTGATTATATGCGGTGTGGGAAACTTTTGGCCCATGGGTAGCTATCTTGGAAAAAGATCTCCATTCCAGGCTTCATCTTCTTGTCTGTGTGGTCGTACCATGGTTCTGGAAAACCGCAAAAGGGGAAATCCTCACCTTCTTTGATGAATCGTCCATTTAAGAAGTCTCCTGAGATAGTTCGGATACAGTTTAATCCTATCTTTAGTCGAGACTGGAGAATCATTCTGAGCTCTTGTTCTGATGGTTGATACCCCAAGCTGCAAGGAGGGAAAGCTTTCTTCAGTTCGATGGACTCAAGTATCCCTTGTTGCCTTTGCCCTAGCCCCAGTCCGAGCATGAAGTGCATGTTTCTGAACATCTGAATCACATTGACATTGCCATGAGGGTCATATTCTGGACAAACCCTTTCTTTGAAACCGTCCCCTACCGGGAGTAGGAATAGCTCGACTCGGAATCCGGATAGGAGCATATCATTTGACCCGTGCTGTATCTCGAGAATCGAACTACTGGTTCTTGCACCCCTGACATTTTTTTCGTTGCCCAAAATGGTGATGACTCGCCCGTCAATGAAGAACTTCAATTTCTGATGGAGTGAGGAAGACACACCCTTGATATTGTGGAGCCAGGGGCGTCCGAGCAACAGGTTGAAACAAGCTGCGCTGTCTATGACTTGGAGTTCAACGACAGGTTTTATAGGTCCAACCCCTATTGTAAGTTTTATGGATCCCATCACCTCACGGCGGGTATTATTGTAGGCACGTACATCGACGGAGGTTGGAGAGAGGTCGCTTTTTTTCAGGCCTAAACACTTGAAGGTTCTCAATGGGCAAACATTCAAGGCGGATTCGTTATCGACAAGAGAGAGTGGCATGCCCTTTCCCATAACCTCGACGGAGATGTTGAGTGCATGATTGTGATTCGAACCAATTCTGGGGATTTCTTCTTCAGAAAATGATAGCATTCGGGTAGAGGTTAAGGATCCGACCAGATTTACCGCCTCTTCTGGTGTGGTAGAGGGAGTAACTATAGGTCCAGTGAGTAATTTGATTAAATCATTTCTGTGTAGCTGGGAAGACATGAAAAGCCCCCATAGAGTGATGTTAGCTTGAGTTTTCTTCAGTTGATCGAGGATCTTGCTTTCCTCAATGGTCATCTCTGGCATAGGAAGGTTTTCAACTCCCTTCCCCTTGTCATTTGCTGGTAGTGAGCTTGGAACTTGGTAATGTCTCCCTAATCTGGTCATGTGATTTACTGAAGAAGGAAAAAACATAAATCCCGTTTCCTTGTCAATCTCAGGTTGTTCTGCCACCCTATCTATTTCTCCGAGGAGTTCTTCAAATGAGATCATCCCACATATGTCGACTACTAGCCCAGCTCTTCCTGAAGCTTATTCTTCGCTCGAATCTTCGAATCCTTCCCCCCATCCGGTGGTAACAATTTTATCTTTCCCTGTAAAGTCGATGCATTCCATAACTTCAACGGCTTTTTCTTACAAGTTCTCCCATTCTATGGGGATATGTGCGATTGAAGGGACCAAGCGCCCTTATAGCTTCAAAGTGTCAAGTAGCCCGGTGATACTGCAAATGCTGTTGGTTTGCCTGAATAATTTTCCCATAGTCTGGACAACATCATCCAAGCTGACTTCGTCGGTTGGTACCACCCATTTGTCTGAATCTCGGGCCCATTTTCGTGCTTCCAAAAATAGTGTACTGAATCTTTGGCAATCAATGACCATCTGTGAGGTCAGCTTCAGCCCGAATTCTAGGAGTTGGTTTAACACCTCTAACAATTCCATACCTCCATTTTCAGAATAGGTATGAATAACGATGGATGCTCTGGTAAGGGGTGACAGTGCCTGATCAGCGAGGCTAGTAGGGTGTAGGAGGAAATATGGACAAATTTGAAGAGGTTTAGGAGGGTATAGGGGTATGATTTGGGTTGATGGATTAAAATTCGGGTTTTCTTCCAAGAAGATGGCATTGGTGTGATTTGGGAGTGGGTTGTGAGTAGTGTTTGGCTTAGGATTGGTTGGTGGGGCGATGGTACCCCGGTCAATGAGATCTTGGATTACGTTTCGGAGGTGAAAGCACTGGTCGGTGGTATGGCTAGCAGTTTGGTAGAAGGTGCAATGAGTTTCGGTCTTGAAGTTTCTTGGGAGTGGATTTGGCAATGGACGTGGATCCAAGGGACTGATGAGGTTTCAACTTAACAAGGCTTGGTAAACTTTGGAGAGGGGAGCATGAAGCTCAGTGTATTCCCTTCGGAAGGGAGCAGAGCGGCTTTTTGGTGCCCATGATGTGGTTGGTTGAGAGATATTGTTGATGGTTGAGACTGTAGCATTGGCAGGCTTGTCATACTTTCTAGGGGTGAACTGTCCAGACACCTTCTTTGGTCCAATTTCTGCTTTAATGAGGCTTTCCTCGATTTTCACTCCAGCCTCTTTGAGAGCTCTGAAGTGGGGATAGTATTGTCCTCCCATCGTCGCTCTGACATGGGGCAAGAAGTTCTTCTTCACTATGTTGACTTGTTCTTCCTCAGATGGACGATTAGTCATGGTAGCTGCTCGCTCCCTCCACAGACTTATGAAGTTACTGACTGATTCCCTAGGATTATATTTGTGCAGCTCTAAATCACGACGGGTGACCTCAATCTCTTCGTTGTATTTGTACTGCGATATGAATTCTCGGGCTACATCCTCCCAACTACGGATTCTGGATTCCTCAAGGGATAAAAACCATCGGAGGGCACTATCCTTCAAAGTTTGCTGAAATAATTGGGCCATCACTTCTTCAGAAGCCCCTAATAGAGTCATGGAACGATGATAACTGCGAAGATGAACAATTGGGGGACTACTCCCCCTGAACTTCTCGATATTTGGCATCTTGAACTTCTCGGGCAACTCGCTTTAGGATAAGGAGACATGTGGGTGTAGTCCATGTAATTCCCAGAGATCCTGACTTGGTCAAACTTTTTGGTGAGCATCTTGAGATCCTCTTTGACTTTATTCAACTCCTCCTCCTTTAGATCAGCGACCACAGGCAGGTTAGCCATAGGCTGGGCAATGTTTGGCATTGGAAGCTAGGCAGGCGGCGGCCCATTGGCAGGAGGGGCACGTGGAGCGTGCTGATATTCTTCTGAGACCCAGATAGGCTCGGGTTGACCCATAGCACGAGGGAATCGGGCCTCGGGCTCTTGAGGAATAGGAACATGGTTTTATTGCATTTCTCAGACCTCAGCTTGGAGGTTGTCAATCTTGGCCACGAGCTGAGCTAGGACTGTCGGCAGATCCGGTTGTATGACTGGTGCTTGATCTTCACTCTCCATGGAAGATGGATGGATTCCGAACTCGGAAGAAGTAGTAGAGGAGCGGATGAAACTCTGGGGTGATTTGACTGAAGACCGAAGCCAATAGGGAGCCAGGCCAAGGGCTTGCAATCGACCTGAGAAGGCGTAGGATAAGATTTATTTTTGAGAAAAGGGAAGAAACTATTTTTGGATTTTTGATAAAGAAGGGAGAAATGTTTTTGGATTTTTAATAAAGAAGGAAGAAATGTTTTTGGATTTTTAATAAAGAAGGGAGAAATGTTTTTGGATTTTGAATAAAGAAGGGAGAAATGTTTTTGGAGACGGAATCTCAGCATGATTATTATGATTATTATGTTCTCACTTGTATTTAATTCTCCTAAATGCAATGCCGGACGGGACCCGAGCCTAGAAAAGTGGGGTTTTTAATATATGCAAAGCTACGATTTGGACTTGTAACTAGGCTCACGGACATGATCCCATTTACAAAATGCGCAAAAATTGGGCGGCAGGCCGACCCAGAATTTCGGCAGAGTTTCGGGTTGAAATCGGTAATATAAAGTGCGTGTCCTAAGTCTGACACCTATATGCGGGTATACAGTTGATTAGGTGAATCGGCATGGGTTCCCCCTTTGGCGTGACTTCCACGATATACATCTTGCTCTTGCGGGAAATCGATACGTGTGGACAAGCCATTTGATATACCTCAGTGTACGTGAATTGCCTAACCATATACCTCGTGGGGACGGTACGTGTGAGAGTGAATTCGATATACTCGGCGTATGTGAATGAATTCCCTGCGATATACCTCCTGTCATGACTTCGGTCAAACGGTACGATGCGGGGGAACCGTTCGATATATGTCGAAGGTACTTGGCCAGTGGAAGGTGAGAGTCATATCGCATAGGCTAACTGCGCCCTGCCGGACCAGCGCCCATCACGAAGTGACCCTCCAGTTACTGGGTAAAATTTGGTCAATAGCAATGCTCTTTGGTGATGTTGTGTGAATCATGCATGATCCTCTTTATTAGTATCTTGTGATGAGAATGCCTTTCTTGATTATGCCAAACAGGGAACAAAGTACAAGTACCTCAAAAGGTATTCCAAGTATGGATGGGTGATGCGTGCAATATGGGGATATACAAGTGATCCTAGGTGAACTTGGAGCGAAGTGTACATGGAGAATTTTCTACAAGTGTGTGAACATAAGCGTAAGCATGGGATACATGTGAGAAAGGGGAATAGGCAAATATGGGGGGAAACATAAACAAATATAGCATCCATGTAAATAGAGACAAGCCCACCAGCAAAAACACAAGTCCCCAGCAGAGTCGCCACTGTGGCCATCCTCGATCCTGATCCCTCGCGGGCGGGTGCGTGGAGGAAAGGATCCTTCGGGTCCCGCGCGTCCCTCTCGAAAGCGCTTCAGCCGGCATCGTTTGTGGTGTGAAAAATGTAGAGAGATTCAGAGTTGTCAGTCTATTTTACTCAAAACAGATAAAAGAAAAAGGGGAAGCCACCCCGAAGAGTGACATCCAAAGATATACTGGTGCATACGAAACCAAGATGATTCGAGAAGGGTTCAGAGGCTTAGTTACGAAATTGGAAGGTGTTAGGCACCCATTCCGCCCTTTCGGTCTCTCATGAATATTTGCTATTTTCCTTTATGTTATCCCCCGTGATATGTGTGCATGTGTATATATATACAATGGAGGTAGGAATCCTCGACTTGTATCATGGAAAAGATAAAGTGAGTCATCCGTAGGAAGTTATAAGAGTAATATTAGAAAAATAAGATTTACGCGATTACCCCTACGTTGATCGTTATAAGGGAACGATAACGCATATGGGGTAATGCGTCACTAAGAACAAGTATATGTATAATATAAGAAAAATGGATTTAGTATTTGAATTTATGAGCAAAACCCTCTTTTTCTTATTTTTTGGGTTTTATGAAAATAAAAGATGTGCAATAATACTAAGTAAAAAGTATATTAGGATGTGTGAAATGAGATAATAAAAGTGCTAAGTAAGAAAACAAGTTATTGAGAATTCAAGAGAATTTAAAGAGAGAGTTTGAGAAAGTTGGACCTTCTTGAAGATCTTGAGCTTGATCTTAAATATTGGGGAGCATCCCTTGCACTTTGGATGATGATGGAGAGTGGCTAATTCACCAAGTTTTACGAAAGGGATGATGAAAAGTGGGAGTAAAAAGGGGATTTGGAAGTTGAAATCACGTTGCCTTCGAGAGAGGTTTCTGGGATTCGTTGAGAGGGATTTTTTATCAGATCTGGGCTCTCCTTGAAAATGAGGTGAAGGCCTCCTTTTATAGGCCCAGGAGAGTGCCGATCGGCATAGAGCCCTTCCTGCCTATCAGCAGGCAGGTTCTTGAACCTGCCGTTTGGCAGTGTGTTTCAGGCTTTTTCGGAAAATCAGCCGCCGAGGGAAAATCGTTGGTCATAATCGTGCACGGGGCATACCGTTGGAAAGGTAATTCGGATACCTTCGAAAGTCCTTTGGACCGCTCCCGGGTTGGGGAGTTGACTCTGGGTCAAATATGGCTAGGAAGCAATTATCGGTCCATTGGACGGGGAATCATTCGGACGCAAATGGATCGTTCGTCCGCATGGTAAGTCCGAATCACGCATGGGGAACACCATTGGAAAGGTTAGGAGATGTACTTCTACATTCCAAAGAGTTAGACCCGGTTTGGAGACTTGACTTTGGTCAACCAGGCTCGGGAAGCGCTCGGTGGCCTGTCGGAGTCAAACGAATCGTTCGTCTGCATGGAAAGTCGGAATCGTGCATGGGGCAGACCGTTAGAAAGGGTATTCAGGGACCTTTTAAGATTCATTCAGCCTCAGTCAAGCTGAAGAGTTAACATAGGTCAAACAGAGCCCGGGAGCGCCCGGTGGCCTCTAAGTCAGGTTTCGGACGTAAACGGACCATTCTTCCGCATGGTAAGTCGGAATCGCGCACGGAGCGGACCGTTGGAAAGGGTATTCAGTTCCCTTTGAAGATTCATTCAGTCTCAATCGAGACTAAGAGTTTGACTTTTGGGTCAAACCTAGCCGGGGAGTGCCCGATGGCTTTCAGGTCAGTACTCTGAGCGTGACCTGGGTTTACAGTTATGAAGGGAGGTACTAGGGACCTAAGGAGAGTCAGGGGTAATAGAATGGGGTGTCTACACATATATAACAAAATCATTTTATTAAATGGCCACCGATGTCGTTTAATATTTAAAAGTTACCGTTTGAAAAATAGACGCGCGACGTCGTTTTCAGAAATCGAATCCCAAACAACAAAACATGAATACTTGTTCAAACTAATATGCCACGTATATAAATAATTATATATAATAAGACGTGTCATCACTTAGTAAATGCACAGGCCATCTAACTTTAAATCCAAGGGGCTATACTATCAACTCTCAAGCCAGATGGAAACACTTAATAATGTTACCCTTACAAAAAAATGTTATATGACATCGTTTATAAAAAAAACGATTTCGGTTTTAAGAGAAAAACTATGGGCTGAAAAGGATTAAGCCAACGACATTGATTAAGAAAAAATTGCTATGGTCAAATCTACATGGCATGGGTCATGATAATGTCTAACATCAAATATATATAATATATTATATATATAAACACACGACAACTGTAACACATATATAGCAAGGGACCATTAAATGAAAACTCAGTTATAGCTAACAAAAAGTTTTAATAAGCACCAATCAAATTGGCAGCAGCTAATAAATAAACATATATACATATATATATATATATATATATATATATATATAATATAAAATTGTACGGTCACATCACTTAGGAGCACATCAACTGTTAAGCCAACAACTATTAGACCTTCTATGGTCTTTACACGCCAACAATAGATAGCCTAAGGCTATGACCTCCTAAAGGTCCAAACATGGAAAGGTCTACTAAGGTCATTTAGCCACGCATGATAACATATCCAACAACTAATATGATTATCAACATATATATAAAATAGCAAATAACTAAGGGCTAGGACAGGCCTTGTCAATACGGCAACAGGTAAGATTACTACGTAAATTTTCTACTACTAATAGCACCCACAATAGTGGGATAAGAATACAAGAGATTTTGTAAATTTACAAATTTACATGTTTGGACTGGTGGGGGAAAAGGAACAAATTTTGTATAAGAATTTGTAAGCGTTCTGCAAATTTAGAGAACCATTAAAAATTCTACAAAAGTTCCTACGAACTTCATTTATTTGTAGGAATTGATACGGACAAATGAAGTTTGTTGCAACTCTAAATAATCAATTAATATTATATATTTAGGTTCGAGCGAACTATATTAGGTCGTAGAAATTCCTACGAACTATATTAGTTCGTAAGAATTTCCTATGAACTAATATAGTTCGTAGGAAGTGTATACTTTAACTGAAGTGACATATCTTACCAGTCACCATTGTAAGAACGCTGAGGCACGAAAGCTAAACTGGTGCTTTTGAATTTGTAAATTACCTTTCATTGAGAGATACCACTACGGATGTGCTAAGTAGATACACACAAGCTGCTTATATATTATATATATAATATATATGACACGCATACATACGCATATAACATATATACTATAGCATACACAACAATATATATAATATAATTACACGCATACATAACTAGCCGTATCACTCTTTAAATCGGAAACACTAACATGTTATAACATATATTATATAAAGGCCATGCATGAGGACATACATAATACATAGAAAATAACATATAAGCCACATATATATATAACTCCATATACACGGATTAAATGTTTTTAACAAAAAATTAAACAAACAAATTAATTCATAAATTTTATTTAAGAAAATATTTAATCTCATTAATAAACTTTCCAATTAACTTTTAAATTGTTAAAAAAATTCTTTCTAATCACACTAAAACAAAATCAATAGTCATGATATTATGAAATGCAGTGCCGTGTGGTGCATCCTATATGAATAACAAAAGTCCTGCGAGCCCTAGAGTATGAAAATTACCTTTTCTAGAAGGGCGGATTGAATTAAGAGCTCATTTGATGTAGACGAACATAGAGAACTTGGCGCCGAGAGGCGAGACACAATCCTAATTACAAAAATATTTTGTCAAAATTCACGTCCAACTAGATGAAGGTCTATATAGCTAAAGCACATAAAGCAAACCCTATGTGTGCTCTATATAGGTACCTTCGTGGAGATCAATTATGTGTAACTAATTAAGGGTGATCGATTCAGAGGGTTGAGGTCGATTATGTGGACCTAAATAGTTGAAGTGATTATTTTAGAGGTTCTATGTCGATTCTGCATATCTAAGGAGTTAAGAGTGACCGATTCAGAGGGTCGAGGTTTATTCTGCAAATCTAATTAAGAGTGACCGATTCATAGGTTCGAGGTCGATTCTGCAATTCTAATTAAGAGTGGTCGATTCAGAGGTTCGAGGTCAATTTTATGAACCTACATAGTTAAGGTGACCATCTTAGAGGGTCAAAGTTGATTCTACGGACATAAGGAGTTGAGAGTGACCGATTCAGAGGCTCAAGGTTAATTTTAGGAACCTAATTAAAAGTAACCAATTTAGAGGGTCAAGGTCTATTTTGTGGACCAAAAGAGTTAAGGTGACTATTTCATAAGGCCGAGGTTAATTTTGCGAACATATTTGAGAGTGACCGATAGTTATGATGGGTGGCATTCTTACATTTCAATTCACCTGGGGAGCACGGTAGTGGTGAGGGCTCTATAAGTGATGGCGTGGCATTTTTAAACAAATTTTCTCAGGGCTATTATGAGATCGATCCTCTGCGGATTTTCATACAAGTTCGCCATTGTGACTAGAGTATCTTGGCATTGATGATGTTGTATGCTTGATTTTGTGGCTTTTTTTGTAATTAAAAAGAGACTCAAAAAGATGAAGATGATAGATTTTCGTTTGATTATCTTGATTTAGTGGCTTACTCTACATGCACTTTAATTTTTCACTAGGTTTTCATTTTGAAAAAAAATATAAAAAATGTGTTTTTTGGAATTTTTGAATAAGTTTTTGGCATATTTGAATAGAGAAATGCCTTGGAGGCTTAGTTGTAAAGAGCTTCCCTTTGAAGGGACTTTTTTTCAAAATACAAAGGGGTAGAAGAGGAAAAAGGGGGTTTCCCAAAATAGGGAATGAATGTCATATCCCCTGGCCTACCTGTTGCCTTATAAGTGCTTAGGGGGATTATCAACCTTCCGACGGTGCTGAATTTAGTGTGTTTGAGAGTATACTAATAACAATTTTACTGGTACTGCAGCTCTGGGATTGACTACCAGGTTACTTTTAATAATTGGTGATATGATGACGGACTCCCAAGTGGCCACGATTATGTCGTGGATGTCCCATCATTGTAATCCTACTACTGTTATATTGGGAGAGACTCTGAATGGACTAGATGCCTGGAAATAAGGTTGGGCTAATTTTCTATGAGGTAGCCCTGTGATGTTGTTGATGTGAGTGTCGGAGAGACTGTGCCTACTGGTTCCTCATGAGTACCCTCTGTGGGTGTTCCCAATTTTTTTCCACGGTCTTTCTTCAATTTTGGCCCATCTATAGAGAACCGGGTGAATTTGCTTGTGGAGTTTGGGGCCAGGAATCTTCATTGGTCCGTGTCGTGGTGGGGTAACCTGTAGCCTATTCTACAACTCGAAGATTAATAATATGTGCAGTTGGTGGGCCTTCATCAGATTTCTTTATATTTTCCATGGAAGATTATGCATCAGGTAGGCTAGGAACAGATTGTTCTTCCTAGTATGACCAACTTCTTTCTCGTAAAGGATTTTAATGAATCTCTAAGGATGATCATGGTACCTTTGTGGTATACCGTCGATTGTCTACCCGTACGTCTTAGTTTGTTGATGAGGTTGGGTCTATATCTGGGGACTATTTGAAGTGCCTCTAGAAACAGATGGTTATGAAGATTTATGACAAGGAGACTAGACAAAGGTGTCTTTTGATGTTTGACCCTTTAGAGGAGGGCGCTGTGGTTTCATCCAAGCTGATCAAGGTATACCATCGTATGGAACAAATACAAAATCGTAACGAGGATGGGGATTCTTGAGTTCCTTCATGGAGTAGGAATGATGATGAGGCGGGTCTATCTGGTAGTTGAAGCTGGTCTTGGATATGAGGAAGGTATTAGTAATATGTGGGGTTGTTGTGTAGGTTATGTTTGATGTGTTTGGCTTATGAAGTTTTTAAGAGTAGTGGTAATTTTTCGTTCTTATTGTTGATTTTTCATGTAACTTTCATATGTTGTTTTTAATAAGATATGATGATGATTTGGACGTATTTTGCCGTGCCTTTGATAAATTATTTTGTTTAAACTATCTATACCGATCGCTAAGGCATACATAATCCTTTTGTTCATTTTAAATGACGAGAAAGACAAATGTTCTCTAAGGGAGAAAAGAATAATATTTTCAAAACAAAAGATAATATTTTCAAATGTTCTCTATTGAAAATGTGGTTTTTGAGAGGATCAGGTTCCACGTAGTTCTGAGCATGGGGGGGGGGGGGGGGGGGATATAGATGCGCGCGCGCACACACACACACACACACACACATACACATATATATATATATATATATATTGGTGCAGAATTGTGCGGATAGTAAATGAGGTAGACAAAACGCATGTGAGCCATGACGTTTAGAAAAGTAAAAAAACACTATCCGGTTTATAGTTGTTGCACGCTTTTTTATCCCCAAAATTTACTTGATGAGATAAACCCTCTTCTTCATCAACCACTCAACAACTCCCTCTTCACAATAAGGGCCGATCAAACCCTCAATACACGCTTGAATAATTTTTAACAAGGACCCTCTTCTTCCTCACGAAATCTGGTATTACGCCTGTTAATGTGACCACTTATTTATTTTTGTGTGAACTTATTTATTTATGTGGCAACCTATTTTTTTAGGGTTTAAACTGTGTTTATTTTCTAACTTATTTAATTTCTTTGTTAGGGTTTAAATTGTGTTAATTTTTGTTGTAATGTTTAAGTGAATGTGCCAACTTATTTTTATAGGGTTTAACCTGTATTTATTTGCCAACTTATTTAATTTCTTTGTTAGGGTTTAAACTGATTTTTTTTTGTTCAGAAAATGGATAGTTCGAGTATTAATAAAGAGCTATGGATTGGTGATAATATGGCATTTTAGATTAAGATTGAGCAAAATGTCAATTTAGCAATTGGGACTGAAAGAGGGGAACAATGTGTGATAATAAGTTTGAATGACATTGGTGAATATTTGAACCCACAATAAGCTTATGTTTATTTTATAGGATTAGAGATAGAGAAGGAGCAAGTGTTGCCTAGGGCAGTTACGGTTCAACATAATTGTTTTTTTCATTCAATGTATCTATCTATAATATTGTTTTGTCATGAATGTCTAAGTGTATTCAACCTGTTATTGTTAATCACATAAATGTTTTAGTGATTCAAGTGTTTTTCAATTCTTAACTATTTTGTGATGATGGATGTCTAATGGAATGTGATTCTAGTGGATGTTAACTGTTTTGCAATTGTTAACTATATAGTTAATTATTTTATTTTGTATTAGAATGATGCTAATGGGTTTAATGGAAACCACACTAATTGTTAACAAAATAATTAACTGTTAACAAATTTTGTGCATCCTATACTATGCACTGTAATGGATGTATAATGGAATGATCTTTGGAACAACTTTCATTACATTACCAGAAACACATTATAATACCCGAAACCATTACAACCACTGCTACAATTACATCTCCTAAACCAACATCTTAAAAAAATCACAGCAATAAGTACAATCACAATACAACTGATGTCTTTCGGTATCCACTGATCTTTAAGCATCAATCCATCGAAAAAATCCACTAGAATTAATTTAATAGTTAGGACATGCAACAAAACGCTGTACTGGATTCGCCGTTGTCTTTGACGTTCGCATCTCCACAAGATCTCCACAATTGCATAAAATGTTGGAGTGAAATGAACTTTTTTACAATTCCATATCCTGTAAGATAGAATTACATAATTATTAAAAAAGAATAGAAACATTTTGATAACATGTCCTTGCAGGATAATTTTTTTAAAAATAAAAACCATTACCATGATAAAAAAAATTACAAACAGGAGATTTATTTGTAAAAAAAATTTACAATAGGTATTTTACAATATTTTGCAAATAGGTCCTTATAGGATAATTTTTTTTAAAATAAAAATCAATTCCAAGATAAAAAAATTACAAACAGGAGCTTTATTTATAAAAAAAAATTACAAATAGGTATTTTAAAAATAAGAACTAATGTTTTCTTTTCGTAAACTTTGTTCCAAATATATATATAGTACCTTTGTTCCAAATCATTGGACCTTTACAAACAGTTATGAAATAACTCGTATGTTTTGAATTTATTTTATAAACAAGTAAATTGTAACTGTGAAGAGGAGTTGTTGAGGGTTTAAGGGTTTGATCGACCCTGCTTGTGAAGAGGTTCTATTGAGTGATTGATGAAAAAGGGGGATTTGTCTCATCAGGTAAGATTTTGGGATAAACAAGCGTGCAATAGAAACAATCCAGATAATGTATTTTTTTTCTTTTCTAAATGACATGGAACACTTGCGTGTTGTCTACCCCATTTACTGTTCGTTCGCAAGTGAGCCTCTCTCTCTCTCTCTCTCTCTCTCTCTCTCTCTCTCTATCTATCTATCTATCTATCTATCTATCTATCTATCTATCTATCTATCTATCTATCTATCTATCTATCTATCTATCTATCTATCTATCTATCTATCTATCTATCTCCATATATTTATATAATAAAGTAGAAAACTTATGTATGTCACAAGCTGAAACTATGATGTCATCTTAATGAATTTTTCGTGCACTTCCTATTTTGCCCTTGGCAATTTTGATTTCCCCCTCTTTTGACTCACTCTAATTTGTTTCCCCTTTTCTTCAAAATTCAAAAATGAGGATAGAATAGTCTTCCACCATTCTCACCCTTACCCACATTCTCCAAACCTACGCGTATCTTATTTTTTAGCCCAATTTTCTCTCGAACATGGAGACTCTCACCTCACCCTCTAACCGAAACCCTCCATTTTACATGTATTCTCTATTTCTCTCAAACGATTGTTAGTATAAACCCATTGTACGGTGGCTCCATTTTACAAGAACCCTCCATTTTATAGGAACCATCCATTGTACGGTGGCTCTCTCACCGGAACCCTCCATTTTAAACAGGTATGGTGGCTTCATATCAAACGATTGGTACATGTTTTTATCCCAAACCTTCAATTATTAGTATAAAACGATTTCTCTTTGGTAAGGTGGCTTCATCTCAAATGATTGTTAGTATAAACCCATTGTACGGTGGCTCTCTCACCGGAACCCTAAATTTTAAATAGGCGGTGGCTTCATCTCAAACGATGGGTACGTGTTTTTACCCTAAACCTTTAATTGTTAGTATACCACTGTTTTAGTACCTAATTTTATTATAAAATGGCTTCATCTCAAACGATTTTCGTACATGATTAGTATTAAATGATTTCACCAGAGCCCTCTTTTACCCCAAACCTTCAATCGTTTTAAACATGTATGGTTCTATTTCACCATCTCACCATTTCACATGTACTCTCTCTCAGCTGTTGGGGTCAAATGGATTCTTATATTTATGTTGATTTGGGATATAAAAATTAGACTTGATGTCTGATTTGGGTTCAAAAATAGGTATGTACCTATTTGTATCTATTTATGTCGATTTTATATATGCCTTTGTATGTGATTTGGGTTCCAAAAATTGGTATATACCCATTTATATCTGATTTGGATTTTAAAACATTAGTTCAGGCAACTTTTTTTAGTATACATCAGACGATACTTCTGGGGGTAAATTGGGTACCAAATTAGCAGTCCCTTCTTAAACATTGTTTCTAAATATGTTATAAAACATGTATACACACTTTGTATATATGTTAACACCCCCTTTTTGTTTAAGAAAGTGTATATATGTTATAAAAAACAAATGTTAAGAACAGGGCAAAAATAATGATGTATTTTAAATACCTATCCGGTCAGATCTCAATTACCTGTTTCAATATGGGCCATTTCAAAATGAAAAAAATGATGTATTGGGGTTTTATATACCCGTTTGTACCTATATATATATATATATATATATATATATATATATATATATATATATATATATATATATATATATATATATTTGATCTAACACATTACTGATCTAACACAAATTACATATCTAACACAAATTTACAGATCTAACAAATTTACATATCTAACACATTACTGATCTAACATAAATTTACATATCTAACACATTACTGATCTAACACAAATTTATAGATCTAACAAATTTACACAAATTTGTGTTAGATCTGTAATTTGTGTTAGATCAGTAATGTGTTAGATATGTAAATTTGTTAGATCTGTAAATTTGTGTTAGATTTGTAATTTGTGTTAAATCAGTAATGTGTTAGATCAAATATATATATATATGTAAATCGGGTTATTTTTTTAAAATGCCTATAGCATGTTACTATATATCAGTTTTGTTCTTATGATCAAGCTTATTTGACTGATATTTATAAATCTACTATGTAAATCATGCTTACATGCTTCTTGATGTATATAGTTTTTTCATTTGGCAACACGAACCACATTAACACTTACTGTTTTGGTAAGGAATCAAAGAACATTATAGAAGATGAGGCGACTATATATATGCTACTGAGAGTATCTCAATTTTCATGTGAGTTGTGGAATTATATTTCAATTCTGTGATTCAAATTTTCCCACTTTCTATCTATAGTTTGTACTTTTACTTTTATATGGGTAAATTGCTATTTAAAGTTGTATGTTTGGATTTAAGTATGGTATACTTATTTTCATGTGTTTGTTTCTCGGGAAGAAGGCAAAGTCAAAAATTAGCGTCGTGCCTTCTATTTTGTGGATCATATGTTGCAGGAAGTAGGAAACTTTCACCTTGATACATGAGTGGCCTTTTTTTGCAATTTTTTTGTTGTGGATCATTCATGGCCTTTTTTCAAATTTCTTCAAATTGTGGAGCATACGTTATGGATCATTCAATTTTTTTTTGGCTGCTACATGGATTTTTTCAATTCTAAATTTGATTTTGATTTCTCACATGAATGGATGTTCCAAATGATTGATGGGAATGTGGAATATAAGCAATTTATGTCCTTTAGGACTGTTTGATTTCTCACATGATTGGACTATTTGATTTTGATTTCTAGGGCTTCAACTCTTTATGTACTTTTAGGACTATTTGTACATATCTCAAGATCTCATTCTCCCCGGGTTCTATTTGGTTGAGGAAACAACATAATGTAAAAGAAATGATTTTACATTCCTTTTAAGGGAATTTTTGACATTAAATGTAACATAGAATGTGCTTAGTTTCGTTTGGGACTCCTCTATCCTATGGGAGGCTTTAGTGTAGCCCATTTAGGTTTCAACACTCAGCTGCTTCTATGATAATTTTATTCTACTTTTACCTAATTTATAGATACGGGATGCATGCACTCTATTCTTTTAAAAATTATTTCAATAACAGTAATTTCTGAAACTACAGGTTCAGTAATTGGTTTCTAATTTTTCTCCGAGCATTTTACTATGCAAAAAAAAAAAAACATAGTGGGAAGGTTTTGTGAATTTTAAAAGTTGAAGGAGAAAACCAATTCTAATGTTAATCAAAATTACTTGTTAATATTATAATTAAGAACTCGACCCATGAACTTTGTGATGTATTGTGACACCCCGCCTAATTAAATACCGGGCGATCACTCCTTTATTAAATTAAAATCAAGGTGAACAGTTGGTTCATTCTTAGCATCACTGTCGTAAAAATACTTTTCCAATTTAAACACCCTAAATAATTAAGCTAAGTGTCAAAACCATTTAAAACCTTATTCTCATTTTATTAAATCCGGTTATAAAACCTTAAACCATTAACATCTAAAGAGTCACCCATTAAGAATAAAAATAGAATTGAACATACACGAATTTAATCATCAATAATAAATCCCAACATTTACAACACTAAAGGAAAACATCCTGACAGTAATAAATCCCGAAATAAAGGTACTGAAAGTAAAAATTTTAATCTCTGACAATACCAACTAAATAATAGAAAGAGGGCGACACATGACCCTGTTGGATAAAACTGAACTAGGAGTAGAATCAAATGGATGAAGTCGTCTAAACAATAGGCCTGCAACTCCCACCTAAGCTGCAGCACGTTCCTTCCAAAGGATCCTAAGTAAGACGCCCCTGTGGCTGGGCACCTGTAATACATACATATATATACAAGAGAGAAAAGGGAATAGAAAAGGGTCAGAGCCCGATAGTGTATATGATTAAAAAATTCGTTTAGCAAGTATTTAAATTGATACAGGCCAATGCAACAACATATTAGTGCGACACTCTCTTGAGAAATTCTCGCCTCTCTTCTAATGTGCACTCCTATCGCACTAACCTTCCCAATGGTTTATCTCATCATATATCACACTATCTTTTCCCAATGATATAACTTATCTTAGGTTATTCGCAGGATTTACAACTGAACAACACAAGTATTTAAAACGTAAGATTTCAATTTGTAACCAAGATTCTCCTTTTAACTTTATTAATCAATAAAGTTTTCCAGTGTCATATTATACTTTCTCAAAACAATTATTTATAATTTGAGTCATCAACCATGTCCTACATATCAAATCACAGTAGGCAGTTCCAGATTTCAGAATTTCATATATATATTAACTACTCGTATAATATATATATCATAACAGTACCCCACATAAAAACTATGGTGCGGGCATACTCTGCTATCCAATCCCCGTATCAATCGTACTAAAGGGAATACAAGTTCGGAATCACTCTCGAACTGTATAAATACATACACAAAAAATATTGAGGCGAAGCATAGTTTCCAAGTCCAAGAGGTCAGTACATACCCTCACGTCTCTTAGGACCGTGACTACCGATTCGATAACCTGTACCTAGGATTCCTATCTTTTAGGGTACGAGTCAATATCCCCCCATAAGGCACACGAGATAAGATCGTCCCAGCGCGGTAACCTCAGGGATAGCAAGTAGTGCGGGCATGATTTTCACAAGTATATAATATATGCATACACAATCATATAAATATACCACTTTTATTATATCAATTTAGGTTTATCCAATAACCCACATTCACAACATTTATCCTTATTTTCCCATTATTATTTATCAAGTATAATGGTTCGTTTCTAACTTTAATTCGAAGGGGTTTTCCAACTTACTACGTAACCCTCATGGACTCTATTCTTCCAAATATACAATTCAGTAGATATCTATTTATGTTCCAACGTAACTCTCTCTTACGTGTCTCTCCCCTTTAATATATACTTACATTATCCCTTATGCAAAAATCCCAAAAATATAGATTTCGCCTTACATTAAAGGATTTTGAATTTTATTTTCAAAGATGAGAATTTCAAACGGTTTCGAAATCGGAATTAAAATGGAGTTTTAATTGAATTTTTATTATCTCTAAGAGTCCCCAAAACATAAAACTGTCTAGAAAAAAAAATATTAAAAAATATTGAACGGTCCGATCGAGCTGAATGTTTTTCTGTAGCTTCCTCCCGTCTTCAGCTAATTCTCTGTAAAATTTCATCCAATTCCAACGGTCCGATCGTCCGGAATAATTTTTTTTTTGGTGTTTGTATCTGATTAGAACTCTTTTCTTAATCAAACTCTTAATCCTTTACATGACAAAGGGTTTCCAGAATATCATATAAATCATCACTACATGAAAATTTCCCATCTCAAATTGGGTTTTTCTTCCATAAATCTCATCCTAATAACTCCTAAACTAATATGGATGATGCATCAACGAAATAAGCAAGATAAACACTTGCCTAGGATTTTCAGAAATCTGGTTTGGTGTTGAATTTGGTGTGGTTGCGTTCTCCGTCTCGCGATCTACGCGTTGGCGGTGGCGGCGATGCAAACGGGTGAGTTTTGAGCCTTGGAATGCCTTGAGGGCTCTCTCCTCTCCTCTCTAATGTCCGTTCTAGTGTTTTGAGTTATCTAACCCTAGGAGATAACCTAAACATCTGATATAACCCCTTTAATTTTTGTGGGTTTAATTACCCAAAAATACAAAATGACTAAAATGCCCTCCCGGGGTACTAATTAGGCCTAAAAACGCCCCGAGACCCAAACTAAACTCCCGGGTATACTTTTCTGACTATCTCGACCCTTACGGACGCATTAGCGCACTCAAAACGACCATGCGGACAACTTATAAAATATTCACTTTTATTAATCCACATTTAGTCCCGACACGACACAGGCGCGTCCCGACTTAAATTTCCACAATTGTCATTTTATTCACACGTGACAATATTATAAAAATAAATCTCATATATTACTATACTCATCCAGTAATATGCAACAAATAATATATTCCCAATAATTACTAACTCTTGTCACGCTAGTAAATATTTAAAATAACATTTCGGATTAAAATTAAATTAATTTATCTCAATTAAATTTAATAAATCCTTAAATTTAAAAGCCATGAAAATACGGGGTATTACATATATACAATTCCACCAGGCCGAGGATGCAACACATGATAATATTTTTTGTAAAATTGACACTGAACCTAAAACAGTTTAATCATTTTGCGTAAGAATAAACCATTTTTATGGGATTTCAACACTTATATTTCATTGAGTCCTATTTTACCGAGTACTATTTCATTGAGTCCTAGGCTTTCAAATGCACATTTTCTTTAGTGTAGCACATTTAGGTTTGAGCACTCCGTTGCAGTTCGAGCAGGATAGCTCCTTGCCCAAAACTATTGTACAATAGACCTAAGTGTGCTTTTGTGTTTTAGTTTGTTCAAAGGATGGATTTCTAAGAGAAACTCAAAACACTGAAGACGCTATGAAGCTAATGTAAAACATGAGTTTTTTCAGTGAGTGGCAGGGGGATATGAGAGGTTAGCTCAGGAAGGGGGGGATATAAGGACATAATTCTCATGTCCGTTATCTTACAGTTTTGTATGTCATACGCCGCTACATTCGGCTACATCTGGCACGTCTCTACACGATCGCTCATGACGGCCTCTATTCGAATTCCAAGCATCAAGCATTCAACAACTCCTAAATGTGTCCCTCATCTGCCACAACGATTTCACGTTCCTTGATTTTAGGCACAGAATGTAAGTGGAACGCAAGGGAAGTCAAAACAGTGAAACAAGGCTTGATAGGGAAGTTCAAGGGCATTTTCGTAATTTCACATCCATATTTCGGAGGTCAGGTCAACTGGAAAGTTGAAGAGCTCGCCGCAACGAAGATACTGGAAGAAACGTCACCTCAATCCGAGCTACGATGAAGAAGTTATGACCTTTTGAAGTTGGAGAAAATTCCTTGAAGAATGCTATTTTTTAACCCCATACCAGAATGGTACCACCAAACCGGTTCGGTGTACCCCAGAATGGGTTCGGTGTACCTGTACGCTGATAAGATTTTTAGAGTTTTAAAAAAGCGGAACTCTTCATTCTTTTTCCTATAAATACCAACTTCGGGGGAGTTGTTTTGCAAGACTTTAGGAGACGAATTTGAGAGTCCAAATACATCTAGTCTTCATATTTTTGAGTCCCAAGACTCATGTTTTGATTCACACATCCTTGCCAAACCTTTTTGAATCCTTTAGCAACCCAAGAACACAACTTTGGTTTGTTCAACCCTTGTGGAGGAGACCGTTCTTCTTCTTCTTCATTGCATCCCTACTGGAAAGGGATACTTCCAGCCGCGACTACAGAATCCGATACCCGAGGGTAATTCTTAGTCAACTTGTATTTTCATTATAATCCGATTGTAAGTCGTTCCCTTACAAATTATAGTGAAAATAAATGGTTTTGCCCCTGAGGGGGATTTTTCCTTAATTGCATGTGTTTGAATGTTCTTGCGTAGATTATCAATTTATTCAATCACATACTGCTACATGTTTAGGGTTTGTTTGTGTTAAAAGGGTTTTATATATGATTTGATCATTTGAACGCGTGCACACACACGTTTCTCAAATTGGTATCAGAGCGGGTTACGCTAATTTATCGCGTGATCCTGATCTTCAAGGATTTTTTTTGTGATACAATTTGACTTCTCACGTCGTCAAATTGGTATCAGAGCAGGTTACGCTAATTTATCGCGTATTCCTATTTTCCGCAAAATTTTTCTAAGATATCAATTTTCTGAAAAAATTGATTTTTGAAAAAGTGCGTGTTCAAATGGAGAAGTCATATTACAAAATGCCTGTTTTTGATGGGAGAAATTATGCTTATTGGAAAGCCCGTATGAGGTCGGATTTAAAAGCCATTGATGAACGTGTCTGGATTTTGGTTGAACGAGGGTGGACTCCTCCCACCGTGACTGTTGATAATGTGACCAACTTGAAACCTGACATTTCTTGGACTGATGTAGAAATTAAATGGTCATCTTTTAATTCTAAGGGTCTAAGTGCTATTTCTGGGTCTGTCACACCTGATGAGTTCAAACGCATAATGACGTGCACCACGTCAAAGGAGGCATGGGATGTTTTGCAACTTACTCATGAGGGTACGAACGCTGTTAAAGAATCTAAATTACAAAATTTGGCCACCCAATTTGAGACTATCACCATGTCTGAGTCCGAATGCTTTGATGAGTTTTTTGCACGCTTGTCGGACATTGTTAACACTAGTTTTAATTTGGGTGAGGTAATTGATAACACGCGTGTCGTTAAAAAGATTTTGAGATCTCTCCCAAAACGCTTTATTCCTAAAGTCACTGTTTTGAACTCTTTGGGAAATTTGAAATCACTTAAGTTGGAAGAACTTGTAGGAGATCTTCAAACCTATGAGATTGACATGTTTCCCAAAACCATTAAGGCTAAGGATAAAGGCATTGCTTTAAAGACTCATTTTAAGAAAAAGAAAGAAATAGTTTGTGAGTCCGATTCTGAGAGAGATTGTGATTTTGACTTAGATGACTTGGCCCTGTTTGCAAAAAAATTCAAAAGAATTCTCAAATTCAAGAAAAGTGGAAATTTCAATGATAAAAGGAATGTTGAGAAAAATATTTTTGAAAAGAAAAATAAAAAGAAAGGAAAGGCCAAAGAAAGTGGGGAGAGGGAAAAAGAGAATAAATCCGATGAGGAGTGTGAGGAAGATTTTGAGAACGTCACTTGTTTTGAATGTGGGGGTAAGGGACATAAGTCATTTGAGTGTCCTACGTGGCTTAGAAAGAAAGGAAAGAAAGTAGCCATTCCTGCGACACTTAGTGATAGTGAGGGTGATGAGACTAGTGGTGAGAAGTTGGTAGCTTTTTCTAGTCGTGTGAGCACACCCACCTTGTCCCACAATAGTGCCCACGAATGTGATAGTGATGGTTTGAGCACTTCAAGTGAGGGAGAAATTGAGAGTGAAAGTGGAGATGAAAGTGAGCTCCAAAAATCTTTTAGAGATTTGTACACCGAGACCTTGAAAACAAAGAAGTATAATAGGGATTTAGGTCATCGGGTTTTAGATTTGGAGAAAGAGAAGGAGGTTTTGAGAAAGGAGAAGTGTGATTTGACCGACACGTTGTCTAGTCTGACGACACGTGTATCCCAACTCGAGAGTGATCTCGAACGTGCCAGGGTGGTCAAAGTCAAGTTTGAGAACTCACCTAAGAAGATTGAAAAGGTGGTTCTTAAGGGTAAAGGTGAGAAGTTAGGAATAAGTCATGACGGTGCTTCTGCTTCCCGATTAGCACCCGAGCCGGTTCCCACTTTAGTGACAGTTTCACATGTGTCTCACCCTAACCCACCTAGGCGTCCCATTCCTATTAGGAAAATGCGTCCTAAAGTTTTGAGAGAGGTGCTCCTAGGCCTATTTATATTTTCTCACATTGCAAGAGGAGAGGACACCTTAGGGAATTTTGCTTTAAGTTGGGGTATGTGTCACGTTTTGCTTCTACACGTGTTTCTGGCACACATGCACCCACACATGATACTTTACATGCTTCCGGAGACTACATGAGAGAGTTTGCACATTTAGGTGAGCAAGTTAAGTTTTTAGTCAATACTTCACAAGAATTGATGGAGGTTTTTCATAAGCTGTCACCACCTTTGGAAAACCCCTCCGCACCTAATGATTGAGGTTTGACTTGTTTACTAGCATAGGGTGATTTTCATGATGACATTGTTGGCCTATTGCTAGTATGTATCATTTTGTATATATTTTTGTTTTGAAAAATTTTGAAAAGCACAAAAAGATTTTATTTTGCTAAATTTTTTGAAAAAGACCAAAAAGATTTTTGTACTTTTAAGCATCTTTTATGGATGAGCATGTAAGTTAGCCAAGTCACAACTTCATTCCATATATCCATGTGACTGTTTGATAGAGATTTGAGAGGCTACATCATTTCATCCATGTGCTTTACATTGATTGGAGTCTTTGAGATGTAATTAGTGATATCTTCCTACATGTTTGACTCCTATATCCTTTATTGCACACATGCACGGCTATATTTGATTATTTCACTTGTCTATCTCATGTTGGCTTGCGTGTTTTCATCTCAATCCTGTCTATACAATGTACAATATGCGATATAACTTGACAAGATTGGAATGCATGTAAAAACCGTTTTGGTGAGACTGTGTGTTTGTGTATAACGGGGAGGGGCTGCGAAAGGTCATCATCTATCCTTTGCGCAAAAGCCACCGTTAAAAGGACCTAAAAAATGGAGGAATTTTAATATCCGAGGTCCAAAGAGGTTAAAAGAGCCCAAAAAATTTTTACAGGCAATAAAAAGCAATTCATGCCAAATATGGGCCACTTAGGTTTCATCATCAATTCTCCAAAGTTTGAGAATTTAGAATGCCTCTATTCAATATAATATCTGAGGGAGTTTGGTTGGAGAATATAAACGGGTTTGCACTTCCTTGAAAGTCCTGAAAAAGCATAAAATCATTTTGGACGTTATTGGTGTGAATCATTTTGAGCTTTGATTTGTTGATTTGATTGAGTCAATATCTTATACCGCCACTCTTTTACACCAAAGGAAGCATTTGAGTTCATTCGCTAGGAATATCCAATATTCATCGTGCACATATGTCATGTTTGTATGCATTGATTTTCCTATCGAATTTGATCACACCACTTCATTTACGCTATCATTGACTTGGTTGCTTTGTGTTCATTCATGGTGTGATTTTATCCGTGTGACACCCCGCACTTGTTTATTTGATTTATTTCTCTCATTTGTCTATTTGGGGACATCATAAAAAGGGGGAGAAATGATTTATCTTATTATGGGGGAGTTTTGAAAGTTTGAGTTTGTTCATAAATTGGTATATATGTTTATCTCATTTCAAACTCGATATGTCACGTGGTATTTGCTTGTTCTCATGTGTGTAGGTACTACATTGATGTTTTCTGAAATGCACACCCTGATGAGAAAAGCTTTGAATGTATTGAAGACTTGAAGGTCAAACGATGAAGACTTACTCATTTTTATCTTTCCAGTTTTGGGTTCATGGAAGGGTAGATTTGTAGAGGCAATTTTGTTACTTGATAATTCGGATTTTTATGTATGTATCGGCATAGACATAGGGGGAGATTTGTAAGGACATAATTCTCATGTCCGTTATCTTACAGTTTTGTATGTCATACGCCGCTACATTCGGCTACATCTGACACGTCTCTACACGATCGCTCACGACGGCCTCTATCCGAATTCCAAGAATCAAGCATTCAACAACTCCTAAATGTGTCCCTCATCTGCCACAACGATTTCACGTTCCTTGATTTTAGGCACAGAATGCAAGTGGAACGCAAGGGAAGTCAAAACAGTGAAACAAGGCTTGATAGGGAAGTTCAAGGGCATTTTCGTAATTTCACATCCATATTTCGGAGGTCTGGTCAACTGGAAAGTTGAAGAGCTCGCCGCAACGAAGATACTGGAAGAAACGTCACCTCAATCCGAGCTACGATGAAGAAGTTATGACCTTTTGAAGTTGGAGAAAATTCCTTGAAGAATGCTGTTTTTTAACCCCATACCAGAATGGTACCACCAAACCGGTTCGGTGTACCCCAGAATGGGTTCGGTGTACCTGTACGCTGATAAGATTTTTAGAGTTTTAAAAAAGCGGAACTCTTCATTCTTTTTCCTATAAATACCAACTTCGAGGGAGTTGTTTTGCAAGACTTTAGGAGACGAATTTGAGAGTCCAAATACATCTAGTCTTCATATTTTTGAGTCCCAAGACTCATGTTTTGATTCACACATCCTTGCCAAACCTTTGTGAATCCTTTAGCAACCCAAGAACACAACTTTGGTTTGTTCAACCCTTGTGGAGGAGACCGTTCTTCTTCTTCATTGCAGCCCTACTGGAAAGGGATACTTCCAGCCGCGACTACAGAATCCGATACCCGAGGGTAATTCTTAGTCAACTTGTATTTTCATTGTAATCCGATTGTAAGCCGTTCTCTTACAAATTATAGTGAAAATAAATGGTTTTGCCCCTGAGGGGGATTTTTCCTTAATTGCATGTGTTTGAATGTTCTTGCGTAGATTATCAATTTATTCAATCACATACTGCTGCATGTTTAGGGTTTGTTTGTGTTAAAAGGGTTTTATATATAATTTGATCATTTGAACGCGTGCACACACACGTTTCTCAGGGGAGGGTACTTCTATAAATTCAGGACAGGAGAAATAGCAGCCTTCCATAATAGCAATTTCGATTAATATTATGATTCATATATAGCAAATATATTACTATGCAACATACCTACAATCTATTCTGTATGATCAGGTACAGTGAACTGCATCCAAAGTAATATTAGTCTCATAACCTTTTCAATCATCTGATCAATCTATTAAAGTTTCAATAACGGTTTTGTTATTATTTATTCAATAACTGTTTATAGACATGTATGATGAGGTATAGTGAATTGCTATGGGTTTCTTTATTATTGTATATTCAATAACTTCTTTATTTGTGCTTTTCAAGAAGATCAACTATGAAGGCAGAAGACAAACCAACCTGACAAGCCTGTATTGGACCGAGATGCAAGCGATGTTCCATCGCAAGGTATATTTTTCCACTCTCCACTCTCCACTCTATAATTCTCCACTCCATTAAGTACTTTCCCCTATTTGAGTCACCTTTACAAATTTTTAAACAAACTTTTTTTTCTGCTATAGAATTTTCAAACAAAACACAGTATCAGCTCAACTTTTTGGGCCACGCATGCTGACAACTATATAATTAAAATCATAACTGCCTTGGGCAGTGTTTAATTCATATCATCTCTACTTCTTTGGTATCATAAGTTCTGGATTTACAACTAATGAATTCCTTGAATATATTTTTACAAGTGTGGTTATTTAGTGAATAATAGGTATCCTACTTATTTTAGTATGCTTGAAAGTTGTGTTAGAATTTTGTGACCGTTCTTGAACCTTTAAATAGCATTTTTTGGGACAAGTTGTAACGGAGTGTTTGGAGCTCAATAGTTCTCCCGACAATGCGAATAAGAAGATCCCTCTGGACAAATTGAGCTGAAATGGGCAAATTCCTATGAGTGGGTGTAAACCTGAACTCCGTCATATAGCTGAGGCTAATGCCAGTTTGTTTCATAGCGCCCCATCCCTGGAACTACGACATGTAGCGGAGGGTAATGTGTTTTATTTGACGCTTTTTTTGCAGGTTTTATTACAGCTCTCAGGATGGAGGTTATAACCCAAAAGTGTTGATTTTACAACTTGGTATTTTTTTGTACATATTCGTTCTTTACAATGGTGTGAATACTATATATCTCATATGAGTATGATTTTTAGCAACTAAGACTATTCAATATTGGATTGAAAGGTATTCTCTATTTTTTGGACAAAATTAGTATTCTTTCGAGTTTCTTGGCTTTATTATTACATCCCTCCTTCATTAGTTGTCAACTATGCAGATCAATCAAACGACCTGTTAGTTCTTTTCTTTCCTATATCTTAGGTACTATTTATTTAATTTTTCTTATAAATGTTGATTGGTATATATTCAAATGCAACATATTTAGTTGTTGGGGACTAAGTAGGTTCAGAGTATGAATGCTAGCAATTTTTGAATTTATACTTTCAAATCAACGTGGTTGTCATTTATATATAATCTGATTTAAAATTTTCTCACGTTTCACAAAAAATGGAGATATATTCTTGGTATAAACGGCATGGTGTCATTGTGGTATCCCTTGGAAATATGCTTTTGGTTATGTTGAGATTTTTTATCGTCTTAAAGTGAAATGTCGGTTTAATGACCGAGTGTTCATAGAATTTTCTTCTAAATTTTGAATTTTCTATTGTGCTACATGATATTTTTAGAATTAAATAGTTGATATATTTGAGGTCCAACATGGACAAACCTATTATTATTGTTGTGGTATTTCTTATTGCCTAAACAAGGTGGGTAGTCATATAAACAAAGAAAACTACGCCCAATTTTAATAAAATATTTGTATTATGTATGGAACTTGGGCAAAGTTTTATGTCATATAGTATAGTTGGTGTTTTTATTCTTAAACAAGGTGGATTGTCTTATAAATAAAGAAAACATTGCCCCTTTTTTAAAACTAATAGGTTCATACCATTGGATATTTCAAAAGTTATTTATCTCTTGCGAACTAAATATGACGTATGGTCCTATCAATGACGTACACTTTCAAAAATTAGCGTCGTGCCTTCAGGCATGGGCATACCCTAGTATGTATGTATATATATATATATATATATATATATATATATATATATATATATATATATATATATATATATATATATATATATGTGTGTGTGTGTGTGTGTGTGTGTGTGTGTGTTGCAAAAGCGATGTGGGAAGAGTCGTAACATGACGAGAGTTCCGACTAGGGGTAAGATTTCTTAAGATGTTCCAAATTTGTAGGGTGCTCCATTTCCTCTCTATTGAGGTCTGTGAGCATAGAGCCACCACCTAAAAAGATCTTCTTTACAATGTAGGGGTTGCTCCAGTTGGGCTTGAATTTTCCTCTCTGATCCTAGACGAGTTCTATGATTTCCTTGAGGGCAAGGTCTCCTTCTTGGATACCATGGTACTTGACCTTTTTATTGAATGATCATGCAATACGGTGATGGTACCCTTGTATATGATATAGGGATTTCAGGAGCACAAGTTTGTCGTAACGATTTTGTTGCCAATCTTCTTCACTAACCTGACTTTCGATCATAATGTATAGGGAGGGTATTTCTAGTTCAACGAGTAGGATTGCTTCCATGCAATATACTAGAGAGTAGGGAGTAGCCCCAGTTTGCGTTCTAATAGAGGTACGATTGCCTCAGAGGGTGTATCAGATCCGATCGACCCTATCTTTACAACTTTTGGTCATCTTATAGATTATGATCCCGAGTCATTTTTGGGCGTCTTAAAAAACACCATTGGTTTACAGTCGGTAAGGAGAGGATTAATGACTTTGGATTCCATACTCTTTGACCAGTTTTGTGACCTTAGCTTTATATAGGAGCCCATTAATTGATACCAATTCGTGGGGAACTCCATAGCGGCAGATGATGTTTTTTCCTAATGGACTTATCTATTTTCTTTGCATTCAATATTGCGTATGATTAAACTTTAACCTATTTTATGAAATAATAAATGGAAATCACGATCAATTTATGCCCGTTTGATGCCTTGGGAGTGATTTTACCTATGATATCTATGCCCCAAGTGGAGAAGGTCCAAGGAGAAGTCATGTTGTACAACTCCCAAGGAGGCAAATGCTGAAGGTTAGCAAATGGTTAGCATTTAAGGCACTTTTTGATGTAAGGCATGCAGTATAGGACCATGGTTGTCCAGTAATATCCCCAACGGATGATTTTCATGGCAATCATATGACCATTCATATGGGGTCAATAATCAACGTCATAGATTTTTTGCATCATGCCTTCAACCCTATCCCCTACTATGTAATGCAAGCTGGTTCCATCAAAATTTATTTTGAAGAAAGCAATGTTACAAATGATGTACTGAGCAATAAACCTATGAAGGGTTGCGAGGTCTTTCTTATCTGCGTTCTAAGGATACCTTCCATACTTGAGGAGGAGACAAATGTCATAATACTACACCCCTTTAATGTCTGTATTTTCTATTATAAGAGCTCAATATGGTAGTAGTGAGTGGGTGTTACCTATTTCTAGACTAGGAAGGGGGGCATTATTATCCCCGCGAGGATGTTGACCATGGAGGCCAGGGCTTCTAGTGCATCGTCTAGGTTGTTCCCTGAACGAGGAAGGTAGTGGAAGTTGACATCTTAAAATTGGGAGGTAAGCTATTCTAGGTGAGCATGGTAGGGTAGGAGCTTTTTGTCTTTGACTCTCCATTTTCTAAGGATTTTCCCCACGATGAGAGATCTGTCTCTATAAACATTAGTGTTATTAATTACTCTTTTGATGGAGATCTTGATCCTTACAATACGTGTATCATATTCCATCATGTTTTTGTTTCAAGGGAAGTCTAATTTGATGGTGATGGGAGTGTGAGAATTGTTAAGAGCGTTCAGGAGTATCCTAATACCGTATCCTTTCTTGATAGCGGCTCCACCGAAGAACATCTTCGCTTTGAGATCCTCATGAGAGGTACATAGGAAGTCTTCATCTAGGAATTCATAAATCTAAACCTCATCTCCTCCTAGGGGATTATCAGAAAGATAACCGAAAATCGCTATTTCCTTTAAGGCTTTTTGCGTGATATATGTGTGAAATTCTTCTAGTAACATCAGCCATCGGGACATGCGGTTAGACATGGCATGATTTTCTAACATGTATTTCATCGAATCCATTTGAGATAGTATTTCGATAGGGAATGCAAGTATGTAGTAATGGTGCTTTTGTGTGACCTAGACTAAGGCGACACACGCCTTCTCCCATCCAGTGTAGTTTACCTCGTACCCTACTAGCTTTTTATTGGTGTAGTAGATGGATCTTTCTTTGTGGGATTCTTTGATTTATTATTCTAGAATAACCCCTGTTGTGGTGTTGGTGATGGTAAGATATAGGAGGAATGGGAGACCTTTCTACCGAAGCATGAGCATCGAAGGCCGGGTGAGGTATCTCTTGTTATGTTCAAATGCTTCTTGATATAACTCATTCCAGAATTTGCATAAATATTTTTGGAGAAGTTTAAAATGGTCTTGAAGATAAAGGTCAGTTGGCTGATGAATCGATTGATGTATTGGAGTTTTCTCAAAAATTGTTAAAAAAATTCTCCATTTCAGAGCGGTGGAGTTTTAATAATTTCTTTGAGTTTAGAGGGGTCTTCTTCGATCCATTTCTCACTGACTATGACGCCAAGGAGTTTACCCTTCGTGATACTAAAAATGCATTTTTGTGGGTTGAGGTGCATCTGGTATTGCCGTAGCCGCTCGAAGAATGTCCTCAAGGAAGGAATGTGACCTTCCCGAGTTTCAGACTCGATGATCATGGTCGTCAACATAGAATTCAACCTCCTTGTGGATAAGATCGTGTAGAATGGTCATAGCAACCCTTTGGTAGGTAACCATGACATTTTTAGACCAAACAGTAAGACTGTGTAGCAAAAGGTTCCCCACGGGGTGATGAATGCAGTCTTTTTTTTATGGTCGGGATGCATCTTGATATGCGGTGAAATCGTCGACAAAGGACTTAAGAGTATGACTAGTAGTGTTATCAATGATCATGTCTATGTTTGGTGGAGGATAATCATCCTTTGGGGACGCTTTGTTCATATTTCAATAGTTGATGCACATGCGGACTTTTCCTCCTAATTTTGGAATCGGGACGATGTTTACAAGCCATATAGGATATTCGACCATATGAATGAAGCCTACGTTGAATTTTTTCACCACTTCGTCTTTGACCTTGAGAAAAACTTCCGTCCAGAGCTTTCTTAGCTTCTGCTTGACAAGCTTTATTTTTGGGAAGGTAGGGATCTCGTGTTGTGCTATTTTTGGGTCAATACTAGGCATATCGCCATAGAACCATGCGAAGATGGCCACAAATTCTTTCAGCGGTTCTCCGAATTGCAACCGACTATAATCGTTGAGGGTGGAACCTATCCTAATCTCACGAGGATGGCTATTAAAACTGAGATTGATAACAATAGTTTCATCATCATTAGTTTGAACGTGGTTTTGTTATTTAGTTTTTCCTTATTGGGATCAGTTAAGAATTATTCATTTATTAAATCGTCTTCATCAATAATTTGATTATAATCAAGGTAATTAATGTGAGGCATAGTAAGATACTCGAAATCATCGTTCATTTAATTATAAATATTTTCATGAGTTACAGCAGTGAGGACCTCATTGAGTAGGCCTCATTCATAATTATATAAAAAATACAAGACAAACCAATAAATTTAGGTGTTTTTGGAGAGGGTAAACAAAAGGGTTCAGATTGACATGAGTAGATTTGACAGGGATGGCATGTTAGTTGAGGAGTGGCTTATTAGCAGTGGTGATCTTTTTAGATGGGGGAGATGGCTTCATTTCTATGTGGATCATGCAAAGATCTAGCTACCGTGTATGCAGGTCTAACGGTTCATCGGTATCACTTCCTTCAGAATTCTCAGCACTTTTCATAGCTTTGATTATTAGAGGGTTCACCTCATGCCTCTAGTCTTCCTCCCAAGTGATTTGGTCTCCAAAGAGGACTCTTAAACAGTTTTATGTTTTGAGGACTCTTCTAAACGGCCCAACACTTATTTATACTCATATTAGGAGTCTTGTAATCTAGCTTTCCGAATTTCGAATATAAAAACCAACATATTTAATTATTAAAAATAATTAAATCCAAAATTTTATTTTTCTTTAATATTCAAATTAATTAAATAATTAATTAATAAAAACATGGTGTGTTACATACTTCCCCACTAGAAAAGGAATTTCGTCCTCGAAATTAGATGAAGCATAAACATCAAGCGTATATCGCGACACATAAAATAAGGCTCACATATGTCTACTCATTAAATGACATAATTGGGCGCCCATACACTGAATCCTATGCGTACCTACCCCACAAACAACAAAGTAATACATATCGCTATATATATACATAACTATGAAAGTAACGGCGTACCACATGCTTTAGCAAATCACCACTCGATTCTATTTCTTATAATCATCGCAACACATAAATCCTTAAATCAAATCACATCATTGCATCGATATAAGACATACCCAAAATTTATACTAATGATCTTCCAAATAATTAACGTCTCCAAAATTAACTTTAAGGGCCCTGAAATCAAGCTTACTAATTTTAAACTCAATGCCTACAACGTCCTTAATAAAAATTATATATCTCTAAGAAACACATCTAACACGTATGCTAGACCCTCTACCTTAAGGAGTAAAAATCAATAAAGGGAATCAATGATCGATACCGTGGAAGCTAAACGAACTCATAACCTACGAGACCTAAGACCATTCTCTGATACCATCTGTCACACTCCGCTAAATTCTGACGTCGTCCGCCACCAAAACTAAGCCGGACGTGAGTAAATAAAATACCATTCTTAGCATGAGAGAGATATGAGACATAAATAAAATAATCCACAAGATTAATAATTGAATCAATCCCAAAAGATAACCAATAGTGCGACAAGATAGCCATCACATGCTAAAACTCCAAATAATAATCCAATCTCCAATAATATAAAACTGAATAATCTCCAACTGACTCCATAAAGAAATATATGAATAAAATTCATAACAACTTTGGAACCAAATGGCCCAATCAAAACCATAAACTGTGTCTCAATATAAATACGAAGGAAAGAAAACTAAACTAAACTAATACGCATAAAGTAAATAACTATAGCTGCACCTCCAAGAAAGTGTCCAAATAATCCTATGCAGCTTCTCCAGACTTATTTCTGAAAAGGTTAGTCAACGCGCGAGGTTAGAACCCCGAGCATTAATACACGCTACTCCCCTCAAATAGGTTCATGAACCCAGACAATAGCATTATACATGATAAATAGCACAATAGAATATTTTAATTAAACGGAATATAATTAAACGCGATAACAAAAGTCACTAACTACCCTCAATAATTGTTATTCACAATGCACACCAATATCATTTTAAATTATTAAGCCCCAAGTTGTTAATTTAATTAAATTAACCCAATTTATTATTCTTCTCACTTTATTATAGCGGTCCTCTCTCCCCAGGTGGTATTCCCACCAAAGTTTTACACATCCCCTTGTCAAAATGTCAGCTGATCCGTTTAAACTGTCGATCCCGCAATTTGACAAGGTTCCACACATGACATGATATAAATTATCCACTGACCTGTTTAAACTGTCGGTCCCTTACACATTATGTCGCCATCAATTTTAATACCCGTTTTTATCTTAGGCATTAATTATCATTTTATCAAATTCTCAATTATCAAATTACCCCACCCTTTTTTTGATGTGAGATCCTAAAAAATACCCCTTAGTCCCATAACTAAGGGTCCCCAAAGTACACATACGTCCTATCATAGGCTAGCGTAATGATGGTAAAGGATAAAAATCTTTCCCACCCCGAAATATAAAACCCGAATAATCTACCCTAACTAATCCCATACCTAGTAAGCATAAATTATAAGCAAGGCCTACCAACTACTCCCATACCTAATAAGCATCCTATAATAGAGGTGATCAATATACTACCCACAAGCCCCTCATCCATGAGATGGAAAAAGTGACTAAAACAAATCACACAAAACTCAATTTAATATGCACAACATAGTAATTTAATTATAAGGGTCCCAATTTACTTTAAAGCAAATACTAATACTGTCGTTGATTTCAACACAATCAATTCCATTTAATGATGTTAAATTAATTAACATACAATAATCTTCAATATAACATAATCGTTCTCTTTTATAAATCATCTATTTTTTTTATAATTGTGTACGCGTCCCAAATAACATATAAATAATCCCATAAAATTATACATGAGAACCTACATCTAAAACCATAAAAAAAATAAAAATCTAACCTACCCATCCAAGGATTTCAAAGAGTAATTCATATTTAAAAGTTTCATAAAAATAATCCCAAAATTAGTGTCCACTTTCTCTAATTAAGTTACTAATTGATTTTACAAAAACACATGATTAAGGGTTTAGGCGACACTTAAGTTGCATTATAGTAAAGAAAAGGAATAGAGTATTCATGCCTGTGGTTTAGATGAAGAAGATCTGAGTTGATAGTTATATTCCTCTCAAAAATTAGCAAAGAGTCGTTCTTGAACAATCTTGAGAAAACACTAATTAAGCCTTCAAATATTGAGTCAAATGCTTGATTAAGTTTGGGGCTAAAGTTTGTAGATGAAAGGGAATAATTTTGGAGAGGTCTTTTGATTGAAAAGTTTATGAAAAAGTTATTTAAAAAGCCAAGCCACAAATTTGTTGTGATATATAAAGGATTAAGAGTTTGATTAAGAAAAGACTTTTAATCAGATACAAACACTAAAAAAACATTCCGAACAATCAGACCGTTGTAATTATTTGAAATTTGGGGCATAGTAGCTCAAGACGAGAGGAAGTTCCATAAGAAATTCCAGCTCGATTGAATGGTAAAATATTTTTTTAGAGAGTTTTATGATTTGAGGACTCTTAGAGAGTTTTATGCTTTGAGAACTCTTCTAAACGACCCAAGACTTATATATACTCGTATTAGGATTATTGTAATCTAGCTTTTCGAATTCCGAATCTAAAAACCAACATATTTAGTTATTAAAAATAATTACGTCCAAAATTTTATTTTTCTCTAATTTCCGAATTAATTAATAAAAATGTGGGGTGTTACATTAAAGTGAGATCACTGAACTTTATCTCTAGGAAATTAAGAGTTATGTGCAGCTAGACATTGAGAGCAGACCTGTTATCCACAAGTGATAAAGGAACTGTCTTCCCTATGATGCCAACTGAGATATTAAAGGCGTAGTTATGATCAGGAACGATCTTTAGAATTTCCTCTTTGGAGAAGGAGAGGAGTCTTGTTGCAGTTAGAGATACCACCATATGCACGGCTTCTTTGGGAGTGGTAGTGGGATGAGCCGTGGGTCTCGTGAAAAGTTTTATCAGATCATTTTTGTGTAATTAGGAGGACATAAAAAGTCCCCATAGATTGATATTGGCCTGAGTATTCTTGAGTTGGTCGAGGACCCGACTTTCTTCAACTGTTATCTCCAGCATTGGGAGTTCCTCAATGATGCATTTTCCCCTGTCTCTTACTGCTAATGGAGGACTTAGATTTGTGGGATGCCATTCGAATCGAGTTATGTGATTTACATAGCAAGGAAAGAATAGAAACCTGGTATCCTCATATATATAAGGTGTGATGGATACCTTATTGATCCCTTCTAGAAGTTCCTCAAAAGAAATCATTCCGCACAAATAGGTGACTAAGTTGGCTTCTTCACCATTTGATTCATCACTTGAGCTATCAAAATTGCCTCCCCCATCTGGTGGTAACGATGTTATATTTTAAGGAAAGATCAATGCATTCCAAAATCTATTTGGCCTCATCATATAAGTTTACCCATTAAATAAGAAAGTACAGAAGGAAGGGACTAGGTTCCTTTGGAGTTTCAAAACAGTGAGCTATTCATAGATAATATATATTTCCCATTTCTTGAGGAACACATCTGACATAACCTGCATAATGTCACTTAAACTGAACTCTTCCACGAGTACAAACCATTTATAGAATTTTTGGGCCTAGATTCGGGCTTCCATGAACATGGCACTAATCTTTTTACAACCATCCTCTCCGAGGGTGATTTCCGAGGGGAATTTCAACCCAAACTTTTGAGGCTGATCTAAGACTATAATCAGTTCCATGGATCCCCCTTCTGAATGGGTACGAGTAGCAATTCAGGCCCTCGTGAGGAGAGATAGAGCTTGGTCAATGGTATTCTCAAGATGTAAGAGAAAAAAGGACAAACCTTGAGTGGTTTGAGTGAGATGGTAGATGGATTGGGTATTTTGATGGGCTTTCTTCCACTGAAAGGGTCAAATTCTGAATTTTCTTCTAAGAGGATGGCATCCACCCCAATTCAGTGTGATGGGAGAGGGTTCTGAGTGGTATTGGTCTTTGGATTATATGGTGGGGCAAAGATCCCCATATCTATGAGACTTTGGATAACATTTTTCAAATTAAAACACTGATCGATGGTGTGCCCAGTGATTTGGTGGAAGTTGTAACGGGCATCATGCTTGAAATTTTTGGGAAGGGGATCTGGAAATGGTCGGGCTTCCAGAGGTTTGATGAGGTTTTGGTTTAGAAAGGATTGATAAAATTTTGACAAAGGGGCACGAATTTCGATATATTATTTTTTTACTAGATTCGAATGATGTTTTAGTGTCCACAAGGTGGTAGGTCGTAATATGTTATTGATAGTTGATACAGAGGTGTTTTGGCTTATTATACTTCTAGGTGTGAACTTCCCAATCAGCTTCTTCATCTCAAATTCATTTTTCTAACTTGTAATCCCTTCTTAAATTTCTACCCCTACCTCTCAAAGGGCTCTAAAATAAGGGTAGTAATGGCCTCCCATTGAAGTTCTAATATGGGGCAGGAAGTTATTCTTCATGATGCTTATTTTTTCTTCTTCTGATGGTCGGTATGCATAGTGGCCGCCTTCTCTCTCCATCTTCTAATAAAACTTCTACACTATTATCCGAAGCTTTGATTGAGTAGTTCCAGGTCTATACTAGAAACTTCTATCTCCTCGTTATACTTATACCAGGTCGTGAATTCTCAGGCCACATCCCCCCAACCATAGTTTTTAAACTCTTTGAGGGACACGAACCATTAAAGAGCCTTCTTTGAGAGTCTATTGGAACATTTAAGCCATTATTTCTTTTGACTCTTTGAGGCGAGTCATAGATCAATGGTAGCTCCATAAGTGTACAATTAGAGGTCTGTTGCCTCTAAACTTCTCGATGTCTGACAGTTTTAACTTCTCTAGTAGTCAAGCTTTAGGATAGATAGATATGTAGGTGTAATCCACATAGTTTCCTGAGAGTTGATCCTGGTTAAACATTTTTTATAACAACTTGAGGTCTTCTTTGACCTTGTTCAATACTTCTTTCTTCGTACCAACTGACACTGACAGGTTACCCCCTGGCTAGGAAAGATTTGATATGAAAAACTGAGCTGGTGGTGGCCCATTGGTAGATGGGGTATGTGGGACATGCTATTACTCTTCGGGGACACATACTGGTTCTGGGGATTGCGGACCCATATCACGTGGAAAGAGGATTTCAGGCTTAGGAGCCTCAGGAGTCTAAATCCGATGTCGTTACATTTCTTGAACTTCTACCTAAAGATTGTCAATCTTAGCACTGAGCTGAGCAAGTATTGCCATCAGATCTGGATGGACATTTGCATTTTGGTCAATGTTTTCCATGAATATTCTTCGTAGGGTGTAGATACCCCATTATAAGACCCCCCAAGCATCTCATTAGGTCCCTATCACTTCCTCATTCACCACAAACCCTAAGTCATACTTTGAATACTGATATGAAGACCAACGGGCTCTCTTGGGCCCCGTTTGAGTTTTGGTCAACTTTCTCACTTGAGCAAAAACTCATTTGATCCCCTAAGGGCCCTAAATCTCTTTTCCAACAGTCTGCAACTTGCTTTAATTGGCCTTATGGTTCAGACGAATGACCCATTTTCCCTCAAAAAATGATTTGAAGTCCACCGAGCACTCTCGGGGTCCGTTTAACTCTGACTTGAGCGAAGCTATTTGGATCCTCGAAGGGCTCTGAATTCCCTTTCCAACTGTCCATCCTTTGCACGAATCAACCTTACGATATGAACGAATGACTCATTTCACTCCGAAGGCTCACTAGCCACATTCGAGCCCCGTTTGACATTGGTTAACTCTCTAAATTGTGAGAATATCTTTGTAACATCGAAGGGCCCTGAATAATTTGTCTAACGATTCGTCTTGTGCGCTAATCGGCCTTATAGTTCAAACGAATGATTCGTTTCCCTCTTGTCCAAAAGATCGACGGATATTTTTGAGCCCTCTTTGACCTCATTCAACTCCCAAACCTGGGAGAAGCCTAATGGATTCTTAAAGGGCTCTGAATACCCTTTATAATTATTCATCGCGTGCATAGTTCAGATTTACGGAGTGCATTTTACGATCGTTTTTCCAAAAAATCTATAGAGGGCTACCGAACGACTAACCCATTTTCCTTCCTATCGGTAATGTGTCTTGGGGTATCTACCAATATGCAGGTCAAGGACAATGCCGATCGACACCCCTTAACCCTAAAAGGAGAGCATGAGCTCACTTCGAAAGTCACCTCAGAAACATCCCCCTCAGTGATCTAAGAAACATTCTCTTGAAGTCAACGTGGTTTCCATCTTGAAACCTCTCCCTCACATTCCATTTCCATCCTTTCCTTACCCAATTTGGTAAATTCCCTTCCCTTTCCTTCTACCACCTTCATCTAGTATCAAGAGTAGCCCTTCAACATTTAAGATAAACTTCAAAGCTTCAAAAAAGGTCCAAATCCTTCACCTTCTCTTATTTTTGCATTAGTTACTCAATTTTTATTTTAGGATGTTGTTTTTATTAGATCGCACATATTAATATCCAAATTTTTATTAGTCTTATTGCACATACTATACTTTCTATAAAAAACCAAGAACAAGAAAAATAAGGTTTTCTTGTAAATTCTAAACGGGGATTTCTCACTACATTTTCTTACACTAAAATATCATTTTTCCACACATACACATATAAGAGAAGTCCTCGAGTGGATTTATGGGATAAACCCAACCCCATGTTATATGTGAACTACGTGAACTTTCATGCCTTTTTAGGCTACATATGCATCTTAGGTAAAATTCAAGATTCGATTGCTCTCCTGTTTTTGTTCATATATTATTTTCATATCACATATTTGTGATTCATGCTTGTGTTTTGTCCAACCTACACCATCATCCTTCTATAAGCAATCGGTGACCTAATAAATGCACCCATAATATTTTTCTTACTCTTTTGGGAACACTCCTAAGGATGACCTCATTCTGCCTTTATCCATGATGCGAGTTGTGTAATTCCACTCTCTATTTATATTTACATGCACACACACTTCACGGGGTTATTAAGAAGAAGAATAACACATGACCATGAGAGATAGAAAGGTCAAGATGGGTACCTAACACCTTCCCATTCCGTAACTTAGTCCTTGAATCCTTGAAATAATTAGTTTTGCAAGCATTAATATGTCTTTGATGTCGTTATCTCGAGGTGGCAACATTTCTTTTGCCTGTTTTGTGAAAAGTAGGCTGGCGACTCTATTTCTATGCATCACCCCAATTGACAATGATCGAAGTGCCCCGAAGAAGGGCGCAAGACCCCCATGTGTGCGTGCGTCAATCGGGAGGGATGGAAATAATGGTGACTCCACTGGAGAGATCTTCTATAAGAGGACTAGACTCTATTTTTACATGGGTGTTATTACTGTCTGCATGTGTTCATATGCACCTACCGTATGTTTTTTTTCCTCTATTACTTCTTTTATATATCCACCTCATGTATATATCACTTCTCACTCATTTTTCACCTCACACACTTGTAAATACCCTCCATGTACTCTTCACACAATTTTACACTTCTACATTGGATCACTTATACCCATATGCTTCACACACCACTTAGAATATGCATGCTTAGGCTTCACTAGCTCATATCTCCACTTATCACACTTGTGTATACCCATGCTCACTTGTACATATCATACACCACTTGTAGTTGATCCATGCTTAGGCTCACTGCCACACAATCACTTGTAGATGTTCACATATCACTCACTCATATGTATCTATGCTTAGTGTAGTCTTCGTGCTCCATACTAGATTTACTTTTCATTATACTTGTACATTCTTACCCATTAGTATAGTGTTCCTTTAACTCATCATGCCAAATAAAACACACTCTCTCCATAATATACTAATTAAGAATCATACATTTTGCACACGACATCACCAAGAGCCTTGTAATATTTACCAAAATTTTGTCCTGTACTGGGGGTCACTTGGTGATGGGCGTTGGTCCTATGGGTCGCAATTAGCCTAAGCAATATGACTATCACCTTCCATTGCCCTAGTACCTTTGACGTGTATCGAACGGTTGCCTCTACATCGTACCACTTGACCAAACTCACGAAGATATGTATATAACAGGAAAATCGTTCATGTACGTCGAGTATATCGAATTCATTCTCACACGGACTATCTCCACAATGTATATAGTGAGGTAATTCACGTACACTAAAGTATATCAAACTCGTACACATGTACTGATTGCCCTCAAAAGCAAGAAGTATATCGTTGGATTCATGCCAAAGGGGGGAACCCTACCACTAGTCCAACAAACTTCATAAACCTCATATAGGTGTCAAACCTAGGACACTCATATTTATTTTGTCGGTTGCTACACGAAACTCTGCCAAAATTCCGGGTCGGCATGATGCCGAATTTTCATGCTATTTCACCATTTTTCAAAATGAAACCATATATATGAGCCTGAAAACAAGTCAAACCATGTCTTACATATTTTTCAAACCCAATTTTCCTAGGCTTGGCTCATGTCTGGCATTTTTTTTCATTTAGGTAAACCTAATAAAAGAGAAAACATAATAATAATAATAATAATAATAATAATAATAATAATAATAATAATAATAATAATAATAATAATAATAATAATAATGCGAAGATTCTTTTCTTATTTTCTTCCTTCCTTTTTTTTCTCAAAAAACTAAAATGCCAAATATATTTTTCCTCCTTTTATAAAAAAAAAATACAACAAACATTTTTCATCTCTTCCAAAAATAGCAAAACATTATTCTTTCTTCCCTCTTTCAACAATAAACTTGAAACATGTTTCTTTCTCAGGTCGATCACATGCTCAATTATTGGTTTGGCTCCCTATTAGCTTCGGTCTTCCATCAAACCACCCTGAAGCTCTGCCAGTTCCTCTATTACTTCATCCAAGTTTAAAATCTACCTTCACCAACTGTTTATGGAAAATGCCGACCAAGCACTGAACGTGAAACCTGATCTAATGGGAGTCTTACTCTAACTCAGTGCCAAGATTGATAACCTTCCATGAGATGCAGCGAAACTGAGTCCAGATTCCTGAAGAAACCAAGGTTCTTTTTCCTTGTGCCATGGGTCCACCCGCTCTCAAGCCTGTCTGTGTTCCAGAAAGTATCAGCATGCTCTGTGTGCCCCACTTGCTAGTGGGTCGCCACCAGATCATCTCCCTATGACGAACCTTACCCATCCAGGTGATAACTTACACGTGCCTATCGATCTCAAGGAGGAAAAAAATAATAAGGTTAAATAAGACCTCAAACTATTGACCAAGAAATTCTACCAAGTCAGGATATTTGGGAACTACATGGATTACACCCATATGTCTCCTTATCTTAAATAAATATTACCGGAGAAATACAAGATGCCAGCCATCGAGATGTTTGGGGGTAGCTGTCACACCCTGCCTTTTGGTATAAATGAACAAGAAGTATATATAAAGAAATGAATTAAAGTTAAGGTGGAATAACTTAATTGTATTCATTATTAAGTTATTTTACAAGGGTTGTACATCACATGGGTAAGTTACATTTTTTTTAGTACAAACTATAATATAGAAAATCGAAAAGCGCCACTCCTTGCTCCGATTTGGCTTATTCTATACCCACATAGTCACTTAGGCGAACACGTGATCGGTATCTGTCTCTGATAGGTAAGATATATTATCTTCTTTCTCCGGGTTCATATGGAGGAAATGGGAATTAACACAAATATGCTAAGCAAATTCTACCAGTTTTATAATAAATATATGTATAGATGAGAGTTGGGGTGTGTATAGATACAATGTTTAGAAATGCTAAAGAAATAAAGCTGATAATACCATACTTATCAGTTTATAAAGAACATTAAGGTTCTGGAACTAATAATCCCATACTTACCAATTCATTAAGAAAATAAAGTTCGTTACTAGTCCATTAAGGATCATGTAAAGAAAATCAAGGATTCTTGAACTAATAATTCCATACTTACCAGTTCACTAAGGGTATAAAAATAATTAAGCCATTAGTAAAACAAAAATAATAATAATCAATCCAAAACCTTTGGAAAAAAGTAACCAACTAGGCACACAATTAAGGTGGTACTCATACATATGTAGCAATAAATCTAGGATCTCAATAATCTGAGACCTTTAAGACAAGTAGAAAGTTTCGTGGGACAACACATCACTCTTCTTCCTAGTTAATGCTGATGCTTATGATATAATGGCATAAAAGTATAGGGGTAAACTAAATCAATAAGGAACATGATACCAGTTATTAGGTGAGAAGAGTTAAAATTGATCCATAGTCAAATCCAAATTCCGATGATAAATTCAAATACTAATAATATGTAATAAAATATGTAGTATGGGAGTATTATAACATGCAAGTACTAAGGAAAAATAGGAGCTATCACATAGTGATATCAATAGCAGTATGCCAAATACACAAAGTTTACTATTAAAAAGGTAGGAAAAAACCTACTTGCTCGGTATATCGATCGGCTTAATATATCACAAGAGGATATCGGGAGGAGATGATACTTGATGTCCTGTATACAATGTTTGGGTATGTAAGTATTTAGGATTAGGATAGTTAGTTTGTACTAAAACTATATCGTTTAAATTTCAGGGGGTTTAATTTTAAATATTTTAAGACTTTAAAATACTAGATTTAAAATCTTTTGTGAATTTGGGTGCAAGATACTTTTTATCTTAAATAGTTTGAAGTATTTATAGACAAAATTTGGGGATCAAATTTATAAGTTAAAAAAATCAGGAGGGGTCAATTTGTAATTTTAGAAAAATATTCTTTAGTTCAAACCTCATTTTTCCATAACTCAGGACAGGTCAATCCAAACATTGCCTTACCTTATACCATTTTAACCAGAAAAATAAAATAACAATATTGGAAAAAAATTCTGGAATTTTCTGATTGTCCACGAGCCCTCACGCACTAGGTTAATGTTTCTAGTTAAAAAGTACATCTTCTTGCCCTCGACAGTTGACTTTAAGGTTTCTAATTTTTTTTACCTTGAATAACTCCTTAATTTTCTAAACCATTTGAGATGATTTCTAAACAAACTCAACCTAATTTGTCACAAGGATTTCGAATATATAAGTTATGTGGATTGAGATGCAGTATATCTCAATTTCTAAAACTATGTATTTTTATGAAATTTTGAATTAACATTCGTGGATTTTAAGAATATAACAAGGATTCTTATAAACATGGTTTGTTTTCTGCTATGTATAGGAGTGGTTTGGTTTTGATTTCAAAGATTGAGATGGATTATACATAGAGAATTTCAAATTTCCAGCTTTCTAGTTCAAAACACACTTTCAACCGTTTTGAGCTTAATAGAAACATTCATGGCTTTTGATCATTACACTCGAGTTCCTTAGGTTGTAATTAAGTTGTATATAGCTTCAATTTTTTTTTTGGAGCTTTATATCAAAATTTGCCATTGAAGCTCAAGCTTTAATGGTGTAATTTCACATTTTTTTTCTATTCTTGATTGTTCTACACATAAAAGCTTGCATATTATGATTTTTCTAAGTACACTAACTACATACACTAACTACATAGAAAGCAACTAGAATTGAAAGAATTGAAAATAATGCATAAAATTATGGTGTACTTGGTTTGAGTGAAATTTTGAGTTTTTGAATCGAAGTTTGTGGTGTGTTTTAAGTACTGAGATGGTGGGGGTATTTATAGTACATACTTAAGGGATTTGATTGGTGGAATGGGGTGGTGGATTTGAGCAGTTTATATGAAGTTTTCATGGTAAGTAAATGGGACTCACATGTTTGCATGGTATATACATGTGCCTTTTAACTTCTTGTGCTGAAGTGGTGCACTAGGTGGACAGGAAGTTTACTAAAATTAATAGAACTTTGATGTTTCGTTCGTGGTGGGTCTTGTAATTGCATGTATAGCCTTAAAAATACGTTTTTCATAAAGTATAGGGGTAATTTTGTAATTTAAAAAAGTTTCAAGGGCTGAAATTATGATTTTATTTTAGTTGAAGTCTAAAGGATTAATTTGATATAAAGTTGAGGTTTATGAGTGAAATATAAGTCAAGTCATGTTACTTTGAAGTTTTTAAGGAGCTATTTTGTAATTACTAAAACTTCAGCAGTCTAGGTCAATTCAGTAAAATTATAGGGTATCAAATATAGTTTCTTTCTTATTAGAGGACTTTTGACTTTGAATAAATTATAAGGGCTAACAAGTGACTGTAGGTATTTAAGGCTGGTGTTGAAAATCTCAGTTATTACAGTCTATCTACCAAAAAAAATTGTCCTCGAATTTACCTTGAAATAAGTCAGGGTATTGATCCCTCATCGCTTGTTATGGTTCTCATGTAGCTTCTTGCTGATTTTGATTTTTCCAAAGTACTTTAATTGAGGGAATTTCCTTATTTTTGAGGTACTTTACATGGCGATCCAGAATTTGAATGGGCCGTACTTCAAATTCATGGTTTGGTTCAATAGCGATGTCTTTCCATGTACTGGTATGAGATGGATAAGAAATATACTGGCATAATTGTGACACATGAAATACATTGTGAATATTGGATAATTCCATAGGTAAGTCGAATTGATAGGCTACCGAGCCAATTCATTGAAAAATTGTGAAAGGTACTAATATATCTTGGGGCTAATTTTTCGTTCTTACCCAAGAATAAAATTCCCTTTCGAGGAGAAACTTTCAGAAATACCTGATCATTATATTGAAATTATAAGAGTTTTTGATGTTGGTCTGCATAACTTTTATGTTAATCCCGGGTTGTCTTCAATCTCTCTCAATTTTTTTGTATTCTTTCAATTGTTTCCTGGATTATTTTGAGAGCAAATTATTTACTATTTTCGGATCCTATCCAATATACAGGTGATCTATAGGGTCTTCTATGCAAAGCTTCAAATAGACCATCTTTAATACTGGCTTGATAACTATTACTATATGAAAATTCGACAAGGGGAAAATATATATTCCAATTATCAGACATAACTAACGTAGAAGCACGTAGCATATCCTCCAACGTTTGGATTGTACGTTCTGATTGTCCATCCGTTTGTGGATGGAATATGGTACTTAAATGAAGTTTAGTAGCCAGTGCAGTTTGAAATGCCTGCCAAAACTTTCTTACAAAACGGGAATCTCTCTCTGATACGATGGATAATGGAATTCCATGCAATCTAACAAATTCTCGAATGTAGAGATTTCTAAGCTTTTGGAATGAATCTGTGGTCTTTAAAGGTAAAAAATGAGAATATTTGGTGAGTCGATCTACTATTAACCAAATATAATTATATCCTCGAGACGTACGAGGTAGTCTTAGTGACAAAATCCATAGTAATATGATCCCAATTCTACTCAGGAATTGGTAAGGGTTGGAGCAGTCCACCAGGGTGTTGGTGTTCTTTCTTTACTTGTTGACAAGTATGACATTTCCTTACAAAACTCTTAATATCATTTCTCACATATGTCCCCCAATATTACTTCTTCAAAGCGTGCTATATTTTTGAACTTCTGGGGTAAATCATAAATTTCAAATGATGGGCTTCTTGTAATATTTTTTCTCAAAGATATGCATAATCACGTACATATAACCTATTTCTAAATCATAAGCCTATTTCCTTATCTTATGAGAAGTCATGATTTTTATTTGAAAAGGTTTGTACAAAAGAAGAACTCATATTTTCTCTTTCATCTCAAGATAAGCAATAAGTTTAAAGAATTTCGCAAAAGGAAATATCAACCGCATGTCATATTGCTCTATGGTAGCAGCAATATCGTAAGAAATTAAAGCGTGGATCCTTCCTACTGGATTTCGACTTAAATAGTCGGTTACTATATTACCTTTGCCTGGATGGTAATTTAATTTAAATCGGTAATCTTCCAAAGATTTCATCCTACATCGTTTTCTTAAATTCAAGTCCTTTTGGGGAAAAAATATTTCAAAACTTTTATGATCTGAAAAGACTTGGAAATTTACACCATAAAGATAACAATGCCAAATTTAACTGCGAAAACTACAACGGCTAATTCAACATCATGGATAGGGTAATTATGTTCATGAGTTTTGAATTATCGTAATCGATACTATATAACTTTCTCATTCTGAATTAACACACATACCAACCATTATAATGAAGCATCAGTATATACATCATAGCTTACGTCACTAGAAGGAATAACGAGGATAGGAGTAGTAGGTAACTTATCCTTCAACACTTGGAATGGTTGGCTACATTATTAAGTCCATACAAATGGAACTTCCTTCCTATTTAGCTTTAAAAGTGGAAGAGCAATGCAGGAAAATTTTTCTATAAAATGATGGTAATTTTGAGTTAATCCGTGGAAATCCTTTTTATTTCAGTAATATTGGGAGGATTTTTCCATTCTAAAATGGCTGAAATTTTGGCTGGATCGACTTGGATTCCATTTTTTGAAATCACATGTCCTAAAAATTTTATTTCTTTATAAAAAATCAAATTTGCTTTTTTTAGCATATAATCGTTGATTTCTAAGAGTACTTAAGACCGTGTCTAAATATTGGGCATGTTCTACTAGATTTTAAGAATAAACAAGAATATCATTAATAAAAATGATAACGAATTGGTCAAGAAAAGGCCTAAAGATTCTATGCATTAGATCTATAAAATCTGCGGGTGCATTAGTTAATCCAAATGACGTTACAGTAAATTCAAAATGTCCATAACGAGTTCAAAAAGAAGTTTTCAATATATCTTCTTCTATAACGGGTAATTGATTATAATCGAATCGTAAATGTATTTTAGAAAATACCTTTGCTCCTCGAAGTTGATCAAATAGATCTCCTATTGGGGTTAAAGGATACCCATTCTTAATAGTTACTGAGTTCAGTTTATGATAGTCTATGCATAATCTAAAACTTCCATCATATTTATTGACAAATAATACCGTAGCTTCCAAGGTGATGAACTTAGTCGAGTAAAACCTTCCTCCCAAATATCATCTAATTGGGTACGACATTATCGAAGTTCTCAATGATCCATTCAATGCGGAGGTATCGAAATAGGAAGTGTATTAGGATAATGATTAATACTAAACTTGATTTCTCTAGAAGGGGTTAACCCTAGTAAATCTTCAGGAAAAGCATCATCAAATTGTTCCAATATTTTTGGAATAAGGGAAGAGATCTGGATTTGGAAACGTGAGGGTTCAGATGAACTTGATCCTTGAAATACAAAAGAACAATAATCTTCATTTCGAAAAGAAATTTTCATAGCATGACAATCAATATAAGCCTAATGTCTTGATAAAACATCCATTCTGATAATAATATCGAAACAATAAATATCTAAATTTATCAAATTAACAAGGAGTCTTCCTAGACCAAGTTGAATTTATAATTGTTATAACCTTGGGTTGGTGTATTGATTTCACCTATCGGTAATTCAATATCCAATGGAAAAAAAAGATATAGGTAATAATTATAATAATTTAGCTAGTCTAAGACTAATAAAAGAATGCGTTGAATCTGAATCAAACAAAATATGTGCAGGAAAATGTTGAAAAAGTATCATACCTTCTACCACGTCATTTCGTCTAGGTAGTATGGCGTAATTCTTTCAACAACTTGGGATCGACACAATTCCTTTAGCATAATTTGGCTAGGTTGATTTTGAATAGGATGAGGTTTTGGATTTTGTGAGGGGTTGTTTAACTGACAACGGATTGTAATAGATTTTAACATCGGACACTTTGGCTAATTATGTCCTAATTCATGATACTCATCACAACAGATTGTTGAACATGTTGTGTTATGACAAATTTGGGAATAAGATTGTCCACTTGAGTTTGAATAAGGGTGAGGTATAGAATGAGATGGAGTTATAACAACATGAATGTTTCTATTAGTAGGGGGAGAATATCTTATTACGACAAAAGAATTACATTCCATAATTGTCGTTGTTGATGTCTAAAAATGGGTTGATTCCAATTTTTATGATCACAGATAAAGATTAGGGAAATAACTCAAACCACACACAGAGGACATATATTTTAGAGTGATTCAGCTGTAAAATAGCCGAACGTCCACTATTGTAATTATTTAGGGAAGTTTACAGTAGCTAAGTAAGATAAGCATATGCGTGATTCGAGTTGTCCCTTGAGCTAAGGGATCAGTTTGTATTTATAAGTGTGTGAAACCTAAAAGATGGAATGACTTTATATTTTCCAGGCATTTACATCTATATACAATACGTAAAACCCTTGAAATTTATAGCTGGTTGGTATCCTATCTGCATAATTGTTGATGTCCATTTGATTGATCTTATAAAGTTGGTTGGCCTTGCTGTCGATTAAGTGTTTTGAAGGTCGATCAAAAACGTTGGTCGACTACTTTGGATGACAAGTGTATCTTCTTCATTGGTCCACGTAGGAACATAATTTTTACATACAACAAAATCCCCCAGTGCTTCATACATGATATTTTCATGAAAGTATAGATTATATAGCCTAGTAAATTGCTCAATGTACTATTTTCAGTGTTTGTTTGGCCGCCGAGTTCTCACACTTGTAAAAACAATCGCCTGCACTATTTATTGGAGATTTTTCGGACTCTTTATAGTTCATGACTAGACTGGATTAATTCTCCTCCACTGACTCCGAGCTACTCAAAAGATGTAATGATATTTTCAAGGTTGGTCATATGACTTTATTCGAGGAAGACCTATCCAACTTACTCAGGGTTGATGTCTCAGATCAAGCTAAAGAAGCTTACCTATATTTGAAGTGTCTTCTTGATCGGGCGGTAGACAATAATGTTGCATATTTTGAAATGATGGAAGAGTTTAATAAACTCACAAGGAGGCTAAAGGTCTTTTATATACCGACTACGAACTGAAGTCCAAAGCTTTAAGTGAAGGTTGGGGTTTTGACCAGAAGTTGGAAAATCATGCATCTTTCTTTAGAAGGCTAGAATTTCTACTAAATCGTGAAATTGAGGAGGCTAGGGTCATTGCTAAGTTGTTGGAAGAAGAGAATAACAGTTTGAGTGATGAACTAAACTCATTGAAGTCTTCTTCTACTTCTGTTGTTGCTGATAATGATGGGGTTTCCTTTTACGAGACATAAAATGCCAGACTAAGGGAATTAGTGGAAGCACTGAAGAAAACTAAGCCTACCTTTTCCTCCTGAAAAAAAGTTAAACCTGATCGAGTTACTACAGATAAGGCTAGGACCCATAAAACACTTGCCAACTAGTCTGCATAATTAAAAGCAAAAAATTTGGCCATTGCTGATATGTCTAAAAAACTCCAGACTCAAGCCGAGCAACTTTCTAATCAGTCTTCCCAAGTGCAAGCTAAAGATGGAGTATTGAAGAAATTGTATCATCAGGTTGAGAGATTGACTTTCCAATTTCATAAAAAGCTTAGGGAGGTCTGCATGGAGGGATGTAATGAGGCCCTTGCTCATTTTGATGAATGATTTAAGCAAGCCCAACGTGAAGGTTATAAGTGGGGCTGGACCAACTGCTTAACATTTATAAAGGTGGTGATGCACCCTATATCTTTGACTCACTTAAGTCTATATTATATAGGTGCTCATATAGTTTGAAAATAGTAACAAAATTGAGTCTACCCCTTTCAAACCAACAAGTTTTCAGACTCTCCATTTTGACTTCCTCTAATAGCCCAAAGGTATAAACACCAACACCGCACCTAGGATCATTTATGTGTTGCATATGAGATTGAATTCTTCATAATATGAGGGTGTGTGAGTTAAATACCTTTAAAATAATTTTCCATAATTTTTGGGATATTTTAAAAAATGTCTAAATTTTTTACATAATTTTTAGAAATTAAAATTGGCTTTTACAAAGTTTATGGGCTGATTTATAAATTTTGTAAGTTGTGAAAAACCTGCTTGGTTAGAAACCAAATGCGCACGATATATGTGTGGGTATAATTTTTATTTCTAAAAGTTTAAAAACACACATCTTACAAGCCATCACAAGCTTAGTTGGATTTGTGTTTCCTTGCCCTCTCATTCCTGGCTTTGATTGTGAACCGTTGGATTGTTTTATTCTATGTCTTGCATGCATTTTTACTTGATCCTTGTGTTTTCATTTAAACCAATCAGATGCTTTATAATTACGGTGCACTGTTAGCCATCAAATATACCTTGATCAGTTGAGATTTAATCGTGACCATTCATTTGCTTCGAAGTTCGAGAGGCTTCCATGGCTTAGTATAAATATATGGCTTATGTGTTGCGATTACAATCTTTATCTTACCTCACTTTTGAGAGAAAATAAAGAGAGAATAAAGAAGAGAGAGAGAGAGAGAGAGAGAGAGAGAGAGAGAGAGAGAGAGAGAGAGAGAGAGATAAATAGAAAACCCTAAACTAAACTCTGGCCAAATCTCACTAGAAAAATATTTCTGAGAGTGTGTTTGATCGAGAGTTGTGAAGATCATTTCTCTTCTGTCCTTTATCTCTTTTCCAACTTAATCACAAAAGTTTGATCTCATTTTCTCTCATAGAAAACTGAGATTGACATTTTTTGTTACATTCCACGTTTGTCTCTTTTTGTTTTAATTTCTTATTTCGAGAAATCATAGTTTTGTTAGTTCTTTTCAACTCTTATGTTTTCAAATGCTAAAACTAACAAAACAGTTTCTGATTTCAGTTTATTTGAACATTTAGACTTAGATCTAGTTTAAGATCTTGATTGGTGATTTACACTTTCACATATTTCACATTTTGTGAAATAGTTCATATATTTTCAAAATAAAAAAGTGTTTAGGATCTTGGCTCGTGTTTATAACAAGATTCCCTCGTGATTTGTGGATATATTGAAAGATTCAAAGTCTGATAGTTTCGATTAAACTAATTTTGGAAATATTTACATATTTATGATATGTTTGTAATTTAATTAGCATCTAGTTTATAATTAAGTGTGTGTGAGTTGCATGGATGTGATTTAGAGCACATCACCACTTGAACCTTCACACTACTTCACTAAAAAGTGTTGATATTGAGATCTTGGACTTTCGAGTTGATGTAGAGCTAAAATGAGTAGAGTTACAAAGTTGAGAGAACATCAACAACATCAAAGCCTTGGGAGATGTCAAAATATCCAGAGGAGTTGGTACATTTATGAACTTAGAATTAGGTATAATTGTATGTCTTGATTGTTATATAGTTTGTAAACTGTTACTCTATTTTAGTGGATTTTTAATTTTGAGGTGTAGAGACCTCCGTGGATGTTTCCCCAATTGGGTGGGGTTTTACCACGTTAAAATTGTACTTGTATACTTCCTCTTCCTCTCATTCCTTTCTTGAGGTTGTATTGATTTATGTTCTTTATAAGTTTTGGTTTTCAAAACTAGTAAACCTATACCTTAAATAACTCGTTCATACTGTTTTACACATCTTGTGTCTAAAATTTATTTTAAGAATACAGTTTATTCAACAAACTGTTCGGAGCCATTTAGATATTTTAATCTTGAATTAAACGACTTAAGTAGTATTTTTTTCAATTGGTATCAGAGCTTTGGTTTTTCAAAAATTCTTTAGATCTTGAGTTTCTGAAATTCTTTTCTCAAAACAAATTATGGATGAGAAATTTGAGAGACTAGGTAACCTATCTAGGCCCCCTCTCTTTGATGGAACCAACTTTCCTTACTGGAAGGTGAGGATGGTTGCCTTCATCCAAGGGACATTGGTAGATGATGTATGGGAAATTATTGAAAATTGTTACACTTTTCCTACTAAACTATCCGTTGAAGGAAGTACTATGAGGATTAGAAAGTTACTAAGAGAATTCACTAAAGAAGAGAAACAAACTTCCCTTAACAACAACAAAGGCAAAAATGTCATATTCATGTCTATTAATGAACACAAATTTAAGAGGATGTCATTATGTTCTACCTCTGAAGAAGCATGGGACACCCTAGTGACTACACGTGAGGGTGATACCAGAGTTAAAGCTGATAAAACAGAAATGTTAATTCAACAGTACAACTCCTTAATCATGACTGAAACTGAGTCATTTCATGACTTCTATATTAGATTGACAGACATTGTGACCAAATTTCATGCTAATGGGATTGTTTACGATAAAAAGGAAATTTTCTCTTAAATACTAAGATCATTTCAACAAAATATTGATAATAAGAGATATGCAATTGAGCAGATGGATGATCAAAATCTCACACCTGAACTCCTCTGTAGCAAATTGAGAACTGTGGAAATGGAATTAGAATTTAAGAAACAATTAACCCAATCCCCAAAGAAACAGTCTGCCTCCAATCTTATTTTTTCATCTAAGTTGGCCACACTTGAACTTAACATACCTAACATCGACTTAGACTCTAACAAGGACCATAATTTAGATACATTGGATAATCAGATTGCCTCAAATTCTAAACAGTTTAAGAAAATTATGAACTTTTGAAATAAAATAGAAAAAAGACAAGGCAAACCTTCCTATCCAAACCAATCTAACAATAGGCCTTATGAGAGAAGACAAGACAAACACCAGACTGACATCACAAGAGACCTAAGAAAGACTTTAAAAATGTTAGATGTGTGAAGTTAGGACACATGGCTAGTGACTATAGAGTTAACTTAGACAAAATTCACAAACATAATATATAGGGCTGATCTAAGCAAAACTTAAGATGACTCAAGTGACTCTAAAAATTATGAACCTGAGTCATCTAACACATTTAACCCTTGTATGTCATTCTTATTTAAGACAATCTACACTGATGATGAGGAATCTGATCATGCTGTGTTAAATGATACTATGCCTACTCGTTTATCTGCCTTATTTCTTTAGAATATTGATAATGCTTCAAACGCTACGTGTGTGAGTCAAAGGGAAGGATCTATTATTTATGCCAATGGGTGTGTAAGTCTTAAAAATGAACCGCTAGGGGACACTGCACACTGCACACTTCACACTTAGTGACTCCTATAACGATGACCTTCCAGACATTCACACACTGACACAAAAAATCTCAAGAAAAGCACTAGACTTGAAAAGATTATCCAAGATCTTACCCAGAAGATAGAAACCCTAAGTCAGATGATCAAACATAATGCTGAAGAGTACAATACTGTAACACCCCGCATTTTCATGCATTAAATATTTAATTAATTCGGGAATTGAAAATTACTTATGAGTCGTAATTTAATTGAATTAATTAGGGAAATTTTATTTAAATATTAATCGAGGAGTAAATGGTTAATATTTACGGGAAGTTATTTACTAAGTGAATAGTAATTATTTATTTAAGTTATTTCGAGTATTAATGACAGGGTATGCACTTATCTCAACCGGTAGTCGGTATAGACTAAAGGGGTGAGGGGATAAACATTTTTATAAATTAATTCGGATGCCAATTCTGAGTGTACGGTTGAGTCCGGATGGGTCGAGATAGTCGGAAAAGTGTACCCGGGGGGTAGTTAACGGGTTACGGGGCGTTTTTAGACACAGCCGGGCCCACACGGGGGCATTTGGGTCACTTGGGCTTGGCCCATTAGGCAAAAAACGGGATTAGGTAAATTAAGAAATTGGGAAGAATAATAAAATGGCTGATAGAGTTTTAGAAAGGCTAAGTGTATTAAGGAACCCTAATAGCAGTTAAGGGAAGCTTTGGGATCACTAGAGAGCCAACAAGGATCGTATTCAACCTTGGAAATTCATCTCCGAATCAGACACTACGAAACCTAAGGCAAGTGGATAACTTGCAATAGTATTGAATCTGTTTTGAAATTCATATTCATGTGATGTGTTTGATCAAAATTCATTTTGGGTGCTCATGGCATAAACATGAGGTTTTGAAAAATAATAATCTGATTTACGAAATTTGAATGAGGATTTTTGTAGAAATCTGATATTATAATTGATACATATCTGGTAGGATGATATCTGGATAATTAGAAACGAATTTGGTGAAGGGATTTGGGATGTAAATGGGTAAGGAATTAAAGATGGATATTTCCCCAAATTCAGAAATTGTAGTTAATGGACGAATTAATGATGTTGGTGGACACTCTGGAGGTCCCTAATAAGGTTTCTAACATGTATTAATGTTAAGAGGGCTTAAGGTTGCTGGTAGAGAAAACTAGGGTTTGAGAAAAAACGTCCATGGAAGAATCTGTCTTCGCGAAGAAGACGAAGACCTGCTCGAAGGTCTAGGGTCGATCGATCGAAGGTCGGTAGATTTTGGCAATTCGCCCAGTTTTATTTTATATAAAGAAAATTTAATTTAATCTTTTTCCATGAATTAAATTGGTGAGAAATTTATACATGGGTTTTAAATCTAATTAATGGTGAATAAAATTAACTAGGATTTGGAGACGACTTAGTGTGACATCAAAATTATTATTCGTCGGGCTTTGGAGAAATTTGGTGATACACTAAGGTTAAATTTTTGGGAAGAGTTCGAAAGGATTAAATAGTTAGGAAACAAGTGCGGGGATAATGGTTGAGGAATACCGAGAGATAAACCTTATTTAGGTAAAGGCTAAATAATTTGAGAGTCGGGGATTTAGACTCGGGTGAGGTTGATTAAGACTACGAGAGTAAGTCAAATTTTATGGTGGGGGTGACACCAAAGGTGACTTAATTAATTAATGTGTGAATTAATTAATGATTAGAGTTGGACCATAAACTCTTAATAAATTAACTAGGCTTATGTTACGGATTGTGTACATGGTGTAGTCGGGACATTTTATATTTATATATATGTACGGGATGTGACAGTAAATGTATATAAATGTGTGTGCATTAATATCAGTGATTGGATATTATTAGTATATAATCTAGTGCTATAGGGGGAGGTTGCGCATAGTGGATGAATCTCCTAGCTTGAGGAGTAGGGCGAGTACAATCCCAGGTCATAGCGTCCATTATATGGGTGAGGGGCATCTCACTTTCAGGGAAGGAATATGACCGCCTCCAATTCGTATGTTAAACTAAGTTAGTGAGCGAATCTAACTTGGATAACTAGGTTACGTGAATACACCTAGTGGGATAGCACTTGGGAAAATTTATATTTTGTGAGTATTCTTACTCGGTCGAAAGTTTGTATTAAATGTTATTTCAGTATGTTTGTGAATACTGTAATATGATTAAATATATAATTAGGTGAATAATTATATATGGAATAATTAATACACAGTGAAAAAAAATGTATTATGTGCATAACATGTGTGAATGTTATATGAAATTTAAAAGAAGTAATGATTCAATTAAGTTGACGTTTATAATAACTTAAAAATCATGAATTAAGGCATACTCGGTTAGAGTAGGTAAAATTCAAGGGTTAAAATAAGCATTTGGGTCAGGAGCGTAGGACCTAGTAAATTAAATGGAAGCGTTAGTAGTGCACATTAGAGGAGGGGTGAGGAAGTCCTCAAGAGAGTGCGGCACTAACTAAAATATGAAGAGCATGCATATTTATTTATTACTGCAAGTTAATCATTTGTTAAATGTTTTCAAATGTTTTTGGGTACTAACCCTTGCTATAAAATTCTTTTAAAACCCTTTTAGGTGTCCAGCCACAAGGGCGCCAAGCTTGACTCTATTCCAGGTATCCCTTGCCGCAGCACATGTGGATGTTGCGGGGTTTTGATAGACGCCTCCTTCTTCCATTCTTGTAGAGACTCTCTAGCAGTTATATGAGCTTGTCGCTCACAGCTCATTTATCAGTAGTAGACTTGTTGAGATGTTTTTCTGATATTTACTTGTATTGGATATTTGGACCGATGGTTTATTCGGTTAGGTGTTTTATTTGTGGATGGTTATTTCAATTAACTGTGATTGTGTATTATTGTATGTTCCGCATGAGTTTTTATTTAATTAATTGAAAGATAAAAATTGGCACCAGTCTACTTTTCTCACTTAGGTGGTTAGTAATTTAAAAAGACGACAGTGATGCTAAGAATGGACCAACTGAGAAACCTTTTCTAACTTGATTTAGGACTGATCACCCGGGATTAATTAGGCGGGGTGTCACAAATACTTAATGTCTAACTCATGAGAATGAAACCAAAATTTTTGAAACAAAACTGAAAGAGTTGTCTAACTCAAATGAAATTCTGAAAAAGAAATGCCATGGAACATTGTTAGAATCGGAACAAACAAAAGAAATGACGTCCACAGTCTTTAAAAAATTTGCAAAATTTGAAAATAATTTTAAGGGCCCGTTTGGTTCTCTATTCAGAAAATTAGATTTAAACACTGTTTTTAAATACAATTTTAAAATTCAGTTTTTTGTGTTTATAATTATTGGTGTGCATTTGGTAAACTTGTTTTTAAATACAGTTTTTTGAAAATTTGACAAAATTGACAAATATGTATATTTATATCATTCATATGTGTGTGTGTGTGTGTGGATATATATATATATACATAAAACTTTCATACATACATGATACATGAATGTATACATACATACATACATACATACATACATACATCATAAATTATATACATGTACATTTAATAACATGTATTTTTAGGTATATTTAACGAGGTATGTTGTGGAGTTTAACTAAATATACCTAAAAATACATGTTATTAAATGTACATGTATATAATTTATGATGTATGTATGTATGTATGTATGTATGTATGTATGTATACATTCATGTATCATGTATGTATGAAAGTTTTATGTATATATATATATATATATATATATATATATATATATATAAATAAAACTGTCATACATACATGATACATGAATGTATACATACATACATACATACATCATAAATTATATACACGTACATTTAATATCATGTATTTTTAGGTATATTTAATGAAGTATGTTGGGGAGTTTAACTCTCTCTCTATATATATATATATAATGATGTCGCATGTATAATTCACTATAAAATTATATACATACATGAATTGATAATATTTTTAATACATATGTACTATATGTATATTTTATATTATTCCATACATTAATAATACATGTATAAAACTATATATAAGTATCATATATCTATTGATAATATTATTTAACTTTATATTATTTCATACGTAATTTTGTGTATATGTACATATATTTTTTTTATTGATAAGATTTACACACATTAATGTATTATGTATGTATATTATATATTAAGGTATAATTTCTTTAAAATATTAAGAATGAATAATTCTGAGTTGAAAAATAAAAAAAACAAACATTATAAAACACCCAAAACCTGTTTTCTGAAAAACTTGATTATAACACAAGAATATTATAATTCTGTGTTTAAAAATAGGTTGCCAAAAGAAGATTTTTATCAGAATTGTATTTAAACACAGAAAATAGAATTATAGTTGCAAACCAAACAGGACTAAATGTTTTGAAGATTGTGTTGCTGAAAGTAAAACCAATTTTGATGATAGAACTGGAATAGGATTTTGTCACAATTCTAAGACCCAAACTAAAAACGTTGAAACTATAAAGTTTGTGTCTTGTGGAAAAATACCTATTGAAACTTGTCCAGACTTTCAAAGTTTAAAAAATGTGTTTAATATAAAATAACTGAAGTAGGACACTGGTGAATCAAGTAACTCTAAGCATAATGTTGAGTAAAAGACTAAATACGTTTGCCCCCTATTCGACATGAAGATTCGACATTTCATCCTATTCCACCAAGGAATAAGATTAGAGCTCAAAACCTAGACAAACCTTTGAATAATAATTTTCCTAAGGTTGTGAGTTCTACGTGCCATCTTGACTGCTCCTATTGTGATGTCTCTAGACATTCCCTTGATGGTTTCTATTCCAAACGTCTATGTAATCCAATCTATAACTCTCATGTTCACTATAACTTCAACTATTATAGGAGAAGCCAAAACAACTATGTCCTTCCTAGATAGCCAGATAACAATTCTAACTATCGAAAAAGAAGGAAAATGACTAATACTAAAAGACCATCAACAAGAAGGAATCTTAGTTTCTTTTATAAACCAATTACTCAAGCTGTTTGTAATACTAATAAATATGCGTAAAAATAGTTTAAAGAAAACACAGAAGCTCGCATGTTTTATCAAATACATGCTAATAAGTGCAAATTGAAAACTAGAGAAATTTGGGTTTGAAAAGATGATCTATTACTCCATTTAAAATGCAACATTTTGATCAGTTCTATTAGAGCTGAACATATGACTACTGGAAGGTATTTAGACTCAGGTTGTTCCAAACATATGACCGGGGATGATTCCAAACTTTTAAAGAAAACCAACTTCTCCGGAGGAAAATTCTTATTTGGAGATGGTGTATCAGCCCAGATCATTGGTAAAGGAACACTCCATGAAAAAGGATTACCCATTCTTGAATATTTTCTCTTGGTAAAAGGTCTTAAAGTCAATTTACTAAGTATGCCACAGTTTTGTGACTCAAACCATACGGTCACTTTTTCAAAGAACAATTACAAAATTATAAATAAAAAAGGTGATTGCATTATTACAGAACTCCGTAATCTAGATAACTATTACACAGTCAATCGAAGTACAAAGATTTGTAACATTGACAAAATGGATGACACTGAGATATGTCATAATAGTTTAGGTCACATTAATTATGATAGTCTTGGCAAATTGTGCTCCCAATATATAGTTAGAGGTCTTCCTAAGATCAAACCAATTTTAAACATTATTTATGGTCCACGTCAAGAAGGGAAATTTTTTAAGGCTCCCCACAACAAAGTTAAAGAACTTCTATCCACTAAACCTCTAGAACTCATCCATATGGACCTAATGGGTCCTTCTCGTACTGTTATTTTTTGCGACAACAGTTACATCCTTGTCATGGTTGATGACTTCGCTCGATTTACCTGGGTTGCCTTTTTAAAACATAAATCATAAACATTTTGTAAATTTTTAAAAATATTAGTTCGTATAGAAACTTAAAAAGGCTCCCAAGTAGATATAATTCGTAGTGATAGAGGAGGAGAATTCATAGATTCAGGTGTCATTTAATATTATGTCTATAATGTTTACAAACATGGATTTAGTACTCCTAAGACACCTCAACAAAATGGAATTGCTGAGCGTAAAAATTGCACTCTTCAAGAAATGGCTCGTGTGATGATTCATGTCAAGAACCTACCAAAATATTTTTGGTTAGAATCCATTCGTACCACCTTCCATATAATCAATCGAGTCTACTTAAGAAAAATACCAAATAAACATCCTATGAGCTTTGGTATGGGAAGAAACCTAACCTAAAATACTTTAGAACCTTTGGTAGCACCTGTTGTGTCTGTAAGCATAGAGAACATCTGTCTAAATTCGAAACCAGAGGAGATAAAGCCATTTCCTTAGGATATTCTCCAAATAGTATAGCCTAGCGTGTCTATAATCTTCATACCAAAACTATGATGGAATCCATTAATGTGGTTGTAAGTTACACTAATGTAGAAAGTAAGACCAAAGAACCAATTATTGTGGATGAGTCCGAAAACATTTTATATTATGACTCTCCAGAAATAGTTGAATCCTTACCAACTGAGACCCGTGAAGTACCTAACTGGGTTTCTAAAGACTATCCTTTAGATAGTGTAGTTGGTAATCCTATTGAGCCTGTAAGTACAAGATCTCAACTTCATAACATTGCTCATTTTGCATGCTTTGTGTCTCTTATTGAGCCAAAGACTGTAAATGAAGCCTTGAATGACACTTTGTGGATAAGTGCTATGCAGGAGGAACTTCTTCAATTTGTCATTCATAATGTATGGTATCTTGTACCCATGCCTAAAAATAAAAGGGTTATTGGCCCACGTTTGACTTTTAAAAATAAAATTGATCAATATGGGATGATTATTCAGAATAAAGCTAGATTAGTTGACGAGGGCTACTCTCAGATTAAAGGAATAGATTTAGAGGAAACTTTTCCTCTTGTCACTCGCCTCGAATCTGTTCGCTTACTTTTTTCCATAGCTTGTCATTTGAACTTCACCCTATATCAAATGGATGTTAATTCAACCTTCCTTAACGAAATTTTAACTGAGGAGACTTATGTAGAACAACCCAAAGGTTTCATTAACCCTTATCACCCAAATTATGTCTATGGTCTTCAAAAAGCTCTTTATGGGTTAAAACAAGCTCTTAGAGCTTGGTATGAGCGTCTATCCACCTTTTTTTAGACAACGGATTTAGGAGAGGAGGGAATGACCAAACCTTGGTTGTTAAACATTTTGACAATAATATTACTATAGCTCCCGTTTATATTGATGATATCATTTTTGGATCCACCTCCCCTTTGGAAGTTAAGACTTTCTCGAACATTATGCACAAAGAATTTCAAATGTCACTAATGGGGGAGTTACAATTCTTCTTAGGACTCCAAGTTAAACAAAATTCAGATGGATTATTTCTGTCACAATCCAAATACGCTTTAGAGATTGTCAAGAAGTTTGGCTTAGAAATAGCTAAAGAAGTTAGGACTCCTAAGAGTACTTCTGTCAAACTTTCTAAAGATAAGAATGGAAAATCAACTGATTCTTCCTTATACCGTATTATTATAGGAAGCTTACTTTACCTTACTGCCTCTCGTCCTGATATCATGTACTATGTCTGCATGTGTGCCCAATATCAAAGCAATCCTAAAGAGAGTCATCTATTGTTCGTTAAAAGAATTATCAAGGTACACTAAAGACACTTCCAGTACTATAGTAGGTTACACTGATGCTGATTGGGTCAGGTGTACTGATGACAGTAAGATTACTTCAGGAGCGTGTTACTACATTAGTAACAATTTTGTAGGATGGAGTAGTAAGAAATTAAACTGCACTTCCTTGTCTACTGTCGAATCATAATATAATGTAGCAGGAAGATGTTGTGCTCAATTACTTTGGCTGAAACAAATGCTAAAAGATTACGATATAACTGAAGATAAGTTACATCTTTATTGTGTCAATCAAAGCACGATTAATATTTCTAAAAATCCAGTTCAGCACTCTCGTACCAAACATATTAAAATCAGATATCATTTTATACACGAGTTAGTTGAATCTAAGGAGTTAGAAATTAATTATCTACCTACTGAATTATAATTAGCTGACCTGTTTACTAAACCATTAGACTTTCTTCGATTTGAAATCTATTGGTATGGTTATTGCAGAATAATGATTTATTGTTTCCTACTTGTTTACTTTGTCCTTTGTCCACTTGAGTTAAAATGGGGGAGAAATTTGAGTCCTTCTGGACATTTTGGTGTATTCTCAACTAAAAAGCTTGATCTTAGTTATGTTATTTTCAGGAATCAGTACCTTTATTTGCAACAAAATTTTGATAGAGTATTGGTCCGTATCTAGTTGAGTTATGCAATTTTCTTTTTTTTGGATACTGGGTATATAGAATTTTTGTATAGGACTAAGTTTTACTTCTTCTTTTGTATCGCTACGAGTCCTAGATGACTCAAAGGAGATTTTGTCTCATATTTTCAAAGGGGGAGATTGAAGAACCCTATATATTTGACTCACTTGAGTCTATATTATATGGGTGTTCATCTAGTTTGGAAATAGTGACAAAATTGAGTCATACCCCTTTCAAACCAACAAGCCTTCAGACTCTCCATTTTGACTTCCTCTAATAGTCCAAAGGTATAAACACCAACACCACACCTAGAATCATTTATGTGTTGCATATGAGATTGCATTCTTCATAATATGTGGGTGTGTGAGTTAAATCCTTTTAAAATAATTTTCCCTAATTTTTGGGATTTTTAAAATAATTTTTAGAAATTAAAATGGCTTTTACAAAGTTTGTGGAATGATTTGTAAATTATGTAAGTTGTTAAAAACCTGCTTGGGTAGAAACCAAATGCGCTTGATAATTGTGTTAGTACAATTTGTATTTCTAAAAGTTTAAAAACACGCATTTTACAAGCCATCACAACGTTACACATGTTAATCTCACAACGAATGGATTTGTGTTTCCTTGCCCTCTCATTCATGTGTTTGATTGTGTACCGTTGGATTGTTTTAATCTGTGGCCTACATGCGTTTTTACTTAATCCTTTTGTTTTCATTTGAACCAATCATAGGCTTTATAATTATGGTGGATTGTTAGCCATCATATTTACCTTGATCAGCTGAGGTTTAATCGTGACCATTCATTTGCTTTGAAGTTGCAGAGGCTTCCACGGCTTAGTATAAATACATGCCTTATATGTTGCGATTAAAATTTTTGGCTTACCTTGCTTTTGAGAGAAAATAAAGAGAGAAAAGAGAAGAGAGATAGAGAGAAAGGAAAAAAAATAGAAAACCCTAAACTAAACTCCAACAATATCTCACTAGAAAAATATTTCTGAGAGTGTGTTAGATCGAGAGTTGTGAAGATCATTCCTCTTTTGTCCTTTATCTATTTTCTAACTTAATCACAACAGTTTGATCTCATTTTCTCTCATAGAAAATTGAGATTGACGTTTTGTGATACATTCCACGTTTATCTCTTTTTTTATTTATTATTTCGAGAAATCATAATTTTGTTGGCTGTTTTCAACGGTTAGGTTTTCAAACCCTAAAACCAATAAAACAGTTTCTGATTTCAGTTTCTTTGAACATTCAGACTTAGATCTAGTTTAAGATCTTGATTGGGTATTTACACTTTCACATATTTCACATTTTGTGAAATAGTTTGTATATTTTAAAAATAGGAAAGTGTTTAGGATCTTGGTTCGTGTTTATTGCAAGAGTCCTTCTTGATCTGTGGATCTATTGAAAGATTCAAAGTCTGATAGTTTTGATTAAACTTATTTTGGAAATATTTACATATTTGTGATATGTTTGTAATTTGATTAGCATCTAGTCAGTAATTAAGTGTGTGTGAGTTGCATGCATGTGATTTAGAGCACATCACCACTTACACCTTCACACTACTACACTAAAAAGTGTTGGTATTGACATCTTGGACTTTTGAGTCGACGTAAATCTAAAAGGAGCAGAGTTACAAAGTTGAGAGAACATCAACAACATCAGAGCCTTGGAAGAAGTCAGATAATCCAGAGGAGTTGGTACATTTCTGAACATAGAATTAGGTATGATTGTGTATCTTAATTGTTATATAGTTTGTAAATTGTTACTCTATTTTAGTGGATTTTTACTTTTGAGGTGTAGAGACCTTCGTGGATGCTTCCCCAATTGGGTGGGGTTTAACACATTAAAATTGTACTTGTATTCTTCCTCTTCCTCTCATCCCTTTCTTGAAATTGTGTTGATTTAAGTTCTTTATAAGTTTTGGTTTTCAAAACTGGTAAACCTATACCTTAAATAACTCGTTCATACTGTTTTACACATCTTGTGTTTAAAATTTGTTTTAAGAAAAGAGTTTCTTCAAAAAACTGTTTAGGGCCATTTAGATAGTTTAATCTTGAATTAAACGACATAAGTGGTATTTTTTTCAGGTGGAGCAAAATAGTAAACTTTGGAACGGGTATAATCTTGGTTTACTGGATTGTCAAGATCCTCCTTTCAAATTGGACGTTAGCTGGATCCCTATCAATACTATTCCCCAATTCTTGATTTAAAAATACCTAGGGGATTATGACCTTCATGACGAGTTAGAGATCGTTCATCCTCATCATCTATAAGAGACCTCGAGCATCAGTTATAGAAGGATGCATCACGACTTCAATTTTGTTAACTCCCCTTACACATTAGATGACCCTCCAGCGGGCATGGAACCAGCACCGAGCTACTCTAAAGCAGAGGGGAAGCGTCCCTTAGAGTAGTTTTATTCCTTTAATTCAGTTATAAGTAATAGAATGTAATGACCAATTAAATGAATGAAATATTTGATCAACTTATCTTGTCAATCTCGGGATTTGAATAACTTTTTGCTTCCTTATTTTTATTGATACACTCAGGCTTTTACCCAAGTTTAGTATTAATTACCAATGAAATTATCATCATAAGTTCTACCAGTACACTTAAATTAAAATCTAAGTTTAATACTAGTTATCCATGTATTTTCATTGGTTCTACTAATGCACCCAAATTTTTAGGTTTTGCATTAGTTACCAGTGGTGACTAGGCCTATGTGGAATATGTGTCTACATTCCTTTTTAGGAATTTTCCCAATGTTCTTCCTTCATGTTTTCCAGTTGGATAAAATCTATTATTTTACCCTTAACTGTATTGACCAAGTTTCTTGAGGACTTGAGATCCTGTCGTACTTGGGTTTTTGCTTGATTCCAATCAACTCTTACTTGTGCCGGCCAACTTTTGAACAGTACCGAACAATCAACTATTTGGGTGTTATTCTGAGCTCCGACCAACTATATGGTTGTTGTTTCTAAGGAATAACTTTTGAAAGTTTTTCTGACCATGTATAACAACTTTTGAAGAAATTGCATCAAGTATGTAGTGCATAACACTAGTATTCCACAAAAAATCGAAAAAAATAAGGATATCATCATTTTATTGATACGAAAATGTCACGATTACATTTTGTTTCATTACGTTACTGGTTGTACGTTCTAACATGTTCAGCATGCCAAGGATTTTTAAACTCTTCCCCTTCCAAAATCTTTATTCTGTAAGTACCTGGTCGGACAACTGCTGAAATACGATATGGCCCATGCCAATTGGCTTCAAGTTTGTTGTTCTTATGGATTACCTTCTTGAGCACATAATCTCCTTCCTTCAAGTTGGTCGACTTCATCCTTTGTTATAAAAATCTGTTGTCCTCTACTGATAAGTAGCATTTCTCAAGGCTGCATGTTCGCGTACTTCCTGCAGCATATTCAAATCTAATCTTGGCATCAAATCACTAACATGAGAATTAAAGTTTAACACTCTATGAGTGGAAAGACCCAATTCAGTTGGTATCACTCCTAGAGTTCCAAATGCCATCATGTATGGGGATTCTCCTATAGCACACCTTGGAATTGTTCGTTATGCCCACAGAACGGAGTGTAGTTCTTTAATCCAGTTCCCTTGGAATCGTCAAGTCCTTTCTTCAGTCCATTGAACATAGTAATATTTGTTACTTTGGTTTGCCCATTGCTTTGACGATGTCCTGGAGCAGAATGAAGTTTTTTAATATTTAAATGGGTGCAATAGGCAGCAAACTCCTCGTTGTCGAATTGTGTGCCATGGTCTATAATGAAAGAATAAGGCAAACCATATCTACAAATAATGTTTTTCCAGATGAACTGGTAAACTTTCTCATAGGGCATGTTTATCAATGGTTCTGCTTCAACCCATTTTATGAAATTGTCCACATCTACGACCAAGTATTTAAATCTTCCTCGGGTGGTCGGCAGTGGCCCAACCAAGTCTATCCCCATATAACAAATGGCCAAGGTGAAGTAATTGGAGTCAAAGAAGCTTGTGGAGTTCTATGAATGATGGAATACCTTTGTCACTTGTCACATTTCCTAGCAAAGGCCGTGCAACCTTCTCTCATAATTGTCCAGTAATATCCATGTGTATTAATCCACGACAATAATGATTTGCTCGCTATATGAGCTCCACAAGAACCTTCATGAACTTCCTCATTAAAGTCTTGAACCTCTATTAGGTGAACACAACACTGCATGCTAACTGTCAATCCTCTCTTGTATAGTACCCCTTTGTCCAGCACATAGCTTTATGCTTTATACTTCCACTTTTTAACCTCAATTGGATTAGCTCGCAAGACTCCTTCTTAAATATAAGCTCTAATAGGACCACTCAAGATGGCCTTATGTCCACTGTGATGAAATTATTCATCAGGTTTTCATCAATACTCATGTTAACTAGAATTTCAATAGGAATAGTTCTGTGAAGAACAATTCTAGTTGTTGATGCCAGTCGAGCTAGTGCGTCAGCTCGGGCGTTCTCTAATCTTGGAATTCTACTCATCCAAATAGCTGGCAACTTTGTTATAACTTCCAATGCATTAGACAGTTATCGTGTCATTAATTCTCCTTTGGATCCGTACAAACTCAGTAGTTGATTCACCAATAATTGAGAATCACGGTGCACCACAACTTTCTCGACGTTCAACAATTGAGCCAAAATTAGTCCCACAATTAGAGCTCCATACTCTGCTTCATTATTTGAGGCTTGAAACTGGAATCATAGTGCATATTCAATATCTATCCCATCAAGAGTGTTGAGTATTATACCTGATCCACTTCTGATTGTAAAAGAGGATCTATCAACATACAAGTTCCATATGTGGAGATCATTATCAAATGCTTGGTCTGTCAAAATCTTATGATGGAATGTTTTACTTCTTGCGTCCTCTTACTTCTCGAACATCTCACTTTCTCTGGTGGAAGATTCTGGTAGGTCAGCAATGATAACCCTAGTTGGACTATCCCTTTCTAGATCTTTTTATGGCTGAATTCCCTTTTCCTCGAGAACCTCTGGATAAGTGAATTCGTCAATGAAATTTGTCGCAGCCTGGCCTTTTAAGGACGATCTTAGTTTATACATAATATCATACTCCCCCAACTCTATTGGGCAATACATCAATCTTCCATACTTATCTGGTTTTTGCAGGGCTTGCCTAGAGGCAGATCAGTGTGCACTACAATTGTATGGGCTTGAAAATACATCTTCATACGTCTGGATGCCTCAATCAATGCCAACGCTAACTTCTCTAGGTGTGGATATCTTATTTCTGCTCCTTGGAAGGCCTTGCTCGTGTAATAGACTTGATTTTGAACTCCATTTTTGTGACAACCCGAATATAATTATGATAAATTATATTTAAATCATAATTATCTTGTGTTATATGGATAATATGTTATTAGTATATATAATGTTAATTCATTATGTTTAGTTTAATCCTACCTTCATAAAACATGAAATATCGAATTAGTTACAAATGTAAAATTTTGAAGTTTTCGGTAGGAATGTTCATGTTTAAGACTAGTTTTGACCTTTATGACATAACAATTGACTTGAGGTGAAAACTAGATGTTTGTATATATATGATTTAGGTTTGTAACACAATAAACGGTTCATCAAACGGACATCCGAGTAGGAAGATATTGTCTTTTTACGGAGAGGGGGTGAAGTAGTCATTTAGCCTTAAATGATATTTTGTTTTATATGATGCCACATGTTATAAATTGATTGGATGGAGGTGGAGGATGGTTTGGCCGACTTAAACCCTTGATATATCCTCATTTCTTCAGAAAACTCAGTTTGGGAGAGTTTTAAGTTGAGTAAAAACAATTGTGAGGGTTAGGAAGAAGAAAGTGAGGAGAAACATTCAAAAAATTCATAGAAAATTACATAAAAGCCCCTAAGGTAATTCCAACCATGAATCTTGTTATTTTTCTTGAATTTATGATTTATATGACGTAAATCCTTAATTTTTTATTAACCTTTCATGCTTGGGTACATATGTATGGATATATCCAAGTTTAAGTTAAGTTGAATGTACAAAACCCTAGAATTGCTTTGTTTAGAAACTTTGTTTATTCAAACTTCCATATATTTTTGTATACTTACTGGAATTTATTGATTCCAATTGCAGATTAAATTGGACTCATATATGTATGAGATATCCGAAAATCATGTGAAAATACCTAGAAATTAGTCTTTGGTGAGAGTTTGAAGTTCGTGTATTAAATCTGCCCTAAGGGTGAAAGTATCCCCGCCATGTGTTCGATATTTTGCTTGACATAGCAAATGAACCTTAAAAATTATGAAACTTTAATTTTTTATTGTTCAATATGTTTACTGATGTTGGGTGAAATATCATAGAAATTTATGATGTATAAAAATTATGAAAATTCCTGGAAGTTGAATGAACGATAAAAGAGCGTATAGGGTAGATTTGTTGTGGTAAAGAAATGGGCATATCTTGCTCTAGGAGATTTGAAATGATATATCGTCTTTTGTATTGGAATACTAATATGACAAGGATTGAATTACCAATAAGGAATGAATATATGTTTGGTCTATGATTTGGATATGACGGTTATATTAACATGAATTTGGATGAAACTTCAATTGTGATAAATGATTTGAATAGAATCGTATGATGCTTATGAATTGAGTTATGTTATAGTTATTCTTTGAATTGTTAATAATCTTATGATGAAACTAACATTATAATAAATATAGGAATAGAAGAGGAACCGACTGAACACGCACCAGATAAAGGCAAGGGAAAAGCCTGATTAAATCTCCAAGGTGAGTGTACTTATGATTGTTTCATATATACAAATATATGAATATAGCTCTAAGAGAAGGATTTGTTTGAATACTTTGGTATTCAGGATTTGTTTGGATATTAAAATATCCAGGATTATTTGGGTCTTATGATCCAGGATTTGATATTGCCAATGGGCAGAATTATTTGAGTCTTATGATCCAGGATTTGTTATTGCCAATGGGGAGAATTATTTGGGTCTTATGATCTAGGATTTGTTATTGCCAATGGGCAGAACTATTGGATCTTATGATCCAGGATTTGTTATTGCCAATGGGAAAGATTATTCAGATTTTATATCAAAATATTCGATATAGAATTGTTATTTCATTGTAGGAAGGAGTACCTCACTAAGCTTAATGATTACGGTTTAAATTTTAACAATTTCAGGTTTGTATGCTGCCAGCTAGGATACCATATGACCGGTAACTTTGAGAGTTGCACAGTTGGAAAGAGCTCGGGTTTAGATATGGGTATTTATCATTGTCACACTGAAGATTTTAATATACTCACACATTGTATATATTGCGTTAGAATGGATTGAGTTGATGATTGTGAAATTTTATCATAGTTAATTATAGTATTGTATGTCCGCTTAATTATGACTCTGATATTGATTTCATTATGGTATAATAATAATATTATGTTCATTATGCACATTATGAAGAAAAATATTAATAAATGAAGTAAATTTCCAATGGGCTCAAGATTATGATCCAATTATTCTAATAACAAATGATTAGTATAGATATTAGGTTTGGGGTGTGACAATTAGTGGTATCAGAGTGTGGTTATTAATTTTAGACGTGTTTGGCGGTTAGATGGCAATATTGAGTTGATTTGATATTTATGAATTATTTATGTACTAACCAATAGTTTAGTATTATAAACTGTTTATATTGGTTGTTAGAACTTTGTTGTATTACAGATAATTCCAGATGTAACTTGGGAATGGACAACATAGAGAAGAGGGAGTAGCTTCTCGTACAGACAATACAGAAGTAGATCAGTGTGACACCCCGATTAATTAAATACCGGGTAGCTACTCCTTTATTAAATTAATACAAAATGCCAAGTTGGTTTAGTGCATAGCATTACTATCGAAAACATTTTATTAATTACTAGCCACCTAATATTTAAAAAGTGAGTTGTCAATTTTAATTAAATCCGATTAACATGCAATAAGTAAATTATGAAATGCTAACACAAGCACCACAACACAAAGACAATAGAGTAACCATAAAATAGTAATGAGTCTGGAGGAATACTCCTCACACAATCCAAATGCTAAAATAAACAAGTACCAAGTTCGTAACACTAAATTAATTACAACCCAAATTCTTGAAATAACTGAATTAAATAAAGTGTCTCTAAAAGGAAGTAGGGCGACATGCCCAACTGATAAGGAAATCTATAAATAGAGTCAAGAGCGAAAATGGAGACGTCTACTGACAAGATCTTATAACTTCCACAGCGGCTACAGTACGTCACCTGAATGGAACTCCTATGCTTGGTGTCCTTGTGGCTGGGCACCTAAAAGGTTTTTACAAGAAAATATATTTGAACGCAAACGGGTCATAGCCCGATTGTGGAAAACAGTTTAAAATATAGCAAGTGTTTTAATGATATTAAAATAATGAATGCAAAATACATGTTAGGACGTGCTCTCACATGAAATACTCAGCTCTCGACTAATTGTGCACTCCTAACGTACCTGTACCCATTCTAGTGATTCCCATATCTAACTAGTCCTAAATAAATTCTAGCATATCTATATGATTCATGCCTTAATTCCAATATCATCAATTAAATAGAGAGCTTTAAATTAATTCTCGATTTCCCAATTATTAGCAATACAAATATACTAGGATCATCCATTTTATCTTTACATAACGTTGCTACAATTATACTCACCCTTAATCATGATAGTTCATTTCAATTAACAGTATATTTTTCTCATCATAAATATACATTACTAGCACCCCGAGATTAAGCTGCAGTGCACACATACTCTGCTATCCAATCCCGGTACATCACGTACATAAGGACCACGCATTCCGAATCTCTTAGGAATCGTTTTCAAATAACAACATTCACACAAAATGGAGGCGAACATAGTTCACATCACATGGGTCATGCACATACCTACGCTCCCATGATCAGCAGACTTATTAACTTCTCAATAAGTCCTTCTCTGACCTATGCCCTCGAGGTACCAATCTAAATCCCCCCGTAGGCACACAAAGATTAGATGGCCCTAATCGAACGCAAACCTCCCATGATAGCAAGTACTGTAGGTATGTTATACACATAAAACCACATATTCGAAGCATTCGCACATCTTAGATATCTCGTATTATTAATATAGGTATACTTCTCGTTCTTATACCATCATTTAATGTTATACGATCACAAGTCCCCGATTTGTATATTAACGTTATCAACCCTTCTCACGTCATAATTAGGTACTCATTTCCTACTCCACAATTGACATTCGATTTTATTATAAGATTCTAAGTTCTACTCCTCAATGTATCCCAACTCTCCCAATTATACCCACTAATCAATAAGGGAAGGTTAATACTGCAATTAAATAAGTCTACGGAACATTTGAAATGAAATCAGGCCAAAAAGGCCATTCTGTCAACTCGTTAGAAGTCTCGTTCGAACGAGTTCGTTCGAACGAAAGGCTTTGAATGAACTACCAACTCGTTAGAAGGGATACTGTCATCTGGTTAGAAGCTCGTTCGAACAAGGTCTTTCGAACGACCTGAGCAGGTCTTCTAACGAGATGGCAGTTTCAGCCCAGAAATTCTCTACTTCGTTGTTCTCAATTTTTCTCTTCTCTTAACCCATCCTAAGATCATCCCAATAGTATTTTAACGTTATTAAACTACTCTAAGTCCTCCTAGGTCACTCTTTAACATATATATGGGGTCAATGCTTCCTAAATTAACATATATTCATCAAAATTCCCAAACCTTATCCCAAACCCTATAATCATGAACCCAGAATTTAATGACTACAATTTCTCCTTATAAATCCGTTTTCACATCATCAAAAGATATATTTTGTATATAACATTCATCCAATGACATTCTACATGCAATCCCTATATCATATTATGAATCCTACCTCCAATTTCATGGGTTTTCATCAAACTTTCCATATAAGACAATTATTCAATTATAAGCATGGAAGAAATATTCGCTTGAAATTAATGTAATTAAACCACTTGCCTTCGATGTTCTGATTTGATGTTGAAGAACTGAATGTTGATTCTCCTCCCTCTCTCTACAAATTTCTTCCAAAGGTGGTGATGGTGGCTAGGGCTCCCTTTTGGAACTTCTTAAGGCTTTCCCTAAAACTCCCGTAGCCCTCTAACTTCCCAAATGCTGATAATAGCTTAGTGGGTTCTTTTCTAATATAAAAATAACTTCTAAAATTCGTGGGTTTTAATTCCCCTATTCTAAAAATAACCAAACTACCCTTTTTGGTTGCCGGTATGGCCTAAAAATGCCCCGGGACTCAAACTAAACCCCCGGATAGTGTTTTCTGACTATTTCGACCCTTCTGGACACGTTGGCACACTCAAAATGACCATTCGGTTGATAAAAATAAAATTCACTTTTTAATTCAATTAATTACATTCCTGACGCGACTGACACGCGCGTCCCAATTTAATTTTTCAAATTGCCGTATATCTATCTCGTGACAATTTACATATCATCAATACTCATGTATTACCCTACATACTCGGAAATAATAAATTTTAACATCATAATCAAATACCAACTCACATCTCGTTAGTATTTATACCCGGATTAATTTCCAATTAATTCTCATTTAATTAAATTAATCCCTTAAACAAATATCAATAAAATTACGGGGTATTACATACTTCCCCCCCGTAATAATAGAATTTCGTCCTGAAATTCGGAACTAAAAAGTATCTGGTAAAAATAGCTCTGGATAGCGCTCGCGTATCTCATCCTCACGCTCCCATGTGGACTCTTCGGCATTATGATGCTGCCACTGAACACGTACTAACGGTACTATCTTCGACCTCAGTTTCCGCTCGCTTCGGTCCAAAATAGCAATCGGCCCCTCCTCGTAGGAACTATCGGGCTGGAGATCGATGTCCTCCAAAGCAATATGATTATGGGCCAAATCGTCCCTAAGATATTTCCTTAGAAAGGAAATATGGAACACATCATGAATCCTATGCAAGTGCTCCGGTAACCCCAATCTATATGCAACTGGCCCAATACGCTCGATGATAGGAAATGGCCCCACATACTTTGGTGCCAGTTTCCCCTTCTTCCCAAAACGCATTATCCCCTTCATAGGAGATACTCTCAGTAACACCTGGCCCCCCACCTTGAATTCTCTGAAGAATCTTTTGGCATCAGCATAGCTCTTCTGTCGGTCCTGAGCTATCCGAATGCGGCACCGTATCATCTCTATCCTTGCCGAAGTGTCCTGAATCACCTCCGGTCCAAGGAGTTTGTTATTCCCCACCTCTAACCAACATGCTGGGGAACGACAAGGTCTATCGTACAATGCCTCAAATGGAGCCATGCCAATGGTGAGCTGATAGGAGTTATTATAAGCAAACTCCACCAGTGGAAGGTACTGCTCCCATCCACCTCCAAAGTCTAGGATGCACATACGCAACATGTCCTCCAACATCTGATTTGTCCGCTCGGTTTGCCCATCAGTCTGCGGGTTATATGCCGTACTCAACCGAAACTCCATACCCATGGCTTCCTGGAAACTCTCCCAAAATCGTGAAACAAATATCTTATCTCGGTCAGACACGATATTTAGAGGTACCCCGTGAAGTCTCACTATTTCCGTAATGAAGAGCTGGGCATATTGTCCCATAGTGTAGTCGGTCCTCACGGATAAAAAATGAGAAACTTTGGTCAACCTATCCATAATTACCCAAATGGAGGCGTGACCCCTCTGCGACGTAGGTAACCCCGTGATAAAGTCTATGGAGATGCTCTCCCATATCCACGTCGAGACCTCTAACGGCTGTAGAAGTCCTGCCGATTTCTGGTGGTCCATATTTATTAGCTGACAAATGGCACATTTAGAAACAAACACGGCGATATCTTTCTTCATCCCGCTCCACCAATACTGTCGTCTCATGTCTTGGTACATCTTATCCCCACCAGGGTGTACCGCGAACCGTGAGCCGTGCGATTTTGTCATAACCTCGTGTCGCAAGTCTTCCCCTTCCAGAACAACCAGTCTTCGATTGAAGCATAATCCCCCGTCTGAACTAACGGTATAGGACTCGGCTCCCTCTTCTAGTAATCGGACTATCTGCTCCTGACAGAATGAGTCAATTGACTGGGCCTTTATCACCCTCGTAACAATCTGCAGTGTAACAGTTATCACAGACATGAACGATCGGGCCACTGCATCCTGGTGCCCCAACTCCTTCCATTTGGCTTTCCACACCTCGGCCACCTCATCTACTGGCCTATGACTCAATGCGTCTGCTACCACATTAGCCTTCCCCGGGTGATTATTGGATATCAAACTGATAATCCATCACAAACTCAAGCCACCGTCGTTGATGCAAATTCAGTTCCTTCTGCGTGAAGAGGTATTGTAAAGACTTGTGGTCCATGAACAACCGAAATTTATCCCCCAGGAGATAGTGTCTCCAAATCGGAAGAGCGAATATGACTGCCGCCAACTCCAAGTCGTGGGTGGGGTAATTCCTCTCGTGAGGCTTAAGCTTACGGGAAGAATAAGCTATGGCCTGACTCTCCTGCTACAGCACACCTCCGAGTCCTTGTAAGGACGCATTGGTGTAAACTAAATACTCAACTCTCGGTCTGGGCAATGCTAACACAGGTGATGAGGTCAACTTATCCTTCAACTCATCGAATGCCAACAGACAGGCATCGCTCCAGATGAATGGCACACCCTTGCGAGTCAGATGCGTCAAAGGACCCGCTATCTTTGAGAAACCCCAAATAAACCTCCTGTAGTATCCTACTAGGCCTAAGAAACTACGGATCTCAGTCGGTGTCGTGGGATGTCCCCACTCCCTCAATGCGGATACCTTCCCCGGATCAATAGATATCCCCCGGTCTGAAATGATATGCCTCAAAAACTGAACCTCCTTCAACCAGAACCCACATTTCTCATACTTTGCATAAAGATCGTTCTGACGCAATGTTTTCAAAACCTGTCTCAAATGCTTGGCATGCTCCTCTTCTGTCTGGGAGTAAACCAGAATGTCATCAATAAAGGCAATGACGAACTGGTCTAGGAACTCTCTGAACACCCTATTCATCAAGTCCATAAACATGTCTGGAGCGTTGGTCAAGCCAAAAGGCATAACTCAAAACTCGTAGGAACCATATCTCGTTAAGAAAGTAGTCTTTGAGACGTCTTGTTCCCTGATACGCAACTGATGGTATCCCGATCGTAAATAAATCTTCGAGAAGAAGGAAGCTCCTCTCAACTAGTCAAATAAGTCATCGATTCTGGGCAACGGATACTTATTCCGTATCGTAACTTTATTCAACTCTTGGTAATCTACGCACAACCTCAACGATCCATCCCTCTTCTTTACGAACAACACAGGGGTACCCCATGGCGAAGTACTCCTCCAGATAAACCCCTGACCCAACAACTGTTCTATCTGATCCCGTAGCTCTCTCATCTTTGCTGGAGCCATACGGTAAGGTGCGTGGGTAATTGGTCGAGTGCCCGGCGTCAAATCGATCACGAAATCTATCTCTCTACTAGGCGATAATCCAGGTATATCCTGAAATATATCAGCAAACTCCCTAACAACTGGAATCGAATCGAGTGGTAGCACTACTTCCTTAGAGGTCTCTTCCTATATATAGTACAAATGAGTGGACGATCCTCCCTCAGGGCGAGGCATCGCCACTAAAAATATCTCCTGCCCAGGAATGGCAAAGATAATACTCCTATTAAAACAATCAATCATGGCTCGGTACGTAACTAGCCAATCCATACCAATAATCGCATCATACTCAGTCATCTCTAACACTAACATATCAGCGGGTAAAGTAAACCTCCCGATCTCTATACCCACACCTCTACAAATAAGGGAAATCACAGAACCCCTACTCAACGATGAATCTACACAAGTAACCGTGCTCTCTGCGGTGTCTAACAACCCAATAGTGCGTGCAAATCTCATGGCAATGAAGCAATGTGTGGCCCCCGTATCAAATAAAATACGCCCAAAAGTCCCTTGAATAGAGAACATACCCTCAATAGCAGGTGGATCCTGTGGGACTGCGACATGCTGGAGCTGATACACTCTACCATATTGAAGTTGTCCCTGCTGGACTGGGACCACTGGAATGGGTGGTAGTGCTGCCATCTGTGGTGGTGCTGGGAGGGAGGCGGGAAACATAGGCCTCTGTGGCTCGTATCGAGCACCCTGCTGCTGCTGTTGTGGGGCCGGCACCTATCAGGACAATCCTGGCATTTGTGGCCAGTCTTACCACAAACGAAGCACTTCCCCGGGAAGTTTCCCCCCCGCTGTCCCTGCTGCCCACGGCCCTGCTGGCCGTTACCAATCCTACTCTGACCATGTTGGCCCTACTGAAACTGCTGCTGCAGAACATTCTGACCTTGCTGGCCCTGATGGCCGTTCTGACCCTGATGGCCATGTCGAAAACCTCCCTGGCCATTCCTGAAACCCCCAGATCTGAATCTCTTATGATCCCCCTGTTGGGAACCCTCGTCACCCTGCCTGTGCTGTCCTTGAGCAGATTGCACCCCGCTGGCACCATTTCCCCCGGTCCTGCCCTGATGGCTGGACTCTCCTGATCTTTTGCTCTCAGACATGTGGAAGCGATGATCCTGGCAGTGAAGTAGTTCAGCGTTAACCACATCAGAATAAGTGGCCAACGAGAGATTCCCCAAAAAGTGCTGACGGATCCTCCAAGTCAATCCATCTGTGAACTTCTGAATTTTCTTCTCCTCGGTTGGAATTTCATCCGGAATAATGTTCAAGAGATTGGTGAACTCAGCCTTATACTCGGCTACGGTCTTTCCCTCCTGCTTGAGGTTCATCAACGTCCTCCTCATCTCAGTGTGAATAGCTGATGAAAAATATTTGCGATCGAACCGCACTCAGAACTCCTGAATAGTGAGAGTGTCCCTCTCCTCCGTGGTGGTAATGGACTCCCACCACTGCAATGATGATCCTACTAGCTTAAAAGTAGCTAGTATCTGCTTCTGAACATCTGTGCACTCGTACATCCTTAAGTGCCTCTGAATGTCCTTCCTCCACTGACTGGATACAACAACGTCAGAGCTACCTGCAAACTCCGGAGGGTGTGCTTTCTGAAAAGCATCATGAACGCGTTCCCAAGCAGACGGGAATGCATGAGCCTGAACTGGCGCAACTATCGGTGCCTGGGGTGGTGTCTGCTGTACAACTGCGAGAGCAGCATTCACCTCTTGGGCTACAATGGTTGCAACCTCTGTGGCATTCATGGTTCCCGGAACTGGTGCAGGCTGTGGCTCGGGCTGTGCATCCCTAGGAACTCGCTGTGCACGTCGTGGAGGCATCTGAAATGAGAGTAAAGTCTATAAGTTCGCAGTAATTATTTCAAAATAGCTGAAGAGCGATACATACACAAAAGAATACAACAGTCCTAAAATATAGGGCTCTACATCAAAGAAAGCTCAGCGGAAACATAATAAGCCGTACAGATCCTCAGGACACTAGAACCTGATGCTTTGATACCACCTGTGACACCCCGACTAATTAAATACCGGGTAGCTACTCCTTTATTAAATTAATACAAAATGCCAAGTTGGTTCAGTTCATAGCATCACTGTCGAAAATATTTTATTAATTACTAGCCACCTAATATTTAAAAAATGACTTGTCCATTTAATTAAATCCGATTAACATGCAATAAGTAAATTATGAAATGCTAACACAAGCACCACAACAAAAAGACAATAGAGTAACCATAAAATAGTAATGAGTCTGGAGGAATACTCCTCACACAATCCAAATGCTAAAATAAACAAGTACCAAGTCCGTAACACTAAATTAATTACAACCCAAATTCTTGAAATATCTGAATTAAATAAAGTGTCTCTAAAAGGAAGTAGGGCGACATGCCCAACTGATAAGGAAATCTATAAATAGAGTCAAGAGCGAAAATGGAGGCGTCTACTGACAAGATCCTGTAACTTCCACATCAGCTACAGTACGTCACCTGAATGGAACTCCTATGCTTGGTGTCCTTGTGGCTGGGCACCTAAAAGGTTTTTACAAGAAAATATATTTGAAAGCAAACGGGTCAGAGCCCGATTGTGGAAAACAGTTTAAAATATAGCAAGTGTTTTAATGACATTAAAAGAATGAATGCAAAATACATGTTAGGACGTGCTCTCACATTAAATACTCACCTCTCGACTAATTGTGCACTCCTAATGTACCCGTACCCATTCTAGTGATTTCCATATCTAACTAGTCCTAAATAAATTCTAGCATTTCTATACGATTCACGCCTTAATTCCAATATCATCAATTAAATAGAGAGCTTTAAATTAATTATCGGTTTCCCAATTATTAGCAATACAAATATACTAGAGATCATCCATTTTATCTTTACATAACGTTGCTACAATTATACTCACCCTTAATCATGATAGTTCATTTCAATTAACAGTATATTTTTCTCATCATAAATATACATTACTAGCACCCCGAGATTAACCTGCAGTGCACACATACTCTGCTATCCAATCCCGATACATCACGTACATAAGGACCACGCATTTCGAATCTCTCAGGAATCGTTTTCAAATAATAACATTCACACAAAATGGAGGCGAACATAGTTCACATCACAAGGGTCACGCACATACCTACACTCCCATGATCAGCAGACTTATTAACTTCTCAATAATTCCTTCTCTGACCTATGCCCTCGATGTACCAATCTAAATCCCCCCGTAGGCACACAAAGATTAGATGGCCCTAATCGAACGCAATCCTCCCATGATAGCAAGTACGGTAGGTATGTTATACACATAAAACCACATATACTAAGAATTCGCACATCTTAGATATCTCGTATTATTAATATAGGTATACTTCTCGTTCTTATACCGTTATTTAATGTTATACGATCACAAGTCCCCGATTTGTATATTAACGTTATCAACCCTTCTCACGTCATAATTAGGTACTCGTTTCCTACTCCACAATTGACATTCAATTTTATTATAAGGTTCTAAGTTCTACTCCTCAACATACCCCAATTCTCCCAATTATACCCACTAATCAATAAGGTAAGGTTAATACTCTAATTAAATAAGTCCACGGAACGTTTGAAATGAAATCAGGCCAAAAAGGCCATTCTGTCAACTCGTTAGAAGTCTCGTTCGAACGAGGTCGTTCGAATGAAAGGCTTTGAAATAACTACCAACTCTTTAGAAGGGATACTGTCATCTTGTTAGAAGCTCGTTCGAACGAGGTCGTTCGAACGACCTGGGTAGGTCTTCTAACGAGATGGCAGTTTCAGCCCCGAAATTCTCTACTTCATTTTTCTCAATTTTCTCTTCTCTAAACCCATCCTAAGATCATACCAATAGTATTTTAACGTTATTAAACTACTCTAAGTCCTCCTAGGTCACTCTTTAACATATATATGGGGTCAATGCTTCCTAAATTATCATATATTCATCAAAATTCCCAAACCTTTTCCCAAACCCTATAATCATGAACCCAGAATTTAATGACTACAATTTCTCCTTATAAATCCATTTTCACATCATCAAAAGATATATTTTGTACATAACATTCATCCAATGACATTCTACATGCAATCCCTATATCATATTATGAATCCTACTTCCAATTTCATGGGTTTTCATCAAACTTCCAATATAAGGCAATTATTCAATTTTAAGCATGGAAGAAAAATTCGCTTGAAATTAATGTAATTAAACCACTTGCCTTTGATGTTCTGATTTGATATTGAAGAATTGAATGTTGATTCTCCACCCTCTCTCTACAAATTTGTTCCAAAGGTGGTGATGGTGGCTAGGGCTTCCTTTTGGAACTTCTTAAGGCTTTCACTAAAACTCCCGTAGACCTCTAACTTCCCAAATGCTGATAATGGCTTAGTGGGTTCTTTTCTAATATAAAAATAACTTCTAAAATTCGTGGGTTTTAATTCCCCTATTTTTAAAATAACCAAACTACCCTTTTTGGTTGTCGATATGGCCTAAAAATGCCCCGGGACTCAAACTAAACCCCCGAATAGTGTTTTCTGACTATTTCGACCCTTCCGGACACGTTGGAGCACTCAAAATGACCATTCGGTTGATAAAAATAAAATTCACTTTTTAATTCAATTAATTACGTTCCTGACGCAACTGACACGCGCGTCCCAATTTAATTTTCCAAATTGCCGTATATCTATCTCTTGACAATTTACATATCATCAATACTCATGTATTACCCTACATACTCGAAAATAATAAATTTTAACATCATAATCAAATACCAACTCACATATCGTTAGTATTTATACCCGAATTAATTTCCAATTAATCCCTTAAATAAATATCAATAAAATTATGGGGTATTACAAGCAGAACGTTGCTGGAAGCGCTAGAAAGAAGGAGCAGCCTATAGAGATACAAATAATGGAACAAGTAATATTGAGTATGGAAGAACAAAAAGAAATAAATATGGCGCAAATGGCAGAGCAACAGGCTAGATATCTAGAATCAAAGACTGTGGCCAGGATTGAGAAAGAGGCAAGGAAGGAAATGAAATATTCCACGCATGAGTAGTTTTTGAAGTTAAACTCTCCAGAATATTCAGGGTCAGTTGAACCTACAGAAGTTGAGATGTGGGTCAGGGATATAGAAACTTTATTTGCAGTTATGAAGGTTCCAGATAACTAGAAAGTGAATCTAGTTGTGTTTAAGCTCAAAGGAGAGGCCAAATATTGGTGGGAAGCCAACAACCATTTGGTGCCCAGGATGGAAGTTACTGATGTTATTACTTGGGATGAATTTATTAAAGCTTTGTATGTTAAGTATTTCCCTAAAGTTTATAGGAGGGAGAAGTTGAGGGGCATTATTAATTTGACCCAAGGGAAAATGTCTGTGAGGGAGTATTAGGCTAAATTTACTGCTTTGTCTAGATTTGCTACTAAGTATGTGGAGAATGAAGAAGATAAATGTAGTAAGTTTCAAGATGGACTGATTTAACCTATTAAAAATATAGTGGCCACTTATGAGTTAGAAGATTATGCTTCTCTGGTTAACAAATCCACGATAGCAGAAATGCAAAAAAACCAAGGGGTGGCGAGTAGAGAGAGTTTTAAGAAAAGTAGATTTGACGCATTTTAGTATAAGGGAGGTGAGGGTGGAAGTGTTAAGATAGAACCTCATAATTTTCAAAGAGGTGGTGGAGATAGTGGTAGAGGTCATGGGAGATTTGGTAGAAATACCAGTGGTGGAGGATCTTTTGGCTCAGTCAGAAAGTCAGGGAGAGGTGAGGCACTGACGAGAGTTATTACATGTTTCTTTTATAAATAGTAGGGACATTATAAATCCAAGTGTTCTAAGATTAAAGGATTGGAATGCTACCATTGTCATCAAGTGGGGTATATTAAGAAGAATTGTCCGCAGTTGGCAAAGACTCCAGAAACACATAGTGAAGTAGGAAGTAGAATGTTATCTCCAGGCAGTGCAATGAAAAGTATGGGCAGAGGACAAGCTAGTAGTTCCAGGCCAGGTGGACAAGTTTTTACAATGAAAGAAGCTCAGATTACTCCAGATGTGGTGACAGGTACACTTTTTGTTACTGATAGAAGTGCTTATGTTTTGATTGATCCTGGTTCCACCCATTCTTTTGTGTCCTATGCTTTTGCTGTATACCTGAATAGACCATGTACTCATTTAGATGTAGGGTTGGGTATTTATATGCCTATGGGGGATATGGTGGTAGCTGAATATGCTTTTCGTGATTGTGTTTTGACTGTGGGGTCTAGAGATACAGTTATAGATCTACTTCCATTGGATATTTTTGATTTTGATATAATTCTGGGAATGGATTGGTTATCCAAATATCATGAATCTATGGATTGTTTCTGTAAGGAAGTGGTTTTTAATATGCCTGGTGAGCCTGAATTTAAATTTATGGGAGAAAGGAAAATTGTTCCCAGTTGCATCATTTCTACTATTTAGACAAGGAAATTATTGAGTAAGGGTTGTGAGGGTTTTATTGCATATGTTCTTGACATTAGGAAGGGGGCTTTACAATTAGTCGATGTTCCTATTGTACGGGATTTTTCTGAAGTATTTTCTAGTGAGTTTCCAGGGTTACCTCCAGAAAGAGAAGTTGAATTTAGTACTGAATTTGCACCGGGGACAACCCCTATTTCTCTGGCACCGTATAGAATGGGACCCGCTGAGTTGAAAAAACTCAAGATTCAGTTGAAGGATTTACTTAATAGGGGGTTCATACAACCTAGTGTATCTCCATGGGGTGCACCAGTTTTATTTATGAAGAAGAAAGATGGTACCATGCGTGTGTGTATTGATTATAGGAAACTGAATAAAGCTACAATTAAGAAATAATATCCTTTACCTCATATAAATGATTTGTTTGATCAATTACAGGGTGCTAAAGTGTTTAAAAAAATAGACTTACAATCGGGTTATCATCAGTTGAGGGTCATGGAGAGTGATATTTCTAAAACTTCTTTTCGTACTCGGTATGGTCATTTTAAATTTCTGGTGATGCCTTTTGGGGTGACTAATTCTCCAGCTGTATTTATGGATCTTATGAATCGGGTACTGCATCCTTTTGTTGATTCATTTGTGATAGTTTTTATTGATGATATTCTGATTTAATCACGTGATATGGTTGAACATGAAAAGCATCTTATAACTATTTTGAATCTGTTGAAAGATAAGAAGTTGTATACTAAGTTTAGCAAGTGTGGATTTTGGCTATCACAAGCTGTATTTTTAGGCCATGTTATCTCTGGAGATGGTATATGTGTTGATCCTAAAAAGGTAGAGGCTATTGTAAAATGGGAGAGGCCTAATAATGTGACTGAGGTGAGGAGTTTTCTGGGTTTAGTTGGGTATTATAGAAGGTTTATTAAGGGATTTTCTTCGATTGCCTTGCCGATGACTAAAATAACTGGGAAAGATGTTAAGTTTGAATGGAATTCCGATTGCGAGAATAGTTTTGATGAATTAAAAAAGAGGTTGGTAACTGCACCTGTTCTTACTATTCCGCATGGTGGAGATGGTTTTGTTATTTATACTGATGCTTCACACCAGGGGTTGGGTTGTGTTTTTATGCGGCATGGTAGAGTTATTACGCATGCTTCTATGCAGTTGCGTACACATGAACATAATTATCCTACACATGATTTGGAACTTGCTGATATTGTGTTTTCTTTAAAATTATGGCGTCACTATCTATATGGTGAGGTATGTGAAATTTTTACTGACCACCAAAGCCTTAAGTATTTATTTACTTAGAAGGAGTTGAATTTGAGGCAGAGGCGGTGGATGGAGTTAATTAAAGATTATGATTGTACAATTCACTACCACCTAGGGAAGGCAAATGTAGTTGCAGATGCTCTGAATAGAAAGGCTCCGGGAAGGTTATCTTGTATTCGGTGTGCTAGAGTTTCCCACATCATGGAGTTATGATTTATTGGAGTAGAATTAAAGCTAGCAGATGGTAACAGGTTCTTTGCTCATGTAAGCGTGAGACCTTTGTTAGCTATACGTATTCGTGATTTATAAAGTCAAGATTCTTTTCTTGAGAAGAAATGACAAGATGTCCGAGATGGTAAGTCTGAAGATTTTTGTATTGTGAATGATGGCACTTTATTATATAAGCAACGGTTATGTGTGCCTAATGTGGGTGGATTGAAAGAGGAAATTTTAGATGAGGCTCATAATTCCATATATACTATGCATCTTAGTAGTACTAAAATGTATAGGGATTTAAAGGAGCATTATTGGTGGAATAATATGAAGAAGGAAAGAGAAAATTTTGTTGCTAGGTGCCTTATATGTTAGCAAGTGAAAGTGGAGCATCAAAAACCTACTAGTCTGCTTCATCCATTACCAATACCGGAATGGAAATGAGATCATGTAACAATGGATTTTGTGTTTGGGCTTCCTCGATCTCAGAAGGGGTCAGATTCGATTTGGGTAGTGGTGGACAGATTGACCAAGTCCTCTCATTTTCTAGCAGTCAAGACTATGTATACAGTTGATAGGTATGCTAGAATGTATGTTAATGAAATTATTCGATTGTATGGAGCACCGGTATCTATTGCTTCAGATAGGGACCCTAATTTTACATCTAGATTTTGGGATAGCTTGCAGTATTCTATGGGTACTAACTTGAAGTTTAGTATGGCTTTTCATCCTCAAACAGATGGGTAGTGTGAAAGGATAATACAGATTTGGGAAGATATGCTCAGAGAAGCTTGTGTGCTTGATTTTAAAGGAAATTGGGATGAATATTTGCCTTTGATAGAATTTGCATATAACAATAGTTTTCAATCTACTATTGGTATGGCACCATATGAAGCGTTGTACGGTAGACGGTATCGTACACCCATATGATGGGGTGAAGTTGGTGAAAGGAAGATAGAGGGGTCCAGAGTTGATTGAAGTCACCACTGAAAAAGTGAAGATTATTCAAGATAGAATGAGAACGGCTCAAAGCAGACGTGAAAGTTAAGAGGATAAGCGACGAAAAGATTTAGAATTTTAGAAAGGGGATTACGTGTTTCTTCGGATATCGCCATGGAAAGGAGTTATGAGGTTTGGAAAGATGGGTAAATTAAGTTCATGCTACAATGGACCTTATGAAATTCTTGAGAAAGTCGGGATGGTTACCTACAAGTTAGCGTTACCACAAGATCTAGCATGATTACATGATGTTTTCCATGTTTATATGTTGAGAAAGTATGTAGCGGATCCTTTACATATATTGGTGGAACAACCTATTGCGTTGAAGGAAGATTTGAGCTATGTGGAAGAACCACTTGCAATCGTCGATAGAAAAGAACAAATATTGAGATCAAAAGTGATCCCACTTGTGAACGTTATGTGGAGAAGGCATTCCATGGAAGAAGCTACATGGGAGAGTGAGGATAGCATGAAGATGCGTTATCCGTATTTGTTTGATTCAGAGAACCAAGGTATGTTAATTTCGGGGATGAAATTTCTTAACTGGGGGAGAATTGTGACAACCCGAATATAATTACGATAAATTATATTTAAATCATGATTAGCTTGTGTGATATGAATAATATGTTATTATTATATATAATGTTAATTCATTATGTTTAATCTAATCCTACCTTCATAAAATATGAAATATCGAATTAGTTACAAATGTGAAATTTTGAAGTTTTCGGTAGGAATGTTCATGTTTAAGACTAGTTTTGACCTTTATGACATAACAATTGACTTGAGGTGAAAACTAAATGTTTGTAGATATATTAGTTAGGTTTGTAACACAATAAACGGTTCATCGAACGGACATCCGAGTAGGAAGATATTGTATTTTTACGAATAGGGGGTGAAGTAGTCATTTAGCCTTAAATGATATTTTATTTTATATGATGCCACAAGTTACAAATTGATTGGTTGGAGGTGGATGTTGGTTTGTCCTACCCCTTGAGATATCCTCCTTTCTTCAGCAAACTCAGTTTGGGAGAGTTTTAAGTTGATGAAAAACAATTGTGAGGGTTAGGAAGAAGAAAGTGAGGAGAAACATTCAAAACATTCATAGAAAATTATGTAAAAGCCCCTAAGGTAATTCCAACCATGAATCTTGTTATTTTTCTTATATTTATGATTTATATGACGTAAATCCTTTATTTTTTATTGAACTTTCATGCTTGGGTGCATATGTATGGATATATGCAAATTTAAGTTAAGTTGAATGTACAAAAACCTAAAATTGCTTTGTTTAGAAACTTTGTTTCTTCAAACTTCCATATATTTTTGTATACTTACTGGAATTGATTGATTCCAATTGGAGATTAACCTGGACTCATATATGGATGACATATCTGAAAATCATGTGAAAATACCAAGAAATTAGTCTTTGGTGAGAGTTTGAAGTTCGGGTACGAAATCTGCCCTAAGGGTGAAAGTATGCCCGCCATGTGTTCGATATTTTGCTTGACATAGCAAACGAACCTTTAAAATTATGTAACTTTAATTTTGTATTGTTACACATGTTTACAGATGTTGGGTGAAATATCATATAAATTTATACTGTATAAAAATTATGAAAATTCCTAGAAATTGAATGAACGATAAAAGAGCCTATAGGGTAGATTTGTTATGTGGTAAAGAAATGGGCATATCTTGCTCTAGGAAACTTGAAATGATGTATTGTCTTTTATATTGGAATACTAATATGACAAGGATTGAATTACCAAGAAGGAATGAATATATGTTTGGTCTATGATTTGGATATGACGATTATATTAACATGAATTTGGATGAAACTTCAATTGTGATAAATGATTTGAATAGAATCGTATGATGCTTATGAATTGATTTATGTTCAAGTTATTCTTTGAATTCTTAATATTCTTATGATGAAACTAACATTATAAGAATTATAGGAATAGACGAGGAACTGACTGAACATGCACCAGATAAAGGCAAGGGAAAAGCCTGATTAAATCTCTAAGGTGAGTGTACTTATGATTGTTTCATATATACAGATATATGAATATAGCTCTAAGAGCAGGATTTGTTTGAATACTTTGGTATTAAGGATTTTTTTGGATATTAAAATATCCAGGATTGTTTGGGTCTTATGATCCAGGATTTGATATTGCCAATGGGAAGAATTATTTGGGTCTTATGATCCAGGATTTGATATTGCCAACGGGCAGAATTATTTGGGTCTTATGATCTAGGATTTGTTATTGCCAGTGGGCAGAACTATTGGATCTTATGATCCAGGATTTGTTATTGCCAATGGGAAGGATTGTTCAGATTTTATATCCAAATATTTGATATAGAATTGTTATATTTCATTGTAGGGAAGGAGTACCTACAATGACGGGTTAAATTTTAACAATTTCAGGTTTGTATGCTGCCAGCTAGGATACCATATGACCGGTAACTTTGAGAGTTGCACCGTTGGAAAGAGCTTGGGTTTAGATATGGGGATTTTATCATTGTCAGACCGAAGATTTTAATATACTCACACATTTTATATATTGCGTTAGTATGGATTGAGTTGATGATTGTGAAATTTTATCATAGTTAATTATAGTATTGTATGTACGCTTAATTATGACTCTGATATTGGTTTCATTATGGTATAATAATAATATTATGTTCATTATGCACATTATGAAGAAATATATTAATAAATGAAGTAAATTTCTAATGGGCTCAAGATTATGATCCAATTATTCTAATAACAAATGATTAGTATAGATATTGGGTTTGGGGTGTGACAATTTTCTTCTCGGATCAAGGTAGAACTTAGAGTTGATTTAGAGACAGCTAAGTGAAAATACAACCTTTCTCCCAAAATTGGTCCAACAAGCAATGGGGGTGATCCCAATTAATTTTTCAACTCCAAAAAATCCTTTTCATATTCGTCGTTCCATTCAAAGCTGGGACACCCCGCCTAATTAACCCCGGGTGATCAGTCCTAAATTAAATTAGAACAGGATTCTCAGTTGGTTCATTCTTAGCATCACTGTCGCCTTATTAATTACTAACCACTTAAGTGAGAAAATTAGGCTGGTGCCAAATTTTATCTTATTTTACTTCAAAGAAAATACTCATGCAGAAACATAATAATTTAAACAATCACCATTAACTGAAATCAACCATTCATATCTAAATAAACTGAACGAATAAACCATCGACTCAAATCCAAGAAATGTAAAGACAGATAATAAAGATCTCAACAAGTCTGATATAAATACTAAACAAATCTGTGAGTGACATGCTCGAGTAACTGATGGAAATTTCTACATTAGGAATGAAAAGAATGAGGCACCTATCAAACTCCCGCAACATTCACATATGCTGTAGCATCGAATCCCTGGAATGAGTCAAGTTTGGTGTCCCTGTGGCTGGACACCTACAAGGTCTTTACAAATATTTATAGCAAGGGTTAGAACCCAAAACATTTGGAAAATATTTAGCAAATGATTAACTTGCAGTATTAAATATATATGCATGCTCTTCATATTTTAGTCAGTGTCGCACTCTCTTGAGGATATCCTCATCCCTCCTATAATATGTGCACTAATAACGCCTTAATTAATTTTCCTAGTTATTTATCCCAAAACTAGATAACCAATATAACCCCTTGCAACCACCCTACTCTAACCGAGTATGCAATAATTATGATTTCTAAGTTATTATCAACATTAACTTAATTAATCACTCCCCTTCTTAAATTCATATAACTTTCACACCCGTTATACATATAATACCATTCAGGGCATGTATTAATTTACTCGTATATAATTATTTATCCCATTATATACGTATAGTGATATTAAAACAATCACATATATGTTGAAATAATAATTAATAATGAACATCCTCCTGAGTAATATTTCACCGGATGTAAATTCTCTAAAGTGCTATCCCACTAGCTGTAATCATATAACCTAGTTACGCCAAGTCAGAATCGCTCACTAACTTGGTTAATAACATAAATATTGGAGGCGGTCATATTCCTTCCCTGAAAGTGATATGCCCCTCACCCATATAATGTACGCTATGACCTGGGGATAAACTCGCCCTACTCCTCAAGCTAGGGGATTCACCCTCTACGCGCAACCTCCCCTGATAGCACTAGAGTATATATAATAATAATATCTAGCCACTGATATCAATGCACACACAATATATATATATTTACTATCTCACACCGTATGTGTGTGTGTGTGTGTGTATATATATATATATATATATATATATATATATATATATATATATATATATATATATATATATATATATATATATATATATATAGAGAGAGAGAGAGAGAGAGAGAGAGAGAGAGAGAGAGAGAGAGAGAGAAATAAAATACCCCGGCTATACCGTGTACTAAGTCCGTAACACAAGCCTATACAAATTATCATGAGTTTATGGTCCAACCTTGATTATTAATTAATTTGCACGTAATTAATTAAATTACTTTTGGTGTCTCCCAACCAATATATTCGGACTCACTCTCGTGGCCCGAAATAAAATAATACCTGAGTCTAAATCCCCAACTCCAAATTAATTAGTTTTAAATCTAATTAATTTAACACCTTGGTATCGCTCAACCAACATACCCGGACTCGCCCACTCGATCCCTATTTAATTATTTTGGAATATTTCTCCCTAAAATTTACCATAGCGTGTCACACATAAATTCCTCCCAACCCCAATTACTTTCATTCATATTGGTTAGGAATTAATGTTCCATACTTATTTATCACTAACTAAAGTATGGGGGAGAATTTTTAATTAATTTCCCTTATATATTAAAACCGGAGGACCTGTCAAAAATCCCGGACCATCGATCGATCGATCCCAGCCATCGATCGATCGATCGAACAGGTCTTCTTCTTCTCCGAGAGCCTGTTTCTCCATAGACGAAAACCTTAAAATTCCAACTCCTTCTACAGCCTAACCCAAGTCCTCTCCTCAATACAACACCCCCAGAACATCATAAGGAACCCATATAAAGTCCCTAAACCCCGTTTAATTTATGTTCTCTACTTTTTTCTAAATTGGAGAAAACCCCGAGTTATTCGTTAATCAGTATCAACACCAATTTACCAACTCAATTTCATTCATAATTCGTCTGGGCACAACTAAGGTAAATATCTGTTCAGAATCATGTAACACCATAAACTCCTACACCAATTCTCATCTTGTGTTCAAATTACAAAAATCCCATTTTTGTACCCGTTTATTACCAAGACGAATTTTAGGTATTCACATCACATAAATATGAATTGAAAACACAAAAAAAATGCTATAGAAAGTTAACCACTTGCCTTATAGTTTCGTAGGGTGTGATCCAGAATTGTGATTCTCAAGGTTGATGATGAAATCCCCCCTTTGGCTATTTCCTTTGTCCCCCAAATTGGTTCCTAGTGCCTTTAACCGCTCCTTAGGGTTTTCTCTCCCACTATGTGTTTTCCAATATCAAATTATTCATTCCCCCTTTCCTTTTAATTAAGTAATTAGGCTTAATCCCATTTTTAGCCTAATTGGTCAAGCCCAAGTGACCCAAATATCCTTATGTGGGCCCGACTATGCCTAAAAACGTCCCGTGACCCGTTTATTACCACAGGGTACACTTTTCTGACTATCTCGGTCCATTCGGACTCAACCATACATTTAGAATTGGCATCCGAATTAATTTATAAAAATCCTTATCTCACACCCAAATTAGTCTATACCGACTCCCGACTGAGATAAATAAATGCCCCATCACTAATACCCGTAATGACGTAAATAAATTATTACTATTCACTTAGTAATTAAATTTCCCTAAATATTAACCATTCACTCGCCGATTAATATTTAAATAAATATTACCATAATTAATTCAATTAAAATTACGACACACAAGTAATTTAAAAAAATCCCGAATTAATTAAATATTTAATGCATAATATAACGGGGTGTTACAAAAGCTCTTTCTAGGCACTTTAAAAAATGGTAGGCACTTGTCAGTAGCTCGGGACACAAATATATTCAAGGCTGCTACTCGTTAGTTAGCCTCTGCACATTGTTCTTGTAAGTAGGGAACTGCATTTCAATCAAGTCTTTGATATTTTCGGGGTTTCCTTAAATTCTTCTCTAGTGTACTATGTACTCAAGGAACATTCCTTCATGAACACCAAATGCGCACTTGGTCGAATTCAACTTCATTGGGTTCTTCTCCAGCCGGTCAAAGGTTTGGTTGAGGTCGACAATATGGTTGGATGATTTTTTGCTCTTCGTCAGCATTTCATCTACATATACTTCCATAGTCTTTCCTATTTTCTACTTAAAGACTTTATTCACCAATCTTTAGTAAGTAGCACCTGCATTTTTCAAACCAAATGGCATAACATTATAGCAATAAGTTCCTCGGGGAGTAATAAAAGAAGTGATTTCCCTGTCTTCAGGCTTCATTCTAATCTGGTTATAACCAGAGTAAGCATCCACGAAACTTAGCATCTCATGTCCCGATATAGCATCAACGAGTTGATTAATTTGTGGCAAAGGAAAATGGTCCTTTGGGCACGCCTTGTTTAAGTCCGTGAAATCCACAAATATTCTCCACTTATTATTTTTCTTCTTGACCATAACGATGTTGGCCAACTAATCTGGGTATTTCACATCATTAATAAATGAAGCTTTCTGAAGCTTCTCCACTTATTCTTGAATTTCTTGGTTATTCTTGGGACTAAATACTCTATGTCTTTGCTTCACAGGCTTGACATCTTTGTTAATATTGAGCTCATGGAAAATAAAGTTAGGGTCAATCCCAGGCATATCTCCATGACTCCCTGCAAACACTTGCTTTCTCTGTCTTAGGAAAGTTACCATCTCCTGTTTAAGAACATGATCCAGTGTTGTTCCTATTATAGTTGTCCTCTCTGGAATATCATCATCTAACACAATGCTCTTCGTTGTTTCCACTATTTGGCCTCTGACTAATTTTTTTTCTTCTCTTGGATCGAAGGTTTCAACCTCAGATTTGCTATTATGTTGATAGGTGTCCTCTTGATAAGTGGTGGATTTTCTTTTTATCTATGTGAAAACTTTTTGATCGACAGATGAGTAGTAGCATTCCCGAGCTACATTCTGTTCACCTTTTACAACGCCTACCCTAAAGTTGGTCGAGAACTTCAAGCACTGATGGACTGTAGACGACACAACTTTTGAATTTCTTAAATCTTACTCTTCCTATGATCATATTGTAGTCACAATGAACATTTTTTTCCATTAAAAAAAATGTATCTTCGCTTTCTGAATTGATAACCATATACCAATCAACACCTCCAATTTGATTATCCCTAGAGGAAATACCTTTTCCCTAGAAAAACCTATTAGAGGCCTGTGATAAGGTTCCAATTAACTGAGCTTCAAGTCCAGACTGTCAAAGCATGGGTAAAACATGATATCCACCGAGATGCCATTATCAACCAACACTCTAGAAACAATTATATCCTCCCTTCAGACTTTAATTACTAAAGGATCATCATGGGGGTATATCACTCCTGAAAGGTCATTTTTAGAAAAACCTATCTCTAGCTCGTCTTTCTTAACCTTCCTTAGGTTATATTCTTCGACTAAGTTAATCCTCTAGATATAGGAACAAGCTTGATCCTCATTTAGGTAATCTTTCCTTTCAGCAGTTTGATCCCCTCATACTGCATCTCCACCTGTAATCATTTGATAATCAAAAGATAAAAAATTGAGTATGAATACCTCGCGTTCTGGTTGTCTAGTCTTCTAGTTCAGTTCGAGATTATCCTCTTGATCATCTTCATGATTTCTCTTTTTCTCTTCTCTGGGCTTGCTGTAATACCCAGTAATTTTAATGAATTTTAAAATGGGATTAATTAGAATTAATTGTGAAATAATTTAAAATTAATCTGAATTTGAATATTACTTGGGAATAAACTAATATGTGATTTATGTGAATATTACTTAGTTATTAAAAGTAATATATGATTATGAATTTACATATGATTATGATTTAATAAAATTGTTGCTAGTGATTAATACGACAATTATGGGAATTAAGTCGGGACGCGCGTGTGAGTTGTGACGGGTCTAAATTTAAATGAAATAAAAGTAAATTATTTCTATGTCATCCAAATGGTCATTTTGACAATAGTCAAAAAAGTGTGTTTGGGTGTTTGATTTGGGTCTCGGGGCACTTTGGAACCGAATAGACACCCCAGAGGGGTATTTTGGTCAATTGTCAAGGTATGTGAATATTACCTACAAATTTTTTAGTCATCTTATTTAAGTGTGGAGTTTATCCAAGTAAGGTTCATTCACCAAAAATCAATAGACAAGTCTGTGAGGAGAGGAGAGGCTTTTCTAGGAAAGGAAGAGTCACCTCTAGGAAGCCAAGAGGCCAAATGACATCTTACATCACCACCGCCACTTGAAGTTGGCCGGAAAAAGGGGAGGACCACCAGTAGAATCTCACCGCAAACGGTTCAGACTTATAATCTAACGGCAAGTGATTTAACCATTTCAAACTTAGCATATATATTGTCCATGTAAGGATAGTTGTAGATAATTGAAAAAAATTGCATGATTTGAAGATAATATATGTTGATTTTAATTGATTTCTGGAAATGAGAAATATGTAGAATTGATCTCCATTTGATTTTAGATGTTAATCCATGAATTTTGGAATCATTTGATGAAGAAAATCTGAGTTTAAGCGTTCTTCTTGTAGAAATGATAAATTATGAGATTTCTAGAATTTAGGAGAAATAATATGTTTTAATCCAAGCCTCTTGATGTTTTTAGGTTGTTTAATTATTGGAGATCATTTATCTGTATTGCTATATCATTTGGAATAAACTATAAGAAGTTTGGGATCATAATATAGAAGATTTGATGATGAGAAATGGTTAAACCCGTAGGAAAAATATGCAAAAAATGTAGGTTGATATCTGCTTGATCGATCGATCGACCTCAATCATCGATCGATCGATGATCCCAAAAAATTTAATTTATTTCCCTTTTTATTATTTGATAAATCCCAACTTTTAAGAATGCTTAGTGTTAATCAAATTGGGAATAATTGGGACTTAGAAAAAGTCAGTAGGGTGGTGATTAAATCCCGAAAAATATTCATATGTGGGATAAATCTTTGAAAGTGAAATAAAGGGTAAAAATAGAATTAGAGATTATCGAAGAATAAATCGAATTGAGGATAATAATAATTCTTGAAAATTCGTGAATAGGGATAACATGGACCAATATGGTGTAGATAATTACCTACTAAACTAATTTGAGGAATAATCAATATCTTTTGAGTATTGAGAAATCTCGAGAATATATTTTAAGTACTAAAGTCATAATCTATAAATACATAGGATATTAGAGAGAGAAAAATATACAACATATGGAATTATCATATGGTTGTGTGAATACTTTAATGATATTATATAGGTGGTGTGAATACCTATATTATAATTTGTATTGTGTATGACATACCTATGTTGCTTGCTATCGGGGTGGAGGTTTCGCGTTATGGTCGATCTTATCCTGATGAGCCCATTTGGGGGGATTTTAGATTCGTACATTGAGCATAGGACCTTTGACCTGTTTTATAGGTGTGAATGATATTTTTGATGGTTGAATGGGAGTGTATGTATGTGCATGAACCATTCGGCTGGGGAGTATGCTTGCCTTCAAATATGTGTGCTATGTTATTTATGGTTCGGGAGAGACACCGAGCCAATAGTCCTTTTTACAGCGAGAGATGTAACTGGACATGATAGTATAAGTATGCATGCACCGCAGCTATGTCTGCGAGGTGCCATATTAGTATATATAATAGTGTGATGAATATATATATATACACTATAATGTGATCTACTGGGCGAATTAGTAGATAAAAGTGAATTATAAAATTTGAATTGAATTAAGTAAGTGAATACTTAATAGTTAAAGTCCTAGTTCATCTTAAATAGAAATGAACATGTTTAAATTAATATAAGTATTGCACGGGAAATCCAGGAAAATGAGAAGTGATAAGAATAATAACTGAAAACCTTATTTAGGGAGGTAATAAGGTACTTTAGGCATGCACACTAGATGAGAGGTAATATTCTCAAGTGACAACCGAGAACCAACATGTACCCAATACCTACTTAATTGCACTTGTTAAGCACTTGCTATTTTTAAACTCTTTTACAATCGGTATCTAACCCATTTACTTGCATATTCTCTTATCTACTATATTTATTATACCAGGTGCCCAGCATCAGGGATGCCCGACTTAGATGATGGATAGTTTGACGTGTTTCTGGAGATGTGGCGTTAGATTAGACGATTTAATTTCATTGATTCATATTTATGTAGTACCTGTCTCATTCAGGACATATCGCCCAGGATTATTGTAGTTCCATTTTTATTTCAGATATTGTATTGGTTTTAATGACGGTATTATTATTATTATTATTATTATTATTATTATTATTATTATTATTATTATTATTATTATTATTATTATTATTATTGTTATTGTATTTTGGTTGGTGATATTGAGATATTTCAACTGGAGAGTTTATTCTAGTTACATTTATTCTTGTTGACTTTTAATTCAGTTGTGATGGGATATTACTTATTTTATTTTGTATGGTGGAATGGATTTAATTAAATTAAAATTGCAAAAGTTTTGACACTTAGCTTAATTAATTATTATGTGAATTAATAAGAAATTCTTTTTCATCAGTGATGCTAAGAATGAACCAACTGGATATTCTAATTTAATTTAATAAAGGACTGATCACTCGGTATTCAATTAGGCGGAGTGCCACACTTACATAGAGATTTTAACCTTTTCTAAGCTCCACCATTGTTCTGTTGATCAACAAACCCGTCTAGCTTTCCTCTTCAGATGAGTGCTTCAATTTCATTCTGAAGAGCAATGCAGCGATTTATCGTATGTCTATGATCCCTATGAAATTCATAGTATTTGGACTTTTGCCTCTTGGTACAATGTGTTCTTATCTTTTCAGGCCAACGTACATCCTTGTTGTTCTTTATCTCCTCTAAAATATGGTGGATGCCCATTGTTAAGGGAGTATAATTGTTATACCTTTTGAGTCGGTCCATATTCCTTTTTTGCTTTGATTTCCTGTGGTCCTTGGGATCTTTTTGCTCCTTTTTATCGATTTTACCTTCAGCCTTTACTGTTGAGTTTTGCTTGGCTGCCATGGCTTCCTCGACGTTCATGATTTTGGCTGCCTTTTTTATAAACTATTTCATTATCTTTGGAGGATCTTTAGTAAGTGTGTCATAGAGCTTCTTGGGGAGAAACCCACTCATAAGGGCTGCAATGGCTCTATTTCATCATAATCAATGACTTCTAACTTTTCATTATTGAAACGTGTGGTGTAATCTCGGGTACTCTCTCCTACCTTTTACCTTACATTGAGAAAATGAGATACTCGTTTCACTGGCTTAGCTCCAAAGAATAAGTTACCAATGAATAGCTTATCAAGATGATTGAAACTAGAAATCTGTCCCCGAGGAAGACTGTTATACAAAATCTAAGCAGGTTCCTATAATTTTACCTGAGACTCATTTTGTCGAGGATGACATAGATGTCAGCTGCTACCTGATACTGCTATATATGATGGACGGGATCAATTTTCCCATCATATTTAGGAGTCACTATAGGATATTTAAACTTTGAAGGTGTGGGAAAATTCAAAATAGCTTGTACAAAAGGAGATCCCTTCACAAAGCTTCTATATAAACTTATCCATTTCTCCCAATCTATCTTACAATCGCTGGATGGAATCCTTCCATGAATTGTTACCAGTGTTATATCTATGTGTTGCAGCTCTTTCATTCCGACCAATTGTTTGTGCTGAACTCTCCTCCTGTGAATACTGATCGGCACGAGTAGTTCATCGGGGATTTAATCTAGATTGGGATGAGCCCTCACATTGATCGATTAGTCGTCGAGTATTTCTCGACAATGCTCTAGGAACATTTATATTCCCTCTATGTCCCAAACAATTAAAGGCATATGCTTGACTTAGCCTTTCTAAGGAACTCAATCTTTCAAGAGTAAAAGACTATTCGTCATAGGGCTCCGATGTTATGAGCGAAGAACTTACCCCTAGGCGATAAAAAATATCTCTAAGTAGTCTTGGATTGGCTACACCTACTTCTACTTGGAGGCGGTGGTGGCTTATTTCCATGAGATGATAAAGAAGGTGAGCTGGCTTGTAGGATGTGCACAAACTACCTTATGGTATCTTGCATAGCCTCCTGTCCTCTAGCGAGACTAGCTAATATTCGGATTAAATCATTATTAGTTAGTGGAGCTGAGGGAATAAGAGGGATGCCATCATTCCTATACTTGATTTAGGAATATCAGTTATTCTTCGTAAATAGATGAGTGAAAATGTTTAGAAACATGTTCCCACAGACGGTGTCAATCTGTTGATGCAAAAAACTAGAATAGATATAATTATTTGATCACAGATAAATAAGTAAATAAAATAAAAAAAGTAAGATTTTTAAAGTAGTTTGGCTGAAGGGAAAAACCTATGTCCACTATCTTGTATTTCTTGTTTATCAATTCGATTGTGTTCCAGTCCCTTTTGCTATCAGGATTACAATGTATTTATAACCCACAAGGGGGATCAAGAGTTAGAATGTTAAAGGATGGAATGCCTTTATAAATTAGGCATTTACATCAGTATATATTATTCATAATGCATATGAATGTTGGTGCTTTCCTGACCATGTTGGTCTATCTTCTTACTATTGGTGTTGGTTGGCATTCATAATGTTGGTCGACATTTAAGGCCTAGGTTGGTGGTTACCCCTTGCTGACTAGGATTATTACCACAGTTGATGACACATGTCTATTTCTTATTGGTCCACATAACTGGGTAAATTTTGATATCAACAATACCTTAATAAGAGGATTATGTTTCTATATACAAAATAGAACATAACACCTAGTTTATAAAATAGTCAATCAAAACATAACCATTAAGATAAGAAATTACAAAGTCAAATTGCCATTGCAAATTCACAAATCAATAAAACATCACCAATAATAAGAAGAAATCTAGTATATCGGTTCATCGCAAAATAAATTACAATTGCAAATCCCTAATTGCCACACCCGGTGTTATGTATATGGTAGTAATAATAATATTGAATAAAAATTATAATAAAATAAAGTTTCAGGCAGAAAAATAAAATGAAACTTTATTTAAGAAAGATGCAACTGCATCTTATTACATTATTCGAGGTCTCATATAACAGAAACAAAAGGGGGACTAATAGGGTCACATAAGATGATAAGTAATAGAGAAAGTATTCAAATTTATGTCTTCATCTTTGCTAGTAACTGCCTATACATCCATAACTGAAAAAAATTTCCTTGGTAAGACAGAATAAAAGCCCATTGGGGAGAGGGTTATCTCTTTTTCCTCAAGTTAAATTTCCATCATGAAGGAAAATGAATGAGAAAAACTTTTCTAAATAGATAATTCTATTACTGTCACAAGTTTTCAGAGTTTAGATAGCATAAATGGAATGAAGCATAGATAATATATTGCAATTCATAGCATTTAGAATAATATAAAATCTCAATAGTAACTAATGAAGTCATAATGGAGTCTATTGATATTTTGTATGGATAATATGGTAATTATATAAAGATAAGTGTTGTTGTGTTATAAGGATAAGGATCTGGGCTTTTCTATAACAGGATAACCAATAACTATTGCCTATAGAGGCTTTAAATGCGTAGCAATACCCTTATAATATAATTAATCCAAAACCTTTAGAGAGAAATTAATCCAAAACCTTTGGAGAAAAAATAATAGTGTTGATCCCATATCCGAATAATGGCATCCATAGGGTAAGCAAATTAGGAACTCAAAACATGAGTCCTACAGGCCAAATATCACTCCCATGGGCATACCAAAATTTTAATCCCTAAATTATAATGTATGCTACTAGGTTTAATAAAATCATCTCATGTTTATAAAATTATTTGTTTACTGAAAGCATCAAATGCATGAAATCAGAGGGTTAGGGCTCATTCGGATAAGAATTGAATCAATACTCACGAAATTTGTGAACTACATACAAGAGTTCATAAATTAGGATAAGATTTCCGAGGCTATCATAAATTGACATAAACAGTTGATGTAATCAAGGCAATTACGTGAAATAATACCAAAATAGAAGTTACCTACTTTTTTTTATTTCATACTTAATGTGTATGATCTTATTGTTCAAAGGGATAAGCCAAGGATGACACACCCCAACCCAGTTACATATAATTAAGTTTGAAATTCAAAGTGAGTCAAACCATGATTAATTTAACCAAACCATAAACACGAGTTTTAGTTTCAGACTCATCATTGTAAATCCATATAACTAAAAACCTTTTTACAACATCAGGGTATTAATGCCCATAAAAACTTTCTTGAAGGATAAGTTAACTTAATTACATCATTTACAAACAAAAAAATCCATGTTTCTCCCATTCCTAGCTAACCCAGCCCGACCTTCTAGATTTGGCAGTGACATCGCATTACTGAAAAATGTGAACATAGGAACCGTGAGCAAAATAGCCCAGTGAATGCATCACTACTTTACTACTGCATGAATTTAAATGCAATAAATCATGTCCATATAATTATGTATTAACTTATCCATCTCATTCATAATGAATGACCAACTTTTTCGAATCATGATTCACATATCCTATCTAAATAGACAATTCTCCCGCATTCCTGGTCGAGGAGTAACCCCTTGTCATTAATAGACAAATCTCCACCATTACGGGTCAGGGAGTAACCTCTCATTTCGGTAAACCGAAATGAACAATTCCATATTCATTATATTATGATCATATCAACAACACGATACAAATATCTCTTTCCAGTGAGTACACTCACCTTGGTTAACAACTATGCATTCACGTTTCCTTCGGGTGGAGCTGAACTGGGTTGATTAGACCCTACACCTGTCAATCCAACTATATCAGTACTGAATCTCAATCATAAATATTATCCTAACATAATTATGTAACTTTCCATGACTATACAATAACAATATAATTCCACTCGAGTCACATTTCATGAAACATGAGTAAAGACAACACAATGGTACACATGTTGATAAAGTTATGAACATTCAACCGTAGGAAGTGCCTCATAGGGGATTTATAATTAAACCCAATTAAATATGAAAACATACTTCTCAATGTACATACACATGAAACATGTACTCAAAATACTCTTTAGAAAGAGGAGATAACAATATTGTTTCATGGGGTATTCAGTATGGCCTCAAATTATTGTCTTCTATATTCAACCATCTTATATTCCAAAATTATAGAAATAAAAGTATCCAACCTTATCAATATGAAAACATATATGAATATAATTTCCATTAAAAGTGACGGTGTAATTTTTCAAGCTTCCTAGAACAAGTTATGACCATTTCTTTACAACACAAGAAATCTTCCCTACAAGCTCCTCCATTGTTCCTTCAACTTCCAAGAATTTTCATAATTTTTATCCAGCATAACTTTCTGTGATTTTCAACCCATTTTCAGTACATATACTGAATAGTACATAAGTAAAGTTTCATAATTTTTTGACTTCATTTGCTATCTCAAAATCTTGACTAAACTTAGGGGATACCGAAATGAATTATACAAACAGCAACTATGTACCAATTTGAAATCATCATTACGGCCTAACCAAAAAGAGGTAAATTCTAATTCTCGGATATGATATGAATATATGAGTCTAATTTCATATCCAATTGGAATTTCTCAATTCCAGTAAGCACACAAAAATATATTCAAGTTTGAATGCAAGGGGTTTCAATACAAAGCTATTTTAAGGGTTTGTACGTTCAACTTAACTTAAACTTGCATCTAACCATACCTATATATAAAGGGCTAAAATTTTAGTAAAAAAATGATGATTTCTATCATATAAATCATTAATATAAGAAAAATAACAAGATTTGCAATTAGGATTACCTTCGAGACTTTTACGTAATTTCTAGGCATTTTTCTACACTTTTTCTCCTCACCTTTTCTTCCTAAACTTGTACTTTCTCTTTCCTCAAGCTAGCAACACTTCAAACTGAACCTAGGGCTTAATTTTCTGAAGAAATAAGTTAGAGGGAGATTTTTAAGTCGGCCAAGGCATGCCTCCTTTCCATCCAATCAAATTAAGCCATTTGGTTTACTAAAAGACAATTTACCACTTAAAGGGAATGGACATATTTTCCCCTTGTTCGTAAATTTAGTATAACTCTTTACTCGGGAATCCATTTGATGCACCATTTGTGCGTTACAACCCTAACTCACCTTTCTACAACTATCTAGTTTTTACCTCAAGTCAATTGTAATGTTATAAGTGTCAAAATTAGTCTCCAACAGGAACATTTCTACCGAATACAACAAAATTTTGTGTTTGTAAATAATTCGACCTTTCATGATTTATGAAAGTAAGAATATAATAAACATAATCACTTAACATTAGATATACTAATAACACATTATTCATATCACATAAGATAAGCATGGTTTAAATATCATTTATCATACTTATATTCGGGTTGTCACAACTCACCCCCCTTAGAAAATTTCATCCCCGAAATTTAATATAAAGGTCACTTACCAAACAAATGGGGATACTATTTCTTCATGCTATCCTCTATTTCCCAAGTTGCTTCTTTAACTCCATGGCTCATCCACATAGCTTTAACTAAGTGAATAACTTTATTCCTTAATACCTTCTCCTTACGATCAATAATTTCCAATGGTTCCTCGATGTACAACAAGTCTTCCTTCAGTTCAATTGGTTGAGTTTTCAACTGATGAGATGGATCCACCAAATACTTACGAAGCATCGATACATGAAACACATCATGTAAACGGGATAAATCTGGAGGTAATGATAATCTATATGTCAGGTTCCCAATTCTTTCCAACACCTTATATGGTCCAATGTATCTTGGACTTAGTTTCCCCTTTTTCCCAAACCTCGTGACGCCCTTCCATGGTGAAATACGCAGGAATACAAAATCTCCCTTCTGAAATTCCAATGGATACTTTCTTTTATCTGCATAAAATTTTTGCCTTCTTTGCGCTATCTTTATCCATTCCCGAATCATTTTAATCTTTTCTGTTGCCATATCTATCAATTCAGGACCCACAATTTTCCTTTCACCTACTTCATCCCAATACAAAGGCATCCTATATCTCCTCCGATATAAAACTTCATACGGAGCCATACCAATGGTGGACTGATAACTATTATTATACCAGAATTCCATCGATGGAAGATGATCATCCCCACTACCCTTGAAGTCAAACACACAAGCTCGTAACATGTCTTCTAATATTTTAACCGTCCTTTCTAATTGCCCATCAGTTTGTGGATGAAATGCAGTACTGAACTTCAAACTTGTGCCAATGGCATTCTGTAAACGAGGCCAAAATTTAGAAGTGAACGTTGGATCTCTATCTGATACAATTGACACTGGTGCCCCATGTAAATGGATAATATCGTCAACGTACAGACATGCATACTTGTCAACAGTGTAGTTGGTTTTAACTGGAAGAAAATGAGCTGACTTCATCAATCAGTCTACAATCACCCAAATAGAATCATGCCCCTTTGGTGACCGGGGTAATCCTGTAACAAAGTCCATCGTTATATGTCCCCACTTCCATTTCGGAATAGGCAATGACTGTAATAATCCCGCCGGCTTCTGATGCTCCGCCTTTACTTGCTAGCATACTAAACATTTTGCTACGAACTCTGCAATCTCACATCTTGTATTGTTCCACCAGTAATACTCTTTCAAATCTCTATACATTTTGGTACCTCCCAGATGCATAGAGTAAATAGAACTATGTGACTCTTCTAATATATCCTTATTTAAGGGTGGGTCATTCTGTACACAAATCGTATTTTTATAACATAATGATTCATGATTCTTAATCTCAAAGTCACTCTCGTTACCATCCAGAACATCTTGTTTCTTCTTCTCAAGGAATGGATCACTGATATGAAAATTTCGTGTGCATTCTGCCAATAAAGGTCTCATTATGACATGTGCTAATAATCCTCCACTTTTTCAAAACTTCAATTCAATCCCCATCGATGCCAAGTCAAGAATATTTCCAACACGGGCACACCGTATGCAACCAAGAATCCCTAATAATTTTCGACTCAAAGCATCTGCTACTACATTGGCCTTCCCAGGATGATGATGGATGGTATAGTCATAGTCTTTAATCAGCTCTATCCAACCACTACACCAAAACTGGCGATTGGTCACGGCCAAAATCCCTGACCAAAGCTGTGGGTCGCGGACTTGGGCCGTGACCATTTCTGGCGTGACCATTTTTGTCAATTTTCATGGGTCGCGGCCCAAGTCCGTGACCAAAAAATGGTCACGGCCGAGAGGGGTCACGGCAGATGGTCGCGGACTTGGGCCGTGACCCATACCGTGACGGAGTCGCGGCCCTCATCCGTGACCCACAACCGTGACAAATTGGTCGCGGCCAAAGTCCGCGACCCACGTCCGTGACAAAAAAATAAAAAGAAAATTGGTCGCGGTCTTCATCTGTGACCCACAACCGTGACAAATTCGTCGCGGCCAAAGTCCGCGACCCACAACCGTGACAAAAAAAAAATAAAAAAAATTGGTCACGCCCCTTATCCGTGACCCACAACCGTGACAAATTGGTCGCGGCCAAAGTCCGCGACCCACAACCGTGACAAAAAAAATAAAAATAAAATGGTCGCGGACTTTGGCCGCGACCATTTTTATACGCGACGAAAAAAATAAAAATGGTCATGGACAAAGTCCATGGCGATATTTAACTATAATTTTAAAAAATATATATATTTTTTTGTCCAATCCTAAAATTGGGGGTCCTGTGAGTGCACCGTCGGTTGCTACGTGTAACGTTGGACGCGTACGAGGTGTTACAAATATTTAATATTGGCAAAACAATAAAAAAATCACAAATTGCGAATCGAGAACGTTGTTAATAAACAAATATATATACAAACTTATAAATATTACACGTCTTAATAATTCACACATCAAAAAAAAATTGGGCAGAGTTTCCTCTATTTTCTTGACATTCCAAAACCTGTAAATGTAAAACCTGCTTATTATAAAGCCCGCACGGCCATAAAATTCAACAATCAAATTATAAAAGCCAGCACGGCCATAAAACTAAACAATAAAAGCCCGCACGGCTGTAACACAAAAAACAACATCCTGAATGTCCACAACATATAAACAATCTTCATGCTGTAGACCATTGCCTCCTTCGTTTGTTCCGTGTGCAAAAATCCTACAAATGATAGGATACATAAAAAAAATATCAGTAACCAAGTAGTTTTACAAAAAAATTAATCAAGCTGAAAAATTGCATATATGAGTTAAAATAAGCAAATTATCGTCATATTCTCAAACCGAGAGTCCCGCGGCTGCGGGGTCAGTTCCTACGAGTTACATTGGTCCCGTGGAAGGTGTTGGTGCTACCCATGGGGTCGTTCGGGGGCTGTTTCGAGTTCTCACCCTCTAACACCATGTTTTTAAGCCTAAGTCTAGAAATATGCAAATTACCGTCATACTCTCATACCGGGAGACTCGCGGCTGCATGGTCAGTTCCTACGAGTTACATTAGTCCCGTGGGAGGTGTTGGTGCCACCCACGGGGACGTTCGGGGGCTGTTTCGAGTTTTCACCCTCTAACGCCATGTTTTTAAGCCTAAGTCTAGAAATATGCAAATTACAGTCGTATACTCAAACCGGGAGTCCCGCGGCTGCGGGGTCAGTTCCTACGAGTTACATTGGCCCCGCGGGAGGTGTTGGTGCCACCCACGGGGTTGTTCGGGGACTGTTTCTAGTTTTCACCCTCAAACGCCATGTTTTGCTTAAGTCGAGAAATATGCAAATTACCGTCGTATTCTCAAACCGGGAGTCCCGCGGCTGCGTGGTCAGTTCCTACGAGTAACATTGGTCCCGTGGGAGGTGTTGGTGCCACCCACGGGGACGTTCGGGGTTTGTTTATAGTTCTCACCCTCTAATGCCATGTTTTTAAGCCTAAGTCTAGAAATATGCAAATTATCATCGTATTCTCAAACCGGGAGTCCCGCGGCTGCGGGGTCAGTTCCTACGAGTTACATTGGCCCCGTGGAAGGTGTTGGTGGCACCCACGGGGCCGTTAGAGGACTGTTTCGAGTTTTCACCCTCTAACGCCATGTTTTTAAGCCTAAGTCTAGAAATACGCAAATTACCGTCGTATTCTCAAACCGGAACTCCCGCGGCTGCGGGGTCAGTTCCTACGAGTTACATTTATCCCGTGAGAGGTGTTGGTGCCACCCACGGGGGCCGTTCGGGGGTTGTTTTCAGTTTTCACCCCTTAACGCCATGTTCTTAAGCCTAAGTGTAGAAATATGCAAATTACCGTCATACTCTCAAACCGGGAGTCCCGCGGCTGCGGGGTCAGTTCCTACGAGTTACATTGGTCCCGTGGGAGGTGTTGGTGCCACCCACGGGGCCGTTCGGGGGTTGTTTTGAGTTTTCACCCTCTAACGTTATGTTTTTAAGACTAAGTCTAGAAATATGCAAATTACCGTCGTACTCTCATACCGGGAGACCCGCGGCTGCGTGGTCAATTCCCACGAGTTACATTGGTCCCGTGGGAGGTGTTGGTGCCACCCACGGGGCCGTTCGGGAGTTGTTGCGAGTTCTCACCCTCTAACGCCATGTTTTTAAGCCTAAGTCTAGAAATATGCAAATTACCGTCGTATACTCAAACCGGGAGTCCCGCGGCTGCGGGGTCAGTTCCTACGAGTTACATTCGTCCCGTGGGAGGTGTTGGTGCCACCCACGGGGCCGTTCGGGGGTTGTTTCGAGTTCTCACCCTCTAACGCCATGTTTTTAAGCCTAAGTTTAGAAATATGCAGATTACCATCGTATTCTCAAACCGGGAGTCCCGCGGCTGCGGGGTCAGTTCCTACGAGTTACATTGTTCCCGTGGGAGGTGTTGGTGCCACCCACGGGTCCGTTCGGGGGTTGTTTCGAGTTTTCACCCTTTAACGTCACGTTTTTAAGCCTAAGTCTAGAAATACGCAAATTATCATCGTATTCTCAAACCGGGAGTCCCGCGGCTGCGGGGTCAGTTCCTACGAGTTACATTGGCCCCGTGGGAGGTGTTAGTGCCACCCACGGGGCCGTTAGATTGTTGTTTCGAGTTTTCACCCTCTAACGCCACGTTTTTAAGCCTAAGTCTAGAGATACGCAAATTACCGTCGTATTCTCAAACTGGACCTCCCGCGGCTGTGGGGTCAGTTCCTACGAGTTACGTTGGTCCCGTGGGAGGTGTTGGTGCCACCCACGGGGCCGTTCGGGGGTTGTTTTCAGTTTTCACCCCTTAACCCCATGTTTTGAAGCCTAAGTGTAGAAATAGGCAAATTACCGTCATACTCTCAAACCGGGAGTCCCGCGGCTGCGTGGTCAGTTCCTACGAGTTACATTGGTCCCGTGGGAGGTGTTGGTGCTACCCACGGGGCCGTTAGAGGGCTGTTTCGAGTTTTCACCCTCTAACACCATGTTTTTAAGCCTAAGTCTAGAAATACACAAATTACCGTCGTATTCTCAAACCGGACCTCCCGCGGCTGTGGGGTCAGTTCCTACAAGTTACATTGGTCCCGTGGGAGGTGTTGGTGCCACCCACGGGGCCGTTCGGGGGTTGTTTTCAGTTTTCATCCCTTAACCCCGTGTTTTTAAGCCTAAGTTTAGAAATATGCAAATTATCGTCGTACTCTCATACCGGGAGACCCGCGGCTGCGAGGTCAGTTCCTACGAGTTACATTGGTCCCGTGGGGGGTGTTGGTGCCACCCACGGGGCCGTTGGGGGGTTATTTCGAGTTCTCACCCTCTAACGCCATGTTTTTAAGCCTAAGTTTAGAAATATGCAAATTACCATCGCATTCTCAAACCGGGAGTCCCGCGGCTGCGGGGTCAGTTCCTACGAGTTACATTGGTCCCATGGGAGGTGTTGGTGCCACCCACGGTGACGTTCGGGGGCTGTTTCGAGTTCTCACCCTCTAACGCCATGTTTTTAAGCCTAAGTCATGAAATATGCAAATTACCGTCGTATTCTCAAATCGGGAGTTCCGCGGCTGCGGGGTTAAATCCTACAAGTTATATTGGCCCCGTGGGAGGTGTTGGTGCCACCCACGTGGCCGTTCGGGGTCTGGTTCGAGTTCTCACCCTCTAACGCCATATTTTTAAGCCTAAGTCTAGAAATATGCAAATTACCGTCGTATTCTCAAACCGGGAGTCCCGCGGCTGCAGGGTCAGTTCCTACAAGTTACATTGTACCCGTGGGAGGTGTTGGTGCCACCCACGGGGACGCTCGGGGGCTGTTTCGAGTTCACACCCTCTAACGCCATGTTTCTAAGCCTAAGTCTTGAAATATGCAAATTACCGTCGTATTCTCAAATCGGGAGTTCCGCGGCTGCGGGGTCAAATCCTACGAGTTATATTGGCCCCGTGGGAGGTGTTGGTGCCACCCACGTGGCCGTACGGGGTCTGGTTCGAGTTCTCACCCTCTAACGCCATATTTTTAAGCCTAAGTCTAGAAATATGCAAATTACCGTCGTATTCTCAAACCGGGAGTCCCGCGGCTGCAGGGTCAGTTCCTACAAGTTACATTGGCCCCGTGGGAGGTGTTGGTGCCACCCACGGGGACGTTCGGGGGCTGTTTCGAGTTCACACCCTCTAACGCCATGTTTTTAAGCCTAAGTCTAGAAATACAAAAATTACCGTCGTATTCTCAAACCGGACCTCCCGCAGCTGTGGGGTCAGTTCCTACGAGTTACATTGGTCCCGTGGGAGGTGTTGGTACCACCCACGGGGCCGTTCGGGGGTTGTTTTCAGTTTTCACCCCTTAACCCCATGTTTTTAAGCCTAAGTTTAGAAATATGCAAATTATCGTCGTACTCTCATACCGGGAGACCCGCGGCTGCGTGGTCAGTTCCTACAAGTTACATTGGTCCCGTGGGGGGTGTTGGTGCCACCCACGGGGGCCGTTCGGGGGTTGTTTCGAGTTCTCACCCTCTAACGCCATGATTTTAAGCCTAAGTCTAGAAATACGCAAATTATCGTCGTATTCTAAAACTGGGAGTCCCGCGGCTCCGGGGTTAGTTCCTACAAGTTACATTGCCCCGTGGGAGGTGTTGGTGCCACCCACGGGGATGTTCGGGGGCTGTTTCGAGTTCACACCCTCTAACGCCATGTTTCTAAGCCTAAGTCTTGAAATATGCAAATTACCGTCGTATTCTCAAATCGGGAGTTCCGCAGCTGCGGGGTCAAATCCTACGAGTTATATTGGCCCCGTGGGAGGTGTTGGTGCCACCCACGTGGCCGTTCGGGGCCTGGTTCGAGTTTTCACCCTCTAACGCCATGTTTTTAAGCCTAAGTCTAGAAATATGAGAATTACCGTCGTATTCTCAAACCGGGCCTCCCGCGGCTGTGGGGTCAGTTCCTACGAGTTACATTGGTCCCGTGGGAGGTGTTGGTACCACCCACGGGGCCGTTCAGGGATTGTTTTCAGTTTTCACCCCTTAACCCCATGTTTTTAAGCCTAAGTTTAGAAATATGCAAATTATCGTCGTACTCTCATACCGGGAGACCCGCGATTGCGTGGTCAGTTCCTACGAGTTACATTGGTCCCGTGGGGGGTGTTGGTGCCACCCACGGGGCCGTTCGGGGGTTGTTTCGAGTTCTCACCCTCTAACGCCATGATTTTAAGCCTAAGTCTAGAAATACGCAAATTATCGTCGTATTCTCAAATCGGGAGTCCCGCGGCTGTGGGGTTAGTTCCTATGAGTTACATTGGCCCCGTGGGAGGTGTTAGTGCCACCCACGGGGCCGTTAGATTGCTGTAACGAGTTTTCACCCTCTAACGTCATGTTTTTAAGCCTAAGTCTAGAAATACGCAAATTACCGTCGTATTCTCAAACCGGACCTTCCGCGGCTGTGGGGTCAGTTCCTACGAGTTACGTTGGTCCCGTGGGACGTGTTGGTGCCACCCACGGGGCCGTTCGGGGGTTGTTTTCAGTTTTCACCCCTTACACCATGTTTTTAATCCTAAGTGTAGAAATAGGCAAATTACCGTCATACTCTCAAAGTGGGAGTCCCGCGGCTGCGGGGTCAGTTCCTACGAGTTACATTGGCCCCGTGGGAGGTGTTGGTGCCACCCACGAGGCCGTTCGGGGGCTGTTTCGAGTTCTCACCCTCTAACGCCATGTTTTTAAGCCTAAGTTTAGAAATATGCAAATTACCATCGCATTCTCAAACCGGGAGTCCCGCGGCTGCGGGGTCAGTTCCTACGAGTTACATTGGTCCCGTGGGAGGTGTTGGTGCCACCCATGGGGACGTTCGGGGGCTGTTTCGAGTTCTCACCCTCTAACGCCATGTTTTTAAGTCTAAGTCTAGAAACATGCAAATTACCGTCGTATACTCAAACCGGGAGTCCCACGGCTGCGGGGTCAGTTCCTACGAGTTACATTGGCCCCGTGGGAGGTTTTGGTGCCACCCACGGGGTCTTTCGGGGGCTGTTTCGAGTTTTTACCCTCAAACGCCATGTTTTGCTTAAGTCGAGAAATATGGAAATTACCGTCGTATTCTCAAACCGGGAGTCCCGCAGCTGCGGGGTCAGTTCCTACGAGTTACATTGGCCCCATGGGAGGTGTTGGTGCCACCCACGAGGCTGTTCGGGGGCTGTTTCGAGTTCTCACCCTCTAACGCCATGTTTTTAAGCCTGAGTTTAGAAATACGCAAATTACCATCGCATTCTCAAGCCAGGAGTCCCGCGGCTACGGGGTCAGTTTCTACGAGTTACATTGGTCCCGTGGGAGGTGTTGGTGCCACCCACGGGGACGTTCGGGGGTTGTTTATAGTTCTCACCCTCTAATGCCATGTTTTTAAGCCTAAGTCTTGAAATATGCAAATTATCGTCGTATTCTCAAACCGGGAGTCCCGCGGCTGCGTGGTCAGTTCCTACGAGTTACATTGGCCACGTGGGAGGTGTTGGTGCCACCCACGTGGTAGTTCGGGAGCTGTTTCGAGTTCTCACCCTCTAACGCCATATTTTTAAGCCTAAGTCTAGAAATATGCAAATTACCGTCGTATTCTCAAACCGGGAGTCCCGCGGCTGTGGGGTCAGTTCCTACGACTTACATTGGCCCCGTGGGAGGTGTTGGTGCCACCCACGAGGCCGTTCGGGGGCTATTTCGAGTTCTCACCCTCTAACGTCATGTTTTTAAGCCTAAGTCTAGAAATATGCAAATTACCATCGTATTCTCAAACCGGGAGTTCTGCGGCTGCGGAGTCAGTTCGTACGAGTTACATTGGCCCCGTGGGAGGTGTTGGTGCCACCCACGGGGACGTTCGGGGGCTGTTTCGAGTTTTCCCCCTCAAACGCCATGATTTTAAGCCTAAGTCTAGAAATATGCAAATTATCATCGTATTCTCAAACCGGGAGTCCCGCGGCTGCGGAGTCAGTTCCGACGAGTTACATTGGCCCCGTGGGAGGTGTTAGTGCCACCCACGGGGCCGTTAGATTGCTGTTTCGAGTTTTCACCCTATAACGCCATGTTTTTACGCCTAAGTCTAGAAATACGCAAATTGCCGTCGTATTATCAAACCGGACCTCCCGCGGCTGTGGGGTCAGTTCCTACGAGTTACGTTGGTCCCGTGGGAGGTGTTGGTGCCACCCACGGGGCCGTTCGGGGGTTGTTTTCAGTTTTCACCCCTTAACCCCATATTTTTAAACCTAAGTGTAGAAATAGGCAAATTACCGTCATACTCTCAAATCGGGAGTCCCGCGGCTGCGGGTTCAGTTCCTACGAGTTACATTGGCCCCGTGGGAGGTGTTGGTGCCACCCACGAGGCCGTTCGGGGGCTGTTTCGAGTTCTCACCCTCTAACGTCATGTTTTTAAGCCTAAGTCTAGAAATATACAAATTACCATCGTATTCTCAAACCGGGAGTTCCGTGGCTGCGGAGTCAGTTCGTACGAGTTACATTGGCCCCGTGGGAGGTGTTGGTGCCACCCACGGGGACGTTCGGGGGCTGTTTCGAGTAGTCACCCTCAAACGCCATGTTTTTCTTAAGTCGAGAAATATGCAAATTACCGTCGTATTCTTAAACCGGACCTCCCGCGGCTGTGGGGTCAGTTCCTACGAGTTACGTTGGTCCCGTGGGAGGTGTTGGTGCCACCCACGGGGCCGTTCGGGGGTTGTTTTCAGTTTTCACCCCTTAACCCCATGTTTTTAAGCCTATGTGTAGAAATAGGCAAATTACCGTCATACTCTCAAACCGGGAGTCCCGCGGCTGCGGGGTCAGTTCCTACGAGTTACATTGGCCCCGTGGGAGGTGTTGGTGCCACCCACGAGGCTGTTCGGGGGCTGTTTCGAGTTCTCACCCTCTAACATCATGTTTTTAAGCCTAAGTCTAGAAATATGCAAATTACCATCGTTTTCTCAAACCGGGAGTTCCGCGGCTGCGGAGTCAGTTCGTACGAGTTACATGGGCCCCGTGGGAGGTGTTGGTGCCACCCACGGGGACGTTCGGGTGCTGTTTCGAGTCTTCACCCTCAAACGCCATGTTTTTCTTAAGTCGAGAAATATACAAATTACCATCGTATTCTTAAACCGGACCTCCCGCGGCTGTGGGTACAGTTCCTATGAGTTACGTTAGTCCCGTGGGAGGTGTTGGTGCCACCCACGGGGCCGTTCAGGGGTTGTTTTCAGTTTTCATCCCTTAACGCCATGTTCTTAAGCCTAAGTGTAGAAATATGCAAATTACCGTCATACTCTCAAACCGGGAGTCCCGCGGCTGCGGGTTCAGTTCCTACGAGTTACATTGGTCCCGTGGGAGGTGTTGGTGCCACCCACGGGGCCGTTCGGGGGTTGTTTTGAGTTTTCACCCTCTAATGTCATGTTTTTAAGACTAAGTCTAGAAATATACAAATTACCGTCGTACTCTCATACCGGGAGACCCGCGGCTGCGTGGTCACTTCCTACGAGTTACATTGGTCTCGTGGGAGGTGTTGGTGCCACCCACGGGGCCGTTCGGGGGTTGTTTCGAGTTCTCACCCTCTAACGCCATGTTTTTAAGCCTAAGTCCAGAAATAAGCAAATTACCGTCGTATACTCAAACCGGGAGTCCCGCGGCTGCGGGGTCAGTTCCTAGGAGTTACATTCGTCCCGTGGGAGGTGTTGGTGCCACCCACGGGGCAGTTCGGGGGTTGTTTGGAGTTCTCACCCTCTAACGCCATATTTTTAAGCCAAAGTTTAGAAATATGCAGATTACCATCGTATTCTCAAACCGGGAGTCGCGCGGCTGCGGGGTCAGTTCCTACGAGTTACATTGTTCCCGTGGGAGGTGTTGGTGCCACCCACGGGTCCGTTCGGGGGTTGTTTCGAGTTTTGACCCTTTAACGTCATGTTTTTAAGCCTAAGTCTAGAAATACGCAAATTATCGTCGTATTTTCAAATCGGGAGTCAGTTCCTACGAGTTACATTGGCCCCGTGGGAGGTGTTAGTGCCACCCACGGGGCCGTTAGATTGCTGTTTCGAGTTTTCACCCTCTAACGCCATGTTTTTAAGCCTAAGTCTAGAAATACACAAATTACCGTCGTATTCTCAAACCGGACCTCCCGCGGCTGTGGGGTCAGTTCCTACAATTTACGTTGGTCCCGTGGGAGGTGTTGGTGCCACCCACGGGGCCGTTCGGGGGTTATTTTCAGTTTTCACCCCTTAACCCCATGTTTTTAAGCCTAAGTGTAGAAATAGGCAAATTACCGTCATACTCTCAAACCGGGAGTCCCGCGGCTGCGGGGTCAGTTCCTACAAGTTACATTGGCCCCGTGGGAGGTGTTGGTGTCACCCACGGGGACGTTCAGGGGCTGTTTCGAGTTCTCACCCTCTAACGCCATGTTTTTAAGCCTAAGTCTTGAAATATGCAAATTACCGTCGTATTCTCAAATCGGGAGTTCCGCGACTGCGGGGTCAAATCCTACGAGTTATATTGTCCCTGTGGGAGGTGTTGGTGCCACCCACGTGGCCGTTCGGGGTCTAGTTCGAGTTCTCACCCTCTAACGCCATGTTTTTAAGCCTAAGTTTAGAAATATGCAAATTACCATCGCATTCTCAAACCGGGAGTCCCGCGGCTGCGGGGTCAGTTCCTACGAGTTACATTGGTCCCGTGGGAGGTGTTGGTGCCACCCATGGGGACGTTCGGGGGGTGTTTCGAGTTCTCACCCTCTAACGCCATGTTTTTAAGCCTAAGTCTAGAAACATGCAAATTACCGTCGTATACTCAAACCGGGAGTCCCAGGCTGCGGGGTCAGTTCCTACGAGTTACATTGGCCCCGTGGGAGGTGTTGGTGCCACTCACGGGGTCTTTCGGGGGCTGTTTCGAGTTTTTACCCTCAAACGCCATGTTTTGCTTAAGTCGAGAAATATGGAAATTACCGTCGTATTCTCAAACCCGGAGTCCCGCAGCTGCGGGGTCAGTTCCTACGAGTTACATTGGCCCCGTGGGAGGTGTTGTTGCCACCCACGAGGCTGTTCGGGGGCTGTTTCGAGTTCTCACCCTCTAACGCCATGTTTTTAAGCCTAAGTTTAGAAATACGAAAATTACCATCGCATTCTCAAACCGGGAGTCCCGCGGCTGCGGGGTCAGTTTCTACGAGTTACATTGGTCCCGTGGGAGGTGTTGGTGCCACCCACGGGGACGTTCGGGGGTTGTTTATAGTTCTCACCCTCTAACGCCATGTTTTTAAGCCTAAGTCTTGAAATATGCAAATTATCGTCGTATTCTCAAACCGGGAGTCCCGCGGCTGCGTGGTCAGTTCCTACGAGTTACATTGGCCACGTGGGAGGTGTTGGTGCCACCCACGTGGCAGTTCGGGAGCTGTTTCGAGTTCTCACCCTCTAACGCCATATTTTTAAGCCTAAGTCTAGAAATATGCAAATTACCATCGTATTCTCAAACCGGGAGTCCCGCGGCTGTGGGGTCAGTTCCTACGACTTACATTGGCCCCGTGGGAGGTGTTGGTGCCACCCACGAGGCCGTTCGGGGGCTATTTCGAGTTCTCACCCTCTAACGTCATGTTTTTAAGCCTAAGTCTAGAAATATGCAAATTACCATCGTATTCTCAAACCGGGAGTTCTGCGGCTGCGGAGTCAGTTCGTACGAGTTACATTGGCCCCGTGGGAGGTGTTGGTGCCACCCACGGGGACGTTCGGGGGCTGTTTCGAGTTTTCACCCTCAAACGCCATGATTTTAAGCCTAAGTCTAGAAATACGCAAATTATCGTCGTATTCTCAAACCGGGAGTCCCGCGGCTGCGAAGTCAGTTCCTACGAGTTACATTGGCCCCGTGGGAGGTGTTAGTGCCACCAACGGGGCCGTTAGATTGCTATTTCGAGTTTTCACCCTATAACGCCATGTTTTTAAGCGTAAATCTAGAAATACGCAAATTGCCGTCGTATTCTCAAACCGGACCTCCCGCGGCTGTGGGGTCAGTTCCTACGAGTTACGTTGGTCCCGTGGGAGGTGTTGGTGCCACCCACGGGGCCGTTCGGGGGTTGTTTTCAGTTTTCACCCCTTAACCCCATGTTTTTAAACCTAAGTGTAGAAATAGGCAAATTACCGTCATACTCTCAAACCGGGAGTCCCGCGGCTGCGGGGTCAGTTCCTACAAGTTACATTGGCCCGGTGGGAGGTGTTGGTGCCACCCACGAGGCCGTTCGGAGGCTGTTTCGAGTTCTCACCCTCAAACGCCATGTTTTTCTTAAGTCGAGAAATATGCAAATTACCGTCGTATTCTTAAACCGGACCTCCCGCGGCTGTGGGGTCAGTTCCTACGAGTTACGTTGGTCCCGTGGGAGGTGTTGGTGCCACCCACGGGGCCGTTCGGGGGTTGTTTTCAGTTTTCACTCCTTAACCCCATGTTTTTAAGCCTAAGTGTAGAAATAGGCAAATTACCGTCATACTCTCAAACCGGGAGTCCCGCGGCTGCGGGGTCAGTTCCTACGAGTTACATTTGTCCCGTGGGAGGTGTTGGTGCCACCCACGGGACCGTTCGGGGGTTGTTTTGAGTTTTCACCCTCTAACGTCATGTTTTTAAGACTAAGTCTAGAAATATGCAAATTACTATCGTACTCTCATACCGGGAGACCCGCGGCTGCGTGGTCAGTTCCTACGAGTTACATTGGTCCCGTGGGAGGTGTTGGTGCCACCCACGAGGCCGTTCGGAGGCTGTTTCGAGTTCTCACCCTCTAACATCATGTTTTTAAGCCTAAGTCTAGAAATATGGAAATTACCATCGTATTCTCAAACCGGGAGTTCCGCGGCTGCGTAGTCAGTTCGTACGAGTTACATGGGCCCCGTGGGAGGTGTTGGTGCCACCCACGGGGACGTTCGGGGGCTGTTTCGAGTCTTCACCCTCAAACGCCATGTTTTTCTTAAGTCGAGAAATATGAAAATTACCGTCGTATTCTTAAACCGGACCTCCCGCGGCTGTGGGGTCAGTTCCTATGAGTTACGTTAGTCCCGTGGGAGGTGTTGGTGCCACCCACGGGGCCGTTCGGGGGTTGTTTTCAGTTTTCACCCCTTAACGCCATGTTCTTAAGCCTAAGTGTAGAAATATGCAAATTACCGTCATACTCTCAAACCGGGAGTCCCGCAGCTGCGGGGTCAGTTCCTACGAGTTACATTGGTCCCGTGGGAGTTGTTGGTGCCACCCACGAGGCCGTTCGGGGGTTGTTTTCAGTTTTCACCCTCTAATGTCATGTTTTTAAGACTAAGTCTAGAAATATACAAATTACCGTCGTACTCTCATACCGGGAGACCCGCGGCTGCGTGGTCAGCTCCTACGAGTTACATTGGTCCCGTGGGAGGTGTTGGTGCCACCCACGGGGCCGTTCGGGGGTTGTTTCGAGTTCTCACCCTCTAACGCCATGTTTTTAAGCCTAAGTCTAGAAATATGCAAATTACCGTCGTATACTCAAACCGGGAGTCCCGCGGCTGCGGGGTCAGTTCCTACGAGTTACATTCGTCCCGTGGGAGGTGTTGGTGCCACCCACGGGGCCGTTCGGGGGTTGTTTTGAGTTCTCACCCTCTAACGCCATGTTTTTAAGCCTAAGTTTAGAAATATGCAGATTACCATTGTATTCTCAAACCGGGAGTCGCGCGGCTGCGGGGTCAGTTCCTACGAGTTACATTGTTCCTGTGGGAGGTGTTGGTGCCACCCACGGGTCCGTTCGGGGGTTGATTCGAGTTTTCACCCTTTAACGTCATGTTTTTAAGCCTAAGTCTAGAAATACGCAAATTATCGTCGTATTCTCAAATCGGGAGTCCCGCGGCTGCGGGGTCAGTTCCTACGAGTTACATTGGCCCCGTGGGAGGTGTTAGTGCCACCCACGGGGACGTTAGATTGCTGTTTCAAGTTTTCACCCTCTAACGCCATGTTTTTAAGCCTAAGTCTAGAAATACGCAAATTACCGTCGTATTCTCAAACCGGACCTCCCGCGGCTGTGGGGTCAGTTCCTACAAGTTACGTTGGTCCTGTGGGAGGTGTTGGTGCCACCCACGGGGCCGTTCGGGGGTTATTTTCAGTTTTCACACCTTAACCCCATGTTTTTAAGCCTAAGTGTAGACATAGGCAAATTACCGTCATACTCTCAAACCGGGAGTCCCGCGGCTGCGGGGTCAGTTCCTACAAGTTACATTGGCCCCGTGGGAGGTGTTGGTGCCACCCACGGGGACGTTCGGGGGCTGTTTCGAGTTCTCACCCTCTAACGCCATGTTTTTAAGCCGAAGTCTTGAAATATGCAAATTACCGTCGTATTCTCAAATCGGGAGTTCCGCGGCTGCGGGGTCAAATCCTACGAGTTATATTGGCCCTGTGGGAGGTGTTGGTGCCAGCCACGTGGCCGTTCGGGGTCTGGTTCGAGTTCTCACCCTCTAACGCCATGTTTTTAAGCCTAAGTCTAGAAATATGCAAATTAACGTCGTATTCTCAAACCGGGAGTCCCGCGGCTGCAATGTCAGTTCCTACAAGTTACATTGGCCCCGTGGGAGGTGTTGGTCCCACCCACGGGGACGTCCGGGGGCTGTTTCGAGTTCACACCCTCTAACGCCATGTCTCTAAGCCTAAGTCTTGAAATATGCAAATTACCGTCGTATTCTCAAATCGGGAGTTCTGCGGCTGCGGGGTCAAATCCTACGAGTTATATTGGCCCCGTGGGAGGTGTTGGTGCCACCCACGTGACCGTTCGGGGTCTGGTTCGAGTTCTCACCCTCTAACGCCATGTTTTTAAGCCTAAGTCTTGAAATATGCAAATTACCGTCGTATTCTCAAACCGGGAGTCCCGCGGATGCAGGATCAGTTCCTACAAGTTACATTGGCCCCGTGGGAGGTGTTGGTGCCACCCACGGGGACGTTCGGGGGCTGTTTCGAGTTCACACCCTCTAACGCCATGTTTCTAAGCCTAAGTCTGGAAATATGCAAATTACCGTCGTATTCTCAAATCGGGAGTTCCGCGGCTGCGGGGTCAAATCCTACTAGTTATATTGGCCCCGTGGGAGGTGTTGGTGCCAACCACGTGGCGGTTCGGGGTCTGGTTCGAGTTCTCACCCTCTAACGCCATGTTTTTAAGCCTAAGTCTAGAAATATGCAAATTACCGTTGTATTCTCAAACCGGGAGTCCCGCGGCTGCAGGGTCAGTTCCTACAAGTTACATTGGCCCCGTGGGAGGTGTTGGTGCCACCCACGGGGACGTTCGGGGGCTGTTTCGAGTTCACACCCTCAAACGCCATGTTTTTCTTAAGTCGAGAAATATGCAAATTACCGTCGTATTCTTAAACCGGACCTCCCGCGGCCGTGGGGTCAGTTCCTACGAGTTACGTTGGTCCCGTGGGAGGTGTTGGTGCCACCCACGGGGCCGTTCGGGGGTTGTTTTCAGTTTTCACCCCTTAACCCCATGTTTTTAAGCCTAAGTGTAGAAATAGGCAAATTACCGTCATACTCTCAAACCGGGAGTCCCGCGGTTGCGGGGTCAGTTCCTACGAGTTACATTGGCCCCGTGGGAGGTGTTGGTGCCACCCACGAGTCCGTTCGGGGGCTGTTTCGAGTTCTCACCCTCTAACATCATGTTTTTAAGCCTAAGTCTAGAAATATGCAAATTACCATCGTATTCTCAAACTGGGAGTTCCGCGGTTGCGGAGTCAGTTCGTACGAGCTACATGGGCCCCGTGGGAGGTGTTGGTGCCACCCACGGGGACGTTCGGGGGCTGTTTCGTGTCTTCACCCTCAAACGCCATGTTTTTCTTAAGTCGAGAAATATGCAAATTACCGTCGTATTCTTAAACCGGACCTCCCGCGGCTGTGGGGGTCAGTTCCTGTGAGTTTACGTTGGTCCCCGTGGGAGGTGTTGGTGCCACCCACGGGGCCGTTCGGGGGTTGTTTTTCAGTTTTCACCCCTTAACGCCATGTTCTTAAGCCTAAGTGTAAGAAATATACAAATTACCCTCATACTCTCAAACCGGGGAGTCCCGCGGCTGCGGGGTCAGTTCCTACGAGTTACATTGGTCCCGTGGGAGGTGTTGGTGCCACCCACGGGGCCGTTCGGGGGTTGTTTTTGAGTTTTTCATCCTCTAATGTCAT